>OZ022579.1:19656320-19908820 GCA_963669155.1 Arbacia lixula | reverse complement strand
TATTTGCATCTTCATTAGCCAGATCAGGCAAAATAGCTAGCTATTCGTTCGAGGAAGTTTCCCAAGAAATCTTGGGCTAGATGGAGCTAGCTGGAGCTAGCTCGGAGCGTCTTTATTAGCCTGAAAATTTCCCAACCGGGCATGCATCAGCGCGCACGAGGCATTATTTATGTTAGGTTTTTATACGTGCGTGAATGCAAGCTCACAACTGAAGCCATGCGGTCGTGGCCTATATTCCCATCGCACAATGCGTATGTGCGAACATCAGGATATTTTATGCATCCCGAGTTTCAAGCTAAAGACGCGATTGCAATTTCAGGCTAGTTCCCCAGATCACCAAACTAGCTTGCTATTTTGTCTGATCAGGCTAATGAAGACGCACCTCACTAGACTTTTAGATCACCATGACGATGGCTTTAAGGGATTTGGGCTGTGCACTGCTCTGTAAATCCATTTTGTTCTGTTTTTAATCTTAGGTCTGATCTAAGTCTGATGAGATGAGAAAGGGAGAAAATTGGATATTTTTTAATCGCTAGTCATTTTCCGGGTATTGATATTGGATGGAAATTGACCATATTATTCTCATTAAACTTCTTCTTGATTGGGCTTTCCCAGTGATAGATATTGAGTGCTTTGGGCGAACAAAAATATAATTTCTTTAATTCAATGCCACTCAGACTGAAATGTAAATTATTTGATGGGGTCAAGCATCTGATTCCCAAGATTTGCATTAGATGGGAACAATTATTTCACTTGTATTGGTATCAAGTCTGAATCCGTGCCCAATCAGGATTACAGTGTCAAAGTCAGAGTCAGCGAGATGAGGACTAAGGTGTCTGCAAAGGGCAAATTCATTATAAGCACAGCAATCAGAAGTAATGAACGTTGAGTGCCCTTCTGACAACCCGTCATTGGCTTCTCTCTGTGAGACTGGCCCAATCTAATTAGAATCCCGCTAAGAATATTTGCTGAAAGACGACCAGTACATCAGTCACATGAGGATTGGCCCTGTGATAAGGCAAAAAGCAAAGTTACTGCTTGTTTGGTCGATGCCTGGAGATAGAGATGATATGTAGTGAAAGTGAATGAGCTATTACAAAGAAAGAGTGCTAATAGTATCTCTTGAAAGTGACATTTGCATTATTAATGGTCGTGTATCCCCTTTGCAGATCAAATAACATTTTTATATTTGAATGATTTTGTCATTTTGAGGGCATTCCCTCCTGGGCCCTGTTTTATAAAAAGTTGCAATTGATCTGAATAGATCGTAAGACCAATCCCTTATCTCTAATGTGCAGTGTTATGATTTATGTCAGTCGTAAGTTCAGATACGATCAATGAAAACTCTTTATGAGACACGGCTGTGATGTTCTGAAATAAACAAAAATAGGAGCCATGGTCACGGCAGAATTGCACTCTATTGATTACAAGTTTTTTGTGGTCTTTACCATTAAGCCTTCCAAACCCTTAGGTTATAATCTGTGTTGTTATTGACATGTGATTATCAGTGCTTTTTACTGACAGGTTTAAAACACAATTTGTATATAGCAGAACTTTTGAGTGATTCATTAGATTAGGAGGCAAGTTTGAGACAATTTAGTTCTTTTGGCGAGGAGATATGTAGGGTATTCTAAGATACTAGTATTACGGTATATTTCTATCTGCTTGACCATATATTCTTGTTTTGGGTTATGCAAAGAAGATATATGGTAATACTAGTATTATTTTTTTTAAAAGCCAAAATAACTTAAGTTGTTAAGTTTCACAGTGGTCTTTACCACAATGACCTCTTTTTTGCTTGCCCATATATTCTTGTTTGGGGTTATGCAAATGAAGATGTAGGGTAATACTAGTATTATTTTTAAAAAGTCAACATAGCTAAACTTGTTCACAATTTCACAGTGGTCTTTTACCACAATAACCTCTTTTGTGGTTGACCATGTCTTCTTGTTTTGGTTTATGCAAAGGAAGATTACATTTGTATCCTTAAATAGCCTTAATAGATCAAATAGCCAGAATAGCTCATAGTTTCCTGCGTCAAGGAGACACCCAATATATCCCAAACGAACATCTGAATGGATGGAATTACCCTTCTTTTTTGTCTTTGCTATAACACAAATTCATATCATTCCGTTCTCCCTTATTGGTCGAGCTCGTGCAGATATAAAAGATAAGAAGGTACAATTTTAGAATTTGTATTTTTATGTTCCAATATTCAGTCATTGCACCACAGTAACCCCTCATAGTCCCATATGATAAATAAACTGTGCTGTAATTGACACTGGACTCTCATTGCTTGGTACTGAGAGGGTTCAGCAGATCTGTTTGCCTGGCTGTAACAGGATGATACGTAGGTTAAAACACTCTGAAGTTTTTGAGTCATCCATTATGGATCTTGTGCCCAGATACCTACAGGAAGTACCCCATGAATGTTGAACGGTTGACATTTCTGCCAGGTTTAAAGTAGAGTAAAAATGCATGCGTTTTGTTTTGATGTTGTGCAGTATTGATCATGCCACATGTAACTGAGAATAGGGTATACGGTACTCGGAGATTTAGGTCCATATCCTGAACTCGTATAGAGATACTGCGCAGTTTGAAGAGAAGCTTCTGTTGATTTTAGGGGAACTAAACGCTCAATCTTCTTTCAGCAAGAACTGGGTAGCCATCAGCAAGTGGCATTATTTTCATAGATACATAAGGCAGAAGAGATGGAAAGAAAAAGGCTGATATTGGGGAGAGAGATGGCAAATTGTTTTTGAATCAGAACAGATGCTGAATAACTTAGGAAAATCTCAAAGACATATTTTGTTAAATAGCAAAGGCACCATGCCAATCGAACGATGTATAATGGACCTTCATATTTGATCAGTCCTAATGTGTGTGAGATGGATTTGAAGAAAAGTTTGCCAATTGTTCGAATCATCTTTTCAAGCCAATTTTCTGGTACATTGTAATATTGTAATTTACTCCTATGCCATCTTTCCATCCCCTTCATCCCTAGCAATGTGTATATATTGATTTAGGGCCCCATTTTATGAAGAATTTCAATTCATTGCAACCTGACTTACAATTGACATCAATTGTAAATTGTGTGATGTAAAGGGGATTGGACTTGCGATCAATTCAGATCAGTTGTAACTTTCTATGACATGGCCCAGATTTCGAGGATTCTGCAAATTGTTGAAACCATCTGTCTTCACTAGCTGGTTATCAAATTACACATTGTTATGCATTAATGATTTAATCATGTTCCTTCTCCCCCTCCCTGCAGCCCCAACAATGGGCACCGGCCAGTCACCCGGTCCCTCACCGCGCCTCCTGGCACAGGCACCACCAGCGAGGAGGGCGCGGTGGTCAAGAAGCCTCTCACCAAGACCGGGCGGAGCATCGTGATGGCAGCTCCACCCATCTTCAGTATCTCAAGTCAAGGTAGGGGGTTAGTCTGCCTCACAGACCCCAGTCTGAGATACAGACAAGTAATGGCTTATGCTTGCAGATGTGGAGCGTGATGTGTAGTCTAACTGAACAGACTCTTTATGAAGGTGTTGTCTAATACTAAGATACAGACGTTTAATGGCTTATGCATGTGAGTGTGATGTGCAGTCTAAATCAACAGATTCTTTGAAGGAAGTGTCTAGTACTGAGATACAGATGCGAAATGATTTATAAATGTGGATGTTGGGTGTAAAGTGTAATCTAAATCAACAGACTCTTTGAAGAGCGTGAGAAGTGTGTGGAATTATGCAGACTGTATCGTTATATCACAACAATATGCACCAAGATGATGAGTAGATAACAGAATACCAGGAGTGGACACAAATTACATTATCACATCTTAATCCATGAGTGCTGAGTTGAGGAGGTCATAACGATCATTTACCTTGCTAATAAATCATGAAAACAAATTGTATCCATAGTGATTTGCTGATCAGTGGTATGTTATTGTCAGTCATAGCATGAAAACTCATGAATTTAGTTTTGCGCCCAACTCACAACTACACACAAGTCAAAAATATTGACATCAATTATTCCATGCTTGGGGTTAAATGCAACATCTGCAAGAGAGAAGGACACATCAACAAAAACCTTGGAAGGATAAATGGAATTATGTTGGATCAGTAAGTCATGTTGCTTTTGAACGGGAGTGATGGGGACAAACATCCCAATACTTCCTTAGCCCCCCCCCCCCAAGTACTAACCATCGATAACATGTCTAGCTCCCTCTATAGACAGCTCCTGGCCATGTGATAGATTGAGATAGCTATCGCCAAGGCCACAGGAAGGGATAAGTTACGATGTTTACCAACAGAAATGGCAGTCATTGGCATGGGAGGAGGACTGGGCTGGTCAGGGGCTGGGGGAATCCAATCTATAGATGATGCACATGAGAAACGAGTGGAGCAGTGATATACCATACTTTGACCTGTTTCTGGGTCTGCAGCTAGATCCAACATGTTTGAACTGTCTGTGTGCAATAATTATAATGCCTTCCCGAGGTATTTACTATGTTTTGATAATTTATTTATTTATTTCATATATTGATGTACATGTATCAACCATATACCAGTGTGGTGATCGATCAATTATTTTAACCCTCTCAATGCCAAGCCAGGAAAAGCCCATTGACTTACTACCCAGTTAATGGTACTGATGGGAAGGTAAATACATCGTTTAGCTTCTTTAAACAGGGAGCGTTGATTTGAGGGTATTTCATGAGATGAATACATGAAGAGCTGTGGATGGGACTAGTGGGGCCAGCATTGACTGACTGCCGGGCTGTTGGGCTTTTCAAGAACCAAACTATTCAATGAAGGGGTCTGGCTGCAGTAGACTAATCATTCTTGATATCTTCTATGGAACAGATTGAGCAAAGAGGAGACAGTGACTAGTCTTAGAGTACTAGACTCTATTTTTTTTTTTAGTTCTGATTGGAAATGTCCAATAGACTTGGTGCCAGACTAGTAGATACACAGAGTGTTTGTGTGTTTCTGATGCGTGGGGTTCAGTGTGTGCCTATACACTACACAGGAAAGTCACTGTCTGCAAGGGTGTGTTGTCACTGCCACAGCCCCATTTCATAAAACCCAGAGCTGCCAATCAATACAAAGGGTCAAATTTGCTCATAGTAAAATACAAGGATGTCTATCATAAAAGAAAAATGTCTTCATTTGTTTTTACCATTTCATTATTTTCCTTGTTCGTTTTAAATTAATGCAAGAGTGATTTTCAAACCCTCTTCATTCTTTTCTTCTATTTTCAATGATATGGTTTTTAAGAAAACATTTCTCAAATCTAAATAAATGATAAAATTAGATGTAAAATTAGATGTATTTAGGGGGAAAGTTGGCTGTTCTGAGTAATCTGTAACATCTCAAACAAATATGCAAGAATTGTTCAATGGGTTTTTGAGTGAGGTTAAAATGAGCACACAGAGAGGGAATTTGTACATCAGTGTACACTATAGCTCAAAGGAATTGGCATAGGGAAAGGGAAAGGGAAGAAAGGGAAAGGGAAGAAAGGGAAAGACCTGCAATTTTACGCCGCAGTATATTTTGTCTAGTTCAGCATGAAACAAGATGCTTTTTAGGCTTAAGAATCGTGTTTCATGCTGAACTGGACAAAATATACCACGGTTTAAAACTGCGGCTCATTCCCTTTCTGCCCTTTCCCTTTCCCTATGCCAATTTCTTTGAGCTGTAGTGTATGTTAAGCCCTTGTATCCCAGACATGTGAAGCTCAATGGGATTTATATGTATTACTTGTGAATAAATTCACAAGTGGTACATAGAGAGTTAAAGTTTGCATGTGGTATTTTGGTTTTAAGCTGAGTTTGAGTCTGTACATGCAGGTTGTGCATGAAATCAACACTGGCACGGGGCCGTGAGCCTTCTTGACAACATTACGCGATTCGCTGATTGTCTTTATCACCTCATCATTGCATGCTCCCATGTGGCACAATTTGATTGCTGGATGTAGACGGAGGCAGGTGAACCAATGAGGGAGGACAGGGAAGTGGGGGGGGGGGGGGAAGAAGGGGAGGATGGGGGAAAAGAAGGAGAGGTGAACTAATGAGGGAGGACGGGGTAGTGGGGGGGGGGGAGGAGAGGATGAGGGAAAGAAGGGTAGGGGCATAAGTAGCCTCGCTCTTAGGTTTTTAGAATAGCTGCTTCAATATGAATTCATGGGCTATTTAATATGAAAAGGAGAATTTTGTCATTGATTGGAATGATTGAGGGGAAGTGGAGAAGAGGAAGAAGAAGAGTATTTGGGATGGAAAGCTTGATGAAATGGCTTGAAGAGAGAGGAGAAAAGCGAGGACCGAGGAGTACAATTTATTCAGAAGGCTAGAGACAGGGAGTTGTGGAATAGCATGATTGATACAGCACCTGAATATATTTGAATAGAATTGGAACAAAGAAGAGTCAAGTACTCACAAGACTAGTCAGTCATTCATTCTCCTCTTGTGTAGGTGAACCAGACAAGGAATTGAGAATGACTAGTCTACTGCAGCCAGCCCCGTTTATTGAATATTGTAGTTTGGATTGAAAATGCCCCCAACCTTGAAGCCAGGGAAAGGTATGAGAGGTTATTGAATAATAGCATAGTTAACAGTGTATAGGATGGGTAGATCAGCCATTATTGGAAAGGAGTCAGGGAATTCAATAAGGACAGGGACGTGGAGTGGGGGGGGGGGGGGGAGGCCGTGTTTATCATCTTTCCAGAATTTGAAACGCCTTTCAATACCCACTATCGAAAAGGCCTTTACGAACGCGTTTCAAAAAACGTTGCATTTATTAACTCTAAGTTGCCCAGTCGAAAACTGGCGTTGTCACTGCCCCAGCTGTACTGCGCCGTTTGACCGAGGAAGGAGGTGCGGCGCGCACTCTGTGATCGAAGTAGAAAGTCGTTTCAAAACAGCTTTGTGTTTATCTTGCTTCTATAAACGCGTTTCTGGCTCAAACGTGTTCCGGATCACACAAATTTGTGTGTTTCAAAAAGGCTTTCCGAACCCCATAATCAAAACACCTTTGCGTTTATCATCTCATAAAAATTTTGAAACCTTAATTCTACCCAAGAAAAGAGATGATAAACGCACCTTAGGATGGAGAGCTAATATCAAGAGAGACAAGAAGAAATTAAACTGGACTGCAACAGAGACAGAGAATAGAGGGGAGTAGAAATGAAGGATTCAAGAATGGTTTGACATATTTTTTATGCACCATTGATACAGGGAGAGGTAGAGATGGAGATGGAAAATCAGGACTGAGAAAACAGGTGAATGCGGCACGTGCATCGCTCTTCCTGAGGTAATGAAATGAAGACTAGCAGTCAGGTGATGATATGGCTCACACGAGGGAATGCTTTCTGGTCATGTGACAACTGGATCATATGAATGAAGAGTAGGTGCATCGACCAGCGCGTTCTGTCAGAATTCCTCCAGCAGATATCTAGCGCACACACACCTGTGAGGTTAGAAGTGGAGTTCTGAGGTGTGTTTTACATGTGTGGGGTTTCCCCTTTCTGATGATTGGAAGAGAGTGATGAAATTAATTTGATCAATGCGAAGTGGACATTTGAGATGGAGAGACCTGGAAGCTACTAAACTGGAACACCCACCCAGGAATTCACACATTTTCCTTTCCAGAATTTCCCAGGCACTCCTCTTGCATCAAATGCATTTTCTTTGTATTTTATATGAATAGTGGAACTCTTTTACCAAAAGCTTGATCTAAAGTGAATCAAATTGAGCATTAGGATAGAGGGATGTGGAATGGGGTGGGGTGGGGTGGGATGGGGGTGGGGGTTGAAGAGACCCAGATTTAAATAATACATTGAAACAGAGCTTAGCCAAGCACTTAAATTCTGTTGTATTTAGTATTATATGAATGAAGTATTTTGCATATTGGTGTACAACTATCTCTCTCGCGCTCTCCTGTCTTGATAAGTATACTTTTAACAGGGTTTTCTTCAATTTGAAAAATATGCAATACAGGTTTTCAAACTCTCACTCTGAAAATAGTATTGATATTGGTGTTTTTTCGTGTTCTCCAGAAAATACCATTTTGGAGTATCAAATATGATTTTTTGCTCTCAGAAGTATGATTTTTGGTTTGACATCTCTGTTTGGGAAAATAGTAAATCCTCTCTTCGAATACCATATTGTAGGGCCTTTTACTATGTTATGTATGTAGTCATTTTTTCCCATCGTATATAAATTTGTGTTTGCATCCCCAAGCATGGAATATTTGTAATTAAAAAGTAATCCTCATCACATGAATATTTGTGCAAGTAATTTATCACTAACCTTCTCAATACCAAGCCATGAAATCTGTGTTGGTTTGTTACACATGGGGATGCCCATGGCACTGAGAAGACTCATGAAATACACATATATATACTCTGACATGAACAGGAAAAAAAATGATCTGACCCATGATTTTACAAAAGGAGAATTCAGTTCAAAACAGTGATCGATTTGAACACATCTCACTAAGACCCATACAACAAGTAATTAATATTTTACTAATGAAAGAAGAGAAAAAGATGGACATGTACAACTTCTATGAAAGAAATCACATCCAAAATTGTGGTAATTTGAGTGTGAGAATGTATTTTGGTGAAAATGGAGCCGCAATATGAAGGTCGGGTTAAATATGATCTGTTACAGAGGGTATCGTATTGTGTACATGAATTATGCATGAAGGGGGTGGAAGTAGGTTGCTGGATTAGCCTTGTTCCTGACACATTGACTCAGTGTCACGGATTGAGTGTCACGGATTGAGTGTCAAGGATTGAGTGTCAAGGATTGTGACCCAGGATGAAGGAGTGGAAGGTGGAGTCTGAAGGAAAGAAGAGTGAATTAGGTAAGACGGAAGGTTGAAGTGGTATCCCACATTGAGAAGTAACATGCACAATGGTTTGGTAGTGTGGATGGATGGATGGATGGATGGATGGATGGATGGATGGATGGATGGATGGATGGATGGATGGATGGATGGATGGATGGATGGATGGATGGATGGATGGATGAATGGATGGATCATTGCATGACAGTATGTCTTTGTTGCACTTAATGGATGTGATGGAGTGAAGGGTGAATCAATGATTGAGTAGATAAAAGAAGATGAAGATGTTGACTGGAAGCAATGACTGATGGATGGTATGATATCATTTCTGTTGGATGAGTGAATGTGGTGATGGTGGTGTTGGTGAAACGAACATCTCTTTTCTCTCTCCCACAAGTATGATCTAGGATGATGAAAGCTATATGGCATATGGTCAGTAGAGGGCAGTGTTTTGCTTGAAGCTGTGGGAACGACGGACACTCAAGGCCAGATAAAGCTGTTATCCGGATACCGACAGCTAAGATCTATGCTGGTGCCTGCTGTAGTTGGGTGTGCTTATTGGAGAGCTGTATGATGACAGGCCTATTCTCACTACTGCGGACCAATGATAGAGGTAAGAATATCAACATGGATCTCTATCATTATGGAACACATCTCTCTCATTACCATTGGCATGAAGATGTGTTGTAAACCTATTGGGTTATCAGTGCCTGGTAATGTAAGGGTTATTTTGGAAGAAATCAAGACATGTCTGAAAACTGAAGGAAAGTCAGGGAAGTTCAATATCGTCTAGAAAATGAGCTGGGAACACTTTTTGTCTCGCCCACCGGAGGTGAAGGCGAGACTAAGGGATCCAAATGGCGTCCGTCCGTCGTCCGTCCGTCGTCCGTCCGTCGTCCGTCCGTCGTCCGTCCGTCGTCCGTCGTCCGTCGTCCGTCACAAATGTTAAAGTTTACCTGCAAGACTCTCTTTTGACAAATAACTTCACATGGATTGCTTGGATTACAACCTAACTTGGGTCATAGATGCACTGGGGGTACCTTCATGTTATGGTACCGTTGGAGGTCACAGGATAAGGTCAAAGGTCATTTGAGGTCATACGTTAAAGTTTACCTGCAAGACTCTCTTTTGACAAATAACTTCACATGGGTTGCTTGGATTACAACCTAACTTGGGTTATAGATGCACTAGGGGTACCTTCATGTTATGGTACCGTTGGAGGTCACAGGATAAGGTCAAAGGTCATTTGAGGTCATACGTTAAAGTTTACCTGCAAGACTCTCTTTTGACAAATAACTTCACATGGGTTGCTTGGATTACAACCTAACTTGGGTTATAGATGCACTGGGGGTACCTTCATGTTATGGTGCCGTTGGAGGTCACAGGATAAGGTCAAAGGTCATTTGAGGTCATACGTTAAAGTTTACCTGCAAGACTCTCTTTTGACAAATAACTTCACGTAGGTTGCTTGGATTACAACCTAACTTGGGTCATAGATGCACTCGGGGTACCTTCATGTTATGGTGCTGTTGGAGGTCACAGGATAAGGTCAAAGGTCATTTGAGGTCATACGTTAAAGTTTTCCTGCAAGACTCTCTTTTGACAAATAACTTCACATAGGTTGCTTGGATTACAACCTAACTTGGGTCATAGATGCACTGGGGGTACCTTCATGTTATGGTACCGTTGGAGGTTACAGGATAAGGTGAAAGGTCATTTGAGGTCAGGGATACAATTCTTTTGCGTAGCAACGGAGATCGCGATATTTCTGGTTATTTTCGCAAGTGGGCGAGACACAATATTGCTAATGCCTTGTTTTAAGATTTAAGGTTACAATGTACAAATGATCCTCTGGCAACAATTAAGTGAATGTAGTCTACTTACAGTTTTCTCCAATTGTCTTCATTTATGTAATATTACATTAGAAAGAATAGTGATATACAATGCTCTACACAGACGGTATAATTGAAGCAATACCATGTGATGAAGTATTGAACTTATTTCAACTATTGAGATCCCCACTGGGCTTTAAAACATTCATCAATTATTGCTAACAGTGTTGTACAGACAAAGCTATTGCTGTTCCTGAAATATATCATGATACTATTGCTTGAGTGGAGTTAGTAAAAAACAAAAACAACAAATCAGGTCTTCTTTTGAAGCCTGATATTACAACCATTTGTGTCCCAAATAAAATACTGCTCTATTGGATCTACCTACAATACTTCTGCAAAAATGCATTACTTCTGCAAAAATGCATTACTGGCCTTCAAAGATTTAAATGATTGCCTTGAAATATGCTGTAGAGTATATCTTATGAGGAATAATGATTTTGCACAGGGGCTCTTTTGGTGGGGGCTGTTTCTTGCATCGCAGGGTCTTGGTCGCCCCTGAGCCCCCGTGTAAATTTTGCACTGAGCAGAGTATTGGTTCTAGTTCCCTTGTCTTGCTTCTATTACCCAGATATCTCCATGGTCCAGCGATGTCAAGTGCATCTGTGAAAGGTGAGACAGTCTTCCTTGGTTTTGTTTGCTTTTGTGTGTGATGAATGAACATGGTAAGAATAGTTGTCATGCGATTAGTATGTACATGTATGTTTGATCTTATTACGTAATAAACTTTCTCCTAGATACTCTTGGAGTAGGGTGACTTTCTCCAAGTCACCATTCATAAAGTTGTTCATTTAAAGAGAGATTTGGATGCATTTCTCTCAAATTGTACCCAATAGAGATGAAGATCAATGTTCCCTGGCAAACTAACTTGAAGTGCTCCCTCTACCAATTGAATACTTACATGGACGTTAGCAATCAGCATTTGATATGAAACTGTTCGGTGCAGCTGCTGTAATTCTCTCTCCACTGTCCCTTGAAAAAGCAATACAAGTGTGGATTGATATCTGACTCTGAAGTGTGTAGATCCAAAACAAGCAAAGTGGTTTGAGGCATTCCCTCAAGCATATATCTGGACCAGTTCTGGAGACAACCTTGCTAGGGAGTTTGGGGCATATGAACACTGTAGTGTGTACCTGGGCAGCATTTTTTGTTGTTCTAACATTGATAGTGTGCTGTTATGACAGTGTTGCTGCCATGGCCCGCATCATTTGGTCATCCGCTCTGAAAATGCTCTTAATACTCTCATTTCCTGATATTGAAAGAAACCTATAGCTCGTTGCAAAACCTACTATTTTTTCCCCGCTCTTTGCCTCTCTCCTTTCTTCTTTTTCTGTAAAACTACTTTGTGACTAGTTGGCTCTCATCACCACCCTCTCCTTCTACTTCCTTTATACTTCCTTTATTTTTTGTATAAACACCAAAAACTAAAGCTAAAAACAGTCTTGTGTAAGTGTTATGAAATTTGAAAATCATATCTCCTCTTTTCATTCTCTCCTTTCCTCTCTCCTTTCCTCTCTTCAACCCATATGATGGGTCACACCACGGTGCGTGCATCATTGAGGGACATAAGCCAAGAACCCTTAGTCTATTGTGACATTTATTCAATAATGTCCATGTTTTTTTTGTAGTTTTAAACTGTGTAGCATTTTAATCTGCACAAAGCCCTTTGATCTTCATGTAATTGTATTTGCACTCAAAGAAGAAGCTGTATAGCAGTCTAGGCTGCTTTGATGCATGAGTACTATGGCTTCTTGATGTGGGTGTATCCAAATTTCACTTTTAACTCTCAATTAAAGAGTGGCCAGGAATTTCCTCTTGTACTTATGTGTATATTAGAGCATTTGTGCAGTGAAGTGGATTGTTAATGCTAGTTTGGACAGACTTAAAGTAATCCGATAAGTTGCTGGTTCAAACTTAAAAAAAAAAGGAATTGAAGTGGCGTGGCATGGTGTAGTGGATCATTCCTCTGACACTTCATCAGAAGGGTAGGGGCTCTAACCCAGCAGCTGACACTGGTGTTTTTCAGCAAAATAGCTTAATCCACATAGCTGCTCCGTACATAGGATAGAATTAGTGACCTGGTAGGATCGTTTGATCTAGTGACTGTGGTAATAATGTAGGGCCCTCATACAATGCAGTGTGCCTCACTGATGAGGCTATCCAGGGTCAATAAATATGTATTACTATAACCTTGGTATAGCTGTGCCACATATTGCAAATTTCAACTGCTCTACTGTAATTACATGTGCATGTCCTGGTAATCATGGTTTAGTGTAATTATGCAATCAACATAGTTTTATAGAATGACAGTAGAGTCAAATAGCAGGTCTTTAAGCTGGATTTTGGGCTTCCCACTACTGTCCGATCCAGTAAACTCTAGATGTGCCACAGGTGTTATTTTTCACAAATAATACACAGTAATCCCATAGAGACCATTTTGTCTGACGCAGAAAGAGTTAAGTTTCTTTGGGCTAGACAAGGAATAAAGAACATGCTTGGGTTCATAGATCTGTCCAGAAGAAGTTAGGATTGGACGTAAGAAGCCTGAGAGATGTCTCAATTAAGGAGGGAGATTGAAGCCAAGAAAGAATCCGAGATTAAACTCCTTCGGGAAATTGATTTGCCTGACCTTGTTTCCGCATTGGCCCTAGGATTATGCTATGGTTCAGGAGAGTTTTGGTGTTTTACGATTGTGTGCCCTGTTGCATTAACGGTCAATGAAACATCCCAAACAAACATAAATAACATCATTACTGGTAACTGTGCTATCAGTGGTAATTACCATGGTAACATTGCTTGATAGCCAATCAAATCCAAGGTTTCCATAGAAGTTGCCATTTGTAGCAAAGTTACCTTCGATGGTAAGTTCTATGTAACTGAGGGCCCTGCATTGCTAGAAACAACACTTTGAAATATTTTTATCCTTCAAAACGTTGATTTATAGGATATTCTAAAGAGCATTTATAAGTTGTTCCACAGTGTCTTTAGGGCTCTCTGCCTGTGCGCCACTGTGTTTGTTCTTTGGCAAAATTGTCAAAATTGTTGATTACAACATAGATTATTGCCAATGGGACTGAGAGGGTTAAACACATACTTAGATCGCTGTTGCATTTACACAATTGATGTAATGCTGATTCTGATGGATCTTATTTGAAGACGCACAATCATACGTAATGGCTGACCCTTGAGTCTGCGATATTATCTGGCCTGGCGGCTAGCACCCCATTAGTCAAATATTGCACAGCAGTTACCCTATCAGCACCCCACCCTCACATTTCGCTTTGCAACCAACCTTCGTTGTACTCTTCCAAACCCATTGCCAGCAGTATTCAGGATAGCCTGCTTTTCAGCCTGTTGAACATTTCTACAATGCGTCATATCACCAGCTACTTGAAGGAGCAGTCTTTGTGACTGGAAGGAGTACCCTCACTAAAAAAACACATGGAATTAAAATGTTCTAACAGTCTTGAAGCCAGACTGTATTCTGGCTGAGAAGTTCTTTCTAAGCAGCTGGAATCCTCTCCCAGACCAGCCCCTAGAGGGCTCCAGACTATTCATTTTCGGTTGCTATCCATCAACAGACTCATCATTGCTCTCCCCAATCCCCCATTACCCTCTAGGTCAAATACAGGCTGGCCAAAAAAAAAAAACAACACATAAAAAAATTTGGATTCCTAGAATCAGTGTGTTGAAATAATCTTTCAAAATGCTGATTTGAAATAGTGCTTCTAGAAAAGCGTTATCGTGTGCATTTATAAGATTTTTGTCCTGGCGTGAAATGATATTTTACTTAGCGTGCCATTGCGGTAGCTCATGCAGCACAGTTTGTCTTTTGGCAAAAGGCCGAACAGGGTGCTTGTATTCTATAGAAAAAGCTCTGTGATGTCATAGCAACTGTGTTTCAAATCGAGATCGTGTTTATTTTATTTCAGAAATGTGGGTATAAAATGTTTTTACATACTTGTGCACTACAATATTTGGAGAGAATGTTGATATTAAATTACACACTACAATATTTGTATGAGATGCTTTGTTCATAAAAACCTTCAAGATAAACTCTCTTTGTAGCAACGGATGGTCTCATGCTTTTTGTTTGACCTGACCTGACCTGACCTTCTGCTTAGTCATGTATTGTGCATTACATCTATGCTCTCATGAATTTACAGTGATTAACATTTTTCCTTGAAATTAAGTTGTAATGAAAAGGGTCATGACCCGCCTCTTAAGACATCACATACGACAGGATCTGACCAGTTGTACTACTCTACGACTGGCTGAATCTCGGGATCTGGTCATGGGATTTGTACACAAACGTGATGTCACATTTTCAGTCATAGGCGGCCCTTACAACTGCAAAATTGTGGCAAAATCGTGTCTTCTATGGTGGCCTTGATGTTGTTTCACGCTTGCCAATACACTACAGTACAGTCACATATTTTGATAGACCAGGCTATAGTGGGCGCTGAAGCAGGCTACTGCATGAAAGCAGCACTTGTAGTTTAGAGTTGAGAATGTGTGGAGATGTTTACCGTGGGCATTTACTCCAGGTAATCATCAATTAACATGTCCTTTTTTCTGGGGAGCATACCCCAACATATAATATATGTCTTGTTTTCTTTCTTGGAAATTAATTCACATCATGTACAGGAAATGTTAGTTCTTAGTCTCTTTTCTATCTATCTATCTATCTATCTATCTATCTATTTATCTATCTATCTACCTACCTATCTACCTACCTACCTATCTATCTATCTATCGATCTATCTATCTATCTATCTATCTATCTATCTATCTATCTATCTATCGATGTATCTGTATATGTATGTATGTATCTATCTCTCTATATCTCTTTTTCTCTATCTTTCTATCTCTCTATCTCTCCATCTCTCCATCTCTCCATCTCTCCATCTCTCCATCTCTCTATCTCTCTATCTCCCCATCTATTTATCTATCTCTCTTTCTCTCTATCTCTCTATCTATCTCTCTATCTCTCTTTCTCTCTATCTCTCTATCTATCTCTCTATCTCTCTCTATATATATCTCTCTTTGTCTCTGTCTCTGTCTCTATCTATCTCTCTATCCATCTCTCTATTTCTTTCTCTCTCTCCATCTATCTATCAATCTATCTATCTATCTATCTATCTATCTATCTATCTATCGATCTATCTATCTATCTATCTATCTATCTATCTCTATATCCATCTCTCTATTTCTATCTCTCTCTCTCTCTCTCTCTCTCTCTCTCTCTCTCTCTCTCTCTCTCTCTATCTCTCTATCTCTCTATGAACATCTCTAATTAACACATGGGCTGAATTATGACACCTGACAGTGAAGTGATTGAATAGTGCACGTTACCAATGACGATAACTTGATGCAAATCCAAACGTAGATGCGATAAGACGCATACAATGCAATGTGTTATGAAATGTCCAGCACTTAATGTCATCCTGCTATTGGATTACCTAAAGTGGGGATTTCTTTTTGTCATTTTCCTGGCTTCCCTTTTCATGTGTTCATCACATGGAATTAGAGAGTGCTTGGTTGAGACAGATCTGTTCAGCCATTGCAACTTACATTGTCCGAGTTCTTAGCTGCTAACAAGTCATCACATGTCTCCCTTGGGAAGCAGATTGGTGGTGGTAGAGTATTAAAGTTGGAATGCGATGTTGAGACATCTCTTGAAGAAGGCAGAGCTCAAAGATTGGCTTTCACAGGTAAAAAATACAACAATTTTTTTTCAAAACACTGTCTGGAAAATGGAAGAAAATACTGTGTAAGAACTTCCCTCCCAACAATAGAACTGACTTTTAGCACAATTATAGCAATCTATAGATTTTGAGGCGGTTTTGGACGACCAATCCAAAACCTGCCGGTTCTTAGCGTAGAGACCGTAGACCTCTGTTCGCACCACAGCACGTGCATTCAATGCGAACAATGCTCGTTGACCGACACATCGTGTACTGACAGGGGTTATGTAGATTACGGTTGTGTAGAATGTAGATTATGGTTGCTTTGTTTCAAACATAAACAAGCATATTTTTTACTTCTCCTGAAAAGGTTCGCAAAGCTATGACTGAGATTTCAATCACTTCATCATAGGGTATACTGCTGATTCTGCAGAGTTTCATTATTTATGCAAATGGGTCACCCTGTCTTTAGATTTGATTTGGTATCAGTCCTTTTTAAAGCATAAATATATGAGTCTTAGCTTAGGTAATCCCAAATGAGTGACAAACTCTGCGTTACCCTGCCAAAGATGAAAAATCAGAGTTGTGTTGGAAGCCACAGCTAATGTTACACTTCATGTGTCATAAGTGGCAGGCAAGTTGTGATGGCATTTTGCTCACCATGTGAGGGCGACATTCCATGCTTTGGAATGGGGAGAAGGTAGAGTAGAAGAAGATGAATATGAAGAGAAAGGTGGAGAAATGGAGACGAAGGCAAAGGGTGAAGCTTAAGATAAAGAGAAGGAGAGAAATGCCACAAAAAGGGGGTTAAAATCTTCTTTGTTTCAAATTCAGGACAGGATGAATATGAAGATGAAGGTGGAGTATAATACAATAGATGTGAAGATGAAGATTAAGGTGGAGAAGATGAAGATGAAGACAAAGGTGAAAATGACGATGAAGAAGAAGAAGAAGAAGAAGAAGAAGAAGAAGAGAAGGAGGGAAATTCCAAAAAAGAAGGTTAGAATCCTCTTCATTTCAAATTCAGGACTGGATGGAAACAAACACTAGAATTGAGATGTTTGAATTTGTGTTGCTGATTCCGCAATATATCACGTATATGACAGCCTTTAAGCCATAGGTCACTGGGCTCCAGGTACAGCCAGTATAAAGAGCCTGGGCTCGGCAGGAAGAACGTAAACAACCACGGACAAACCAAGATATCACAATAGTTTATTTCATTAGAGATAGACAAAACTTGGGGGCCAGTGTGTTGACAGAGAAGCAGTCGGCTTCATTAATGACAGTGCCTCACATTGATTTTTCTCAGAGTCGGTCTCTTGGACAGACTCGTGATCGGATTAATGACATGGTGAATGTGGCCGGGCTGTGTCTGCCAGCCGACCAATCGATCGATGCAGGCTTCACCACACTGGACATGATTGTGTACACCGCAGGGCTTTTCTTGATATCTTCTGATCGAAGGCATTATCAGAAACTCCAAGAGAATAATTGTGTAGGGGGTGGTGAGCATTATACAGATATTGACTGTCATGAGGCACAATATAATATTTGAGATCCTTGAGGGGAGTTATACTTTTGTGGAGGGATATTATATTTTTCTGAAGCAAGTGGCGCTGAAGAAAAATATAGTTTCCCAAGACAAAAATATAACTCCACAAGGGAAATTAAATGTTTGTTGTTCCCAAAGGAGAAAGTCAATATCTGTTATATTACAATGACCTGTATATATCACAACTCTCATACTTGTGTGTATCTATATACATGTAGGTCAAACATAATATATTATTTGATGGAAACACACATTTATGTAGTCAAATGTGTTGAGGTAAACAGAAAAAGCAGTCTTTATGGATAGGTTCTTTTACATCCAAACTGCTCTGTAGGAAAGGTCAGTAATATATACAGAGAGGTAGTCTTTATAAACATGTGGATTAATTTTCTAATTAGCTGCATGTTTAAATATTCTACTTGATTATAGTTTTGGTGTTATTTTTAGGTAATAGGTGTTTGTAAACAATATCCAAAATGACTCCAGCAGAGGAACAATTCATCAATATCTTTTGAAAAAAGCACAGAAAAGTAAAGATCCGGGGCCACATTCCCGAAACCTTTACATAGCTAAGTTGATTATGAAAATGCATACACTTACATGCATTCTATAACTACTCGTAACTTGGCTTGTGAGGTTTCATGAATATGTATTGTTCAAAAAATTTTAAAAAATATATATATATGAAAGAATTTCATGTCCAGAGAGGAAGAAGAACGAAAGTGTGATGAGGAAACTATTAAAAGAACAATGAAAATGACATAGGAAAGGAACAACTGAAGAAGGAGAAGATAAAGAAAAGAAAAGAAGATGATAAAGATGTCAAATATGAGGAGGAAGGGGAAGGGGGTAGTGATGACGAGCAGGGAAAGGAGGAGAAGATATTGGAGTAAGATGGACAAGCAGCAGAAGAAGGAGAACAAAAGAAGAAATCAGGCAATACAGAAGGTGAGAAAAGAGAAGGGGAAGAACTAACAGGGTGAAAAGAAAGACAGATAAGCCAGTGAAGTACATCAGGTTTTATTCAGAAATGTTGTCCCTGCAGGGGTTGCTTTTTAAATGGTCCAGGACATAACTGAGTACCACTTACAATAGCTAACAGGGTGACTTTAAGGCCAGTCTGGTACCTTAAAAGCTTAATCCTGAGACAATCCCCTTAGATTACATGCCCAGTGAAGCCATCCAAATCAAGAAGGGGACCAACAATAGGCTAAAATCACAATACCCCCACCTCTAGGCCCAATTAACCTTCACAGCTTCCAGATGGGATTTAGACCTATCACACAAGTCTTGGTCCTATTGTTCCCAGCCTAGGGATTATCACCAGTTCTATGGGAGTAGCCTATCTCCCCAGTGGGTAAGAATAGGATTTTGTGCAATATCCCACTCAGTCCCAGAGGCAAGAATCTGTGCTGGAATTAGCATAGGGCTATTGTTATTTGGTACTGAGAAGGTTAAAAGGAAGACACATTTTGTTGTCTCCTTAATGGTCCTTTCAGGAGCCAAAGCCTCTCTGCTGAAAGGACATCCCTCGAATCCTTCTAAACTCATGTTTCTTCCAACTACACTCAGTATACACCCAAGTTGGTCCATTAATCCCAGTGAGGTGTAGCTGCACACAGAACACAGTGGAGTTTTCCTGAGGTAGTCCAGAGTTTTTCACCCAAATGGAATATTTATTGCTGCATTAACATTCTTACTGGCAGTGAATGATTGTGGTAAGTGAAGTCAGGAATATTTGACTTTTTTCTTTTTAAATCATCCTGGAATCAAGCATATTCCTGACTGTAAATGTATAGCTTTTACATGTATCGAGATAGCATTTTGGTAGACTTCCTGAAACTGCCCCTCCCCCCTCCCCCCCAAAAAAAGATAAAAGTGTGGCTGAATAATTTTGCTAATGATAATATGTACAAATTGACAGTTAGGGTTGGGGCTAGAGCTGAAATAGATCATTTTAGGTTGCTTTTGCAAAAGGGAGCCTTATCCAATTATTCTCTGCATACAAAGCAATGAAAAGACACTTTTTAAACTGGCATAGTAGGGCCATTCTCATTACAAAAAATTGTGAAGTTTCGGTGCGAAGTTAGAAAAATCACGCTCAGAGTTGTGAAGTTTCATGCGAAGTTTCGGACGGCTGTTGGTACGGTTGCTAGGCAACTTTCACCCTAACTTCGCGATTTTTCCAACTTCTCAATTTTTTAAGTCCAATGAGAATGGCCCGTGTGTGTAGAAGAGGAACAAGATACAACTGAGGACACAGTGAGTCATGCTAATGCACAGCACAAGCCAACTCTTCATCTTCTTCATACATGTATGTAGTACAGGCCAATGTCTGGTGTATTGTCCTACTCCCAGTTGAACGTTTCAGTATCAAGTCCGTGGCATGGTTTGCGATCTGAATCGGGGACACATTTCTGATATTCATGACAGGAAAATTGCCAGAATCCACTTCATTCTCCCGCTCTCATCCTTGCCGGGAGTTGTGATTAATGTCCACTCTAGGCAGAGGAAAGAGCCCACCACACTGCCGGGACTGCCATTTTTTCAATACTGGTAAATGACTACGAATGGAAAGCAAATAAGTAGAGTGGATGTCATGTCAAATCTTGGCTTTGGGTTATTATTGTACTGGATGAATACTGACATGACTTGGAGATATTTCTTCTTGAAATGCAGGTTTGTGTGAACCATTACAGTGTTTCACATATATTTTATTCTCTGTTTCTTTTTTGTCAAATGAGAATAAAATCTTTCAAGCTCTTGCAAAGAATTTTGCATATTTTTTCTCCATTTTTCATTTTTGTCAAATGGGAAACAATTTAATTTGAACTTATGGAATTCATTGGAGTAAAATGGGACTTGTGATTTTGCCCAAACGCTTTGCTTAGCTCAGTTAATTGATTTATAGTATTTATATGCCAGTGTGACAATCACTTCTTAGACTGTATTTTCACTATTCATAATTTCAATTACTAATCCCTTGTTAATTACCATCTTCATTTGTCTACTCCTTGTAATTGTTAATATCATCGCCATGGTGATTAAGCGCAACTGTATTTTCTATTAAGATGGACATCTAGTAAATGTAGTTAATCAAACTGCAAATTCCAGATAGTAGATTAGCTACAGAGTTGCTCACTTCCTTGATGCCTTCATTACTTTTTATTTTTCTTGTTGAAACTTGGATGTTTTCAATGAATATAAAACCAAAAGATTGAGACAAATATGATAAAATACACAGACATTTTGGATATATTGGTCCTATTCATGAAAGGCTTGGAAGGCTGTAACTCATATTACTCTCTGCAGTATATACTGCTCTATCAATTTGAATTTTATTAGTGAAGAAAACATAAAAATATATGTTCTTTGCTATCTTTGATTTTTATGATTTACTTTTTAAAAAAAGAGAGCTTTGATGTGTAATGTGAATGTGCCACCATTATCAAAAGCCTGACCATCTCAGCCCAAACAAAACAAATAATGTGAATAATTTGAATTAACAAAATAATGTGAATATATAACCATTGAGAACATCTCCAAATATCTAGAATCGACACAAGTCAGAGTAATTGTGTGATGTGAATGTGCCACTGTCATTAAAAGCCTGACTTTCTCAGCTCACACAAAAACAAAATAATCTTGATTAACAAAATGATGTGCATACAAAAGCAATGAGAACATCTCCAAATATTCATAATTGACACAAGATTTAATGTGTAGTGTGAACGTGCCCCCATCATCCCAAGTCTGACGTGTGAGCTCAGATTTTTCTGGAGTTGAATCTTCAGTGGCTTGTCCTTGGCTTGACACCTCCTCATGTCCATATTCATTGGGCCCCGTCTCCCTACGGGCCTTTGACTCTTTCCTCCCTCCGGCCCATCCTTATGAAAGTCTCATGCATGCTCAAGTAGACAGGGGGGTAGCTAGCTGCACAGCCGGTAAGTCGCCGTCTAAATTCAGATCTTTGCGGTTATATAAGCTCTGCCAGGTTTGCGGTGGCTGGGTGAGTGAGTGAGTGAGTGACTTAGCGGGGTGACTTCCCGGCCTTTCAATGCCCCTAGATGGGTATTGTTGCCCAAGCTCTTTGATTTTGATTCAATTTTGGGTTTAGAGTGGTTGTATAGAGAGTGTAGCTACTTGTTCGTTATGGAACATTTGCCTTAATATTTTAGTTTATATATTATTTAGTTTGTATTCAGGTCAAAGGATAAACATAAACATTTAAAGAGAGCATGAGAGCAGTATATAATATATCAATTTTGATGATTCCATGTCACATTCTGAATGAATGGCTATGCCACTTTGCTTGTCCAAGCTTCTTTGTTCTATGTATCACAAAATAGAGATGGAATTATAAGTATTCGCTTTAGCCATGTACAAGTTGGCTAGTGACTTTCACCTTTGTGTTATATGTCAAGTGTGTAGTTGTTCATCAATTATGTACATAAATCCCATAGAGTAGCCATGTATCTGGAGCAGTAACGGTTAAAGTGACAGTAAAGAGATTGGTCCTTCTTTGAGTACTGCCTTTACAATTTCCATTAAAGCAATATTTAACAAAATACCACTGGATACTGAGCTCTGGTCTTGTCTCATGATAGACCACAAGGAAATTATTTTTGTTTGGAACAACCAATCTCTCTCTCTCTCTCTCTCTCTCTCTCTCTCTCTCTCTCTCTCTCTCGCTAACTCTCTCTCTTTCTCTTCCTTTCTTTTTCTCTCTTTCTCTTTCTTCCTTCCTTTCTCTCACTTGCTCTCTCTTTCATTTGTTCTCTTTCTCCTATCCTCTTCTTTTATTTTTCACATCCCCCTCTCTCTCTTTTTCTCTATTTCTATTTATTTTTGTCTGTCTTTGTCTTTCTTTGCCCTTTTTTGTCTTTCTTGCTTTCTCTCAGTTTTCTCTTTATCTTTTTCTCCCTCTATCTGTCTGTCTTTTTCTTTGTCCCCCTCTGTCTATCTTATGATGCATCCTGGGATTTGTCTTGTTACAATTATTGTAGCAGTGTAAAGCAAGGAGTGTCTAGCCAGGGTATTGCCACTTTAATCAGTGCCGAGGAGTCTGTAAATGTAACATGGACACACCTTAGGTGAGAATTGACAGCTAAGGTGCAACTCCTTGGCAGACAAGTCTACCAGGGGTGCGAGGTTACCCTCTTGCTTGCGTCACAAGCTCACCAAACTATTCACCTCCCCTCCGTCCCCCAAGCTCCCCGAGACATTAAGGTTAGAGACAGGTGAATGCTGCCCTACTTTGACGAAAGGAAGCAACTAACAAAAGAGATTTTTCTTGTAAGTAAGCCACACTTGCATTGGCAGTAGTGCAACACCACACCATGTTAGATTGAATATCTTGCAGCAAGCTGAATATTTCTTTTCCAGATTTTGTCTGTATGTAGGGGATGTTGGGTACAATCTACGAGTACCAGTAATCCGAATTTGAGATCTGTCACTTGCTTTTGTCAAAGTAAGGCAGAATGCCCCAACCTGTTTTTTCTGCATATTTCTCCTACGTTTGTACTGCTCTGATGCAGTCTAGCAACTAGTAATGGGCATTTATGTGAGGTTATATGATCTTTTATTCATATTCCTTTTGTTTTAATGCAGAGATAAGAGAAAGATATATGCTCCACAAAAACAGAAAATTACAATTACAGCAAATTAATAAAAACTAGTTGCACGTACTAACATATACGTGCGTCATTTCATGTTTATTCCCCTCTATAAGAACAGTCTTTTAGAAGACTGTGAATACATAACAGTATAATAAAACATTATAGAAATCATAGTGGTATTAAGTACATTAAACAAACATAATTGAAACATCAGCATGAATGACTTTCAGAGAGATGAGACCCCCCCCCCCCCCCATACAACAACACCCACACATCAACTTTGCCTCCTTCCTAGTGATACGAACCCAATCGCAGGCATCCCAATATTGTGGGAGACCTGGTAGCACACCTATCAATTTTAAATGACAAACATGCATCGCAACAAATAATTCACCACTGAGAACCAAATTCCCAATGACGCAATTGAGACTGAAAATCCCGGAATCGGCCAGCATTTTGGGAGAGACGCAAACTCCCGCAATAGCCCTGCACTTTGACGATGTGTTTGTGAGATTGCATCAAACCCCTGTTCACACCTAAGCCACATCCTCTTCAGCTGCACCACGTCTGAAAGAGTCCTTGTACTAGGTGTTAAAGAGCAATTACAATTTTGAAAAGTGGTTCCATAAAACTTTCAACGTAAATCAAGCTGGAATTGACATATGAAGTCATTGGATGTTCATTTTTAGGAGCAGGTTTTGTGACATTTTATACATTAATATTTCGTATAATAATCCCTGCAATATTTAATCAATTTTAAGTTTTTGAGAAATTGAAATGCAGCGACCCTGGTCTTACATTCATATGCATGTACTGTATAGCAACATTCAGCTTATCGCACAGTGTTGCACCAAACAAAATCTAGCAATGAATATGATTCTGCTCAAAGTCAGTATATCCATATTCCCTCTTTAATTTTGAGGGAAGTTCTTATACATGATTTTCTTCCATTTTCCATAGTTTTCACAAAATTGTACTTGATTACCTTCAAAAGGGACACCCTGTCTTTAAATTTCCACTTGATTTGAGTTATACTTTTTTCAATACTGTTTTTCAAAAGTATCAAAAGTTTTGGGTCACCTCCTAGAACTAGTGATGTGAATGAGGCAAAAGCAGGTGTGGTATAAATGAGGTGTGTGGTGCATAGAGCTGATGAAGATTACAAGGAATGAATGGGATATCATAATCATGGTAACTGGACTGGTGGTTTTTTTTTTTTTTTTTTTTTTTGGGGGGGGCTACCCTCACCCCCCCCCCCCCACCCCTCTGCTGCCTTTTGACGCCCTGACTAAAGTGCGTGGGAGCTGTGAGGGAATTCTTCCAACTCACCAAGTTGTGCCCACGCATCCATCATGTACATGGAGGGACGGATGAGGCATCTCTCTGGTAGTTAGTCCTTGAGTTTAGAAGAGAAAGCAGAGATATGAATTATTCAACTGCTACAGTGCAAGAAACACCCATGCTGGGACTCACAGTGGATGGCATTGGCATGTATCTGCAAATTGGGAATAGTTCACAAAGTCTGCCATAACAACTCTGTAATATGAAACGTAAGTGCTGGCTTTATGCGTTTTAATGTCGGCAAGAAAAATCACCCAAGTTCAAGAGATTCTTGTGGATAAATAGGTATCTCCATGGTAGTTAGTCCTGGGGATGTCCTTGAGTTTAGAAGAGAAGGCAAATGTATGAATGATTTATCTGATATATTGCAAGAAACATTTTGAATCTAACACACACCCTGGGATTTATGTGGATGGTAGTGGATTGTAATGTGCTGGGAATAGTCAAGTTGTTTTGCTCTAGGATCAGCAATAATTCAGCAATAAAAATTCTGTAATGTGAAAATACATGTTAGCTTAATGCGTTATAGAGTCAGCAATAGCAATTACTGGTACCAAAATTCTAGAGATTCACGTTTCATGGCTAAGTCAGAGGCATTTATAACATGGGTTTTATTTTATTTTACAGGAGTTAGAAATGCAGTTGAAATATCTTGCTTTCTACCCCAGAACACTTTCTTTGTTAGAATTCACCATTAATCTAGGTTAATTCTCTTGAATTCTAGCTATCTAATTCATCTGGTTTTCCCGTAATTGCCCATGGGCTGAATGGGCAGTTGCTACATATGTTTTATAGAAAGTTTGTTGAAATTGGGATTCTAGATCCTCTGACTTCATTATCTATTTATCCTGCTCGAGGAGAAATGATATGGACACAGGTGGATCAAAAGACTAGTTTGAGTACCCCTCTAAACAAATTAGCCCTTGTAAAAAGAGTTCCCAGAGGGAGATGGTACACATCTCGGACAATGCCTACTGGGGGGGGGGGGGGGGGGGGGGGGGGGTCGTCACCTTACCCTGCTTCCTGTAACCCAATTCTTCTCTTTTTATCAGTCAACAAGTCAGAAAAGAAATTAACCATGATCGGGCAACTGCAGCCAGACCCTTTTAACGAATAGTTAGGATTAAATATGCCCAAACAGGCTGCATGAAGCAAAGCTATGCTTCTTTCTGATGATATTTAGCATCGAATAATGGGTATGATACACTCTTCCGACATTGGTGGCGCTTCGTTACACTGGTTAATGTTTTCCCTTTTGCAATGAGCAGGATATCACTTGGAGCTACCTCAGATGTTGCACCACCAATGTCACATTGCAGGGAAAAGAATCAAGGATTAAATGGTCATATATTTTCTGATGACATTGACTGCGCTCTTAGTATGTCCGGCATTCTCTGTTCTGTCATTAATCAAAAAGTTGTTCAAGTTTGACTGTGATGTACATTCCATATCCCTGATTCACTGCAGCTGTTATAATATCTTTTTATGTATTTGGTCCCAGGCGTGGGTACGGGAATGGGTAGATGGAATCAGTCCGTGATCTTTCTCCCACCCACCCCTCCTTTTGTCTCCTCCCCCTTTGTCTCCTCCCCCCCCTCTCTCTCTCTGTCTCTCCCTCCTCTCCATCTGTCTTTCCCTCTCTCTGTCTCCCAAGAAAATATAAGACAAACGCACACTTAAACAAATTCATCACATTCATTACCCCCTCAAAATCTACTGATGCTATAATTCTACCTAAAGTCAGTTTCCAGCTCTAATATTGAGATGAAATTCTGACACAATATCATCTTCCATTTACCGTGGGTTTCACAAAAAAAATCTACAAAAGGGACACGCTGTCTTTAAGACCTTGTTCAGACCTTATATAGCTGCCCAAGATATGTGACCCTCCCCCTTACAATAAATTATAGATAGTGTTAAGTCCCATATTGGAGCAGTTTGGAAATGCAATGTGATGCTGACCATGGACTATCACTGTTAGCCTGGCTTCCAGGCTGTTGGGTATATCTTAAATAAGTTATTCAGTCAAGGGGTGTGGTTGCAGTAGACTAATCATTCTCGTTTTTTTCTCCAGCTTCTCTGGATGGACTGAGAAAAGAGCAGAATGAAACAATGACTAGTCTTGGAATATTAGACTCTACTTTTGAAGTTCCAATTAGAAAAAAAACCCTTGAATTAGAAATGCCTCAAAACCTGAAAGGCAGGCTATGTCTTCCTATGCTACTTCATGTGTTCTCCCCTGCCCATACCAGACATTGCTGAGGATGAGCATAGTAGAGAGAGAGACAGAGAGGGAGAGAGGGAAAGAGAGAGAGAGAGAGAGAGAGAGAGAGGGGGGGGGGGTAGACAGACAGACAGAAACAGAGAAAGAGAGAGAGAGAGATAGAGAGAGAGAGTATGTGTATGTGTGTGTGTGTGTGTGTGTGTGTGTGTGTGTGTGTGTGTGAGAGAGAGAGAGAGAGAGCGAGCATGGGCCAGATCTGGTATCTGTGATGGATTGGTGATGAGGCTGGATAGAGTTGGTTGGGCCTGTCTCTAGGTTGTGATTAATTGTTGCCATAATTCCTGCCGCCCTCAGTCCCACCCCTGTGTTTGGCTGAATGTAAGACAGGTGTTAAAGGAAGAGCAGCCCTTTTTTTACAAAAGTCATGAAACTTGGCATGGATCATCAGTATAACATATCATGAATAAACTGTCACAGTCAAAGCTTCACAAACCTTTTAAGGTTGAGTGATATCAAGAACACTTCCCCAATACATTTGTGTGCATGTGTGGGACCAGTGATTGTTTTATGAGCTCCCATATATCTTGAGTACTCGCTCTTTAGGGTCTTGCTCAGTTTTTCCCTAAGTGCACAGTAACAAGTTATAACCGTCACTTATATCTAGTGATTCAGCAATACAATTGATGGAATGCACTTTGAATCTATTAGTTGTTGCTACTCAGAAAAACCTCAAACAAGCTTTGAGGTTCCCATTGGTAACGTATTGTTTGAATTGCGTGAATAAGACATTTTATTTACGCCGTTGCCATTTATTCCATCCATTGAATCTGAATGACAAGATAAGGGAGAATGCAATAACGCGTTACTACGCAGTTAGGGGGAAAGTTGTGAATACATTACGAAAATGGTCTAACGGTATCGTTGACTTTCGTACAATCTATGGCATTTTGACTTCTCTGACATCTCTGGCGGTGTTTTTTTTTTTTCAAATTTTGGTTAAGAAGAAACTTTATTTCGTCAAACAAATGTGAAATTCGTTTTTAATGGATAATTTTACAAAGATTAGTGGGAACTTATTTTTCTTATTTAGTAACCCTTTATAGATTTCACAGGAATTTAAACGTATTGCTGCCAGTCTATGCATTTTCAGACTGATGGATGTAAACTCGCTGACTGACAAGGGTTTGTGTGTTCCTGCAAAGTAGTAATTGAACTCGATATGAAGTGTGAAGTGGGTGGTTGTGACTCTAGTGTAAAGCTGCTTCTTGATTACCGCTACCTGCTCGGTATTATGTGACACGCTATGTAACTGTTTACGCTCAAGTATCAACAAGAACTGACGTCAACTTGGCTCGGCGTGTTTGCAGGAGAAATTTATACCCGCCCATGACACCTTGCGAAGTTCACCTCAAAATGAAGGGGACGGATTAGGCGCTGGCTGAGCTTGACGTCACAGTCGTGTGTGCAAAGCATGATGGGGGGATTATATGCTTTGAGGGCGTCCTTGGAATGATGTTTGTATTCACAAGGAATTATGGGGGTATGGTTGTCAACAAGAAAAACTTTTCTAGGATCAAGTACAGCAATTTCTGCGAAAACGTTTCGGTAGAGTGATGTGTGTATTGGCACGAATCACTGGATATGGTTGTCAACAAGAAAAAATATCTAGGATGAAATACATAGCAGTTTCTTTTGAAAACATTTCAGTCAAAAGATGTTTGTATTGGCAATGAATCATGGAATATGGTTGTCAACAACCAAGAAGTTTTTTCTAGGATGAATTACTCACAATTGAAATCTGAAGTTTGAAAAACATGCATCCTTTTGAAATACTTGCTTTACATCCACATGCTTGTGCCTTAGTGTGAATGACCGGCTCAAACCAGAGCTGGTTTAAAATCAAGTTAATATATTTTCATCAGTGTGGCGGCATGATCGCATTACTGCGACACTGTTTATGAAACTCCAGATCGTTCTAATGAAATTTGCTTGATGACCTGAGCCCTTGCACCTTTACGTTTCTTAGCGGTAATCTCATTGAGAGGTTCACCTGAGTGGTGCAGCCAGCTCCTTGTTGTCACCAGGCAGGGGCCATTCACACCCGTCATTCCGTATCGCTACCCACAGCGATAGTTTCACCTTAAGCAGTCTCATTTTATATCGGGATGTTTGAGGTGCGTGAAGCACCGGAGAACACTGTGCATTAGTAGAGGGATAATGCTACAAACTTGTATTTTTCAGTAGTTTTTTCTGTAGTGTTTCACACGTTTTCCCTGTCTGCATCAGGATAGATTAAATGTATGTGTGAATGCTCCTAACTTCCTGCAAGTAGGATGCAGGTGGGCCTGTCTCCTTGTCACAAGGTAGTGCCATTCATACCCGTGGTACCAGGTATAATGATTATGAATGCTCCCAGCTCCTTGCAAAGCAGGACACTAGTTATCAAAGGTTGCCTTAATTTTGATTTTGTGTGGGTGGGTGGATATGATTCAGCACAAGAGAGTTTTAAGCTGTTGGGACGCATGATGTAGGTTATACAAGATTGTTTGATACACAAGGACATCTGAAAAGATAACATTTGTATGAGATGTGGGACTGACTTCCAGGCAAGACTCTTGGTTTGTGTGCTGTACACCCTTTTGCAAAAGTTGGAAAAGAGCCAGCGTTGTGCGTTAACATGCCTTCCCAGATGCCCTATATAGGCAGGATTTTTTTTTGAGGAAAGCACCCAGATAGGACAAGTAAATGGAAGTGCCGTATGTACACTACAGTTCAAAGGAATTGGCATAGGGAAAGAGAAAGGGAAGAAAGGGAAGGAGCCGAAGTTTTAAACTGCGGTATATTTTGTCCAGTTCAGCATGAAACATGATGCTTTTTAGGCTAGAGCATCATGTTTCATGCTGAACTGGACAAAATATACCGCAGTTTAAAACTGCGGCTCCTTCCGTTTCTTCCCTTTCCCTTTCCCTATGCCAATTCCTTTGAGCTGTAGTGTAGAAGGGCTATACACTGTACATGTTATAAGTTGCATGCACTTGTTGAAAACTCAGTGTAAGTAAGATAAAAATATGCGATGAACTTCAGAATTGAAGGAGGCAGTAGAAAGAGAAGAAGCAAAGCAAAACGATTGAATGCAGTTAATCATTTTCTCTCTTTGATAGTTAATATTTATACCTGGGCATGTAAACATTTATCCAAGTAATGAAGATGGGTGCAGCCCACAATTTAAACTGTGAACTGGACATTTATGCCATTAGAAAGTAATTTCAGGTCATTTGAACATTGTAAACCCGAATTTGGGGGCTCATTTATAATTGTTATCAAAGCTTGTTTGTTTGCTAATGTGCTATAATTAGAGCGATTTTTAATTGTGATGAATTATATTAATATTGGTTTGGCTTATTCATCATTCCCCTTAATAAAGCATTGGTCTAATGGCCTCGAGCTCATCAGCATGAATAATTTGACTCAAGAGGTTTTCCACTCGACCACTTCACTTCGCATTAATCGCACCCCTGATGTGATGTCATCACTATTTCCATGGCAACTGATAATGTCATAACACCATTGATCCTCAAATTATCCCTGTGTTCGAAAGAGGGGGGGGGGGGATATATTTATATATATATAGCACCCTCGTGTGTTGATGCACTGGAGTGTCTTTTCCACTCCTCATTCATTGTGAGTCATTTATTCGTTCCCTCCATCCCCCTCCTTCCCTGATGAGCCCTCGTGACGGGTTCAAGGACCGATTAAAAAGGCGTTCTGCAGCACTGAGTGGGCAGTGTAGATTCCCTGCTGCACTCCAGATGAATTCAATAAAAGCCTGGAGACGTCGTCGTCATTGCTAGGCTGGTCGCCTGGCCGGCCGGTCGGCTGGCCAGGGCGGGGGGAGCAGCTCAAACGATTCGGGAAGCAGCCACGACCACACATGAACATGAACGTCAGTCGGCGGGGCAGGAGGGGGTCGAGAGAGGGTCAGTGAGAGAGTGGGTCCATTTCCTTTTTTTTTAATCAAGATGTGCGTCACATGACCCAGGTCCCAGGCGGCTTGGGGTGGACGGTATTACGAGACAAACACCTCGTCCTCGGTGTGTTTGTTGGCTGAGGTGTTTGCGGAACTGATTCCTCCCCTGATTGGATTTAGCGGGCTAGTGACTCCTGCCCCAGAATCATGGTTCACTTCTGGGCTGCCAGTGATGAATTCTAGTTCACTGAATGAGACACCCATAGTGCCCCACACACTTCTTGCTGACACATTGCACTTGATGCTTCTTAGCCTCCTATCTAGGCTGTTAGGTCTTTCTTATCCAAAGTGAAAAAATAGAGTTTGGTACACGTAGACTAGTCATTTTATTTTTTTCCTCTTTCCCTAGTCTACCAGATCATGGAACGAGTACTCCAAAATATTATCCTGAAAATATATCATCATGCCCTATGAGAGAGACATTTTTTCACAGGGGAACTTCTTCGGATTGCAGCTGCTAAATTTCCCTTAGCCACCTGCTTTTTTTTTCAACTGCGGAAATTTGGCTTCAATTTTATATTGTCCTTCGAATTGTGTGAGATTAAAAGAAATATTTTACAAAATATTTTGTATAGGTGTGTCTTCATTAGCCCGATCAGACGAAATAGCGAGCTAATTTGCTGATCTGGCTAATGAAGATGCAAATAACTAGCTATTTCGTGATCTGGCTAGCTAACCCGATCAGAACAAGCTCGCTATTTCACCGACATCGGTCTAATGAAGACACCCCTTATGAGTATGAATGAATACTCTGACTCTCACCCTCTCCACTCCACCTGTTTTATTTACTCTCTCGCTCTCTTTCAGAGCAGCTCTTCTCAAAGCTTTTCCAAAAGGATGAATTAACCTCTGAAAGAAAACTCTTCCTCTCACTCTCTCCACTCTTTGCTGTTTTCTTTTCTTTCTCACCCGCTTTCTGAGCAGCTCTTGTTAAAGGGCATATACTGTACTGGGAAGACAAAAAGCCTTCAAAAGGTGATTGTGAGCAATCTTCTTGCCAATGGTCTTTAATTCATGTATTGTCCATTTTAGAAACTTGCTGGAAGTTATTTGCCCTTTAAAATTATCCACATTTGGAGTAATTATCAAAATCCTCAAAGTGTTCAGGCTGAGTAGTATATTCCCTTCAAAGCTTTATGCTACATTTTGGAAATGTCAATGCTTCTTTTTCTAATACAAGATGCTACAGTACACCAAGCATTTAGTTTAAATGCGTCCATTTATAGCCTATGCTTTCATTTCAATCACAACTTGAAATTGCAGAATGGATGAGGTGTGATCTCCAATTGAATTGGCTCAATTTTGTTGTCCTTTTGCTCAGTTTAATGCCAGTGAGACGCCAGCAGAGAGTTCACTGGCCACCGTCAAAGGAGACGCTTGTGACCTTTAAGCCTCTTTAGGATACCTTTGTCACTTGTTCACCACTGCTTTATATGAAGAGCTTGTCTTCAGAAGTGGCTGAAGTCTATTTTCTCGACAACTTTACCTCACAAGCAGTGTGGAGAATTAAGCTGTGGAATCATGTTGAGATCAAATGACAATGTTCATGCTTGAAATGATAAGACTGCAAACATTTTTTGAAATTATTTGGTTTAATATCAGAAATAAGTTGGAGAAGGAAGCTGCAGATGTAAATGTGTAGAGTTGATTTCTCTAAAGATTTGATTGGTTTTAGGATCACTGAGAGAAATGCAGAGGGAAGAAGAAGGGTGGAGAGAGAGAGAGGAGTGGGAAGAGTGGAGAGAGAGAGAGGGGGAAGGGGAGAGGGAGGGATGGGGGAGAGAGAAAAAAAGGCAATGAGAAAGACTGAGTGAGAGACAGACAGAGAGGATGAAAGGGAATTCAAGGGATGGATAGAGAGAGATATATAGAGAGAAGAGAAAGAGACAGACAGACAGGGAAATGATGGATGGTCAAAGAGAGAGAAAGAGACAGACAGATAGACATGGAAATAATTGATGGTCAGAGAGAGTGAGAGTAAGGGAGAAATAGAGAGGGTGAGGGGGAGAATGTGGAATGGAAGGAGGGAGAAAAAAAATGGGTGTATGCAGTCCACCACAAATAAAATATTGATCCCTAAAACACGGATACAGACAGGATATTTTTATCCAAGTTGAAATTCACGTCTGATTGGGCATTTTGATCTTGTTTCCCCTGTGCTTCCTGCCCATGTTCCCTTGCCCTGTTCAGTGAACCATATTAATCTTGGATGGGCCAAGAGCACCCATTACCCAGTCCCCATCATTGATTTTTCTTCCTAACACAGGATGAAAATAGGAGGGGTTAGGGGGAACGTCTGCGCCCATTTTGTCTAAACATTGCGATGGTTCATTTCCTCTGCGGTAATATACATGGGTATATTTGGCCCTTCGTTGATGTAGAAGGGCGATAGGGGAAGCGGAAGGGAATTGAGAAGAGCGTCTTTCTAACGTTCATACAGAACCATCCCAGACTCGCTTTCCTGCGCCTTTCATTAGAACCACACGACCCCCTGTCCACAATCATCAGACTATTTTCAGACTTTCTTAGCAACTCAATTACCTCTCTTTCCTCATCCGACATATTTTCTCTTGAATGATTGTTAGTGCTTTATCCCTTTTGTAATCTTGCAGGAGACTTTCGCTTTGTTGCTAATTTGTGTCAGACCTTTTGCAACCCCTTTTTATCAGTTGCTTGTCTATTGGCAATGACTATTTAGCAGTCAATTTGTATTCATAAGCAAAATCCTTATTTGAATGCAGGATTGTTCAATGTGTTGTTGACAAATCGTCTTCCATATTTGCAATTTCTTAAAAAGAAATCTTTTTATTCCCATGAGAGTGTAATAATGCAATTTTTAATACCTTTGTTTGCTATTTTTCTCACAAGAAAGAATTATACTCCACTATAAATTACTCAAATCTTATTTTAAGTTGTGATTTTTATTGTAATTGTCATATTTTCAGAAAAAGAAACAATATCACAGATAATATTGTAAGTGTTTATTAATGATTTGTCATATTGTGATTGTGTCTTGTTTTTCTAATAGTTTTTTTTTTATTGTAAATGACATATAGTTTATTTAGGAATATCTGGAATAAAAAGGAGGCTGTCCATTCAAATTGAGTATTTCAACAGAATTTCCATCCATTTTCTTTAGCTTTTGTGTAGTGTCTCTTTAGTGACAATTTCCTGTGGGGAAACTTTAAGTGGAGAACACTTTTTTAAGAGACCGACTAGGAAGGTAAAGTGCATCTTGATCTAAAGTATGTCATGTCCTGAATAATCTGTGAACTATATGCCCACCATGATTGCAATCAACTTTGACAAGTTCAGCGTCTGGTTATAGCACATAAGTCAGCTATACTTGACGTCACTCCAGCCAAACCACCACCAACCACCGCTAAGAGTGTTTGTTTTCATTATGTACGGTAGTCGGTCCGTGCTTGCAAGGGGGTGGGGGATACCCCCATCTTACATTCAGGCGTCGCTGCCTCTGTACCGACAGGAACGAGCAAGTTCCCCTCGTTTAGCTCGCTCCCACACATTGATCCCAAGTGACATTGAAACAGCCGCGGTTTAGTGGCTGTGTTGTCACTACCATGGACTTCCAAACCTTCTTTCTGCACTTATTACGTCATAAAAGGAATGAACCTGATCTGAGCCCTGTTGCATAAAACTTATCATTAATGGTAACTCTGTAATCAATGGTAACTACCATGGTAACATCGCACATCAGCCAATCAAATTCAAGGTTTCCATAGAAGTTGCCATTGGTAGCAAAGTTACAATCAATGGTAAATTTTATGCAACAAGGCTCTGGAGTCATCCAGAATTATCAGGGCAATTTTGCCCCAGCTTGATCAGGTTTTTATAGCTAAACCAGTATTTCTCATATTTTCCATCTCTTGCTGGTATGAAGAAATGTCAGGCTGCTTGAAAGTTGATCGATATGAAATCACAAAAAAATAAGACTTGTAAATAAACCAAACGAATGTGTTCCATAGCAAATATCTCTTTGCATGTACCTATTAACATTGTTCTTATAACTCCAGTTGATTTGTTCCTATTTATTGCCACCTATATACACCTGCTAAAGTGTGATATATTGAGGAGAAATTCTTATCTAATGTGGAGTGCAACTCTAGGATAATGAAGAAAAATTAAAGCTTATTGAATAATGGTGTGTTCTTGCAGGAAATTTGTCATTAGTGAGATGGGATATCCAGCATAGTGACTGGCTTACATGTACATGTATACTGCATTCCACTATTCCACAGGATACAAGATATTTGTTATCAGGGGCAACAAAGACGACATCTACAAAACAAGAAAATATATAATAATAGTTTTGTGTACCAATGCTTACACCCTCCTTAGTGTACTGATGACTCTATTCATTATGATGTAAATGCTATATTTCACATTATATAATTACAAAATGGTTTGATATTGTTCATTGAAAAGGCAATGCTGCATATTTGTGTTGATGCTGACACATATGTGGAGAGAAAGCCAAATATGATATTTTGTACTGTTTCTCTTAATAATAGGATTAATAAGCTGTCAGTTACAAATTACAGGTGATAATACTCGTACATGTTAACAGGTTAGTTTGAATTTATCCTTATTTCATATAATATGCGTACAAAAAACACACAAAAAAAACAGTATTGTTTTTATGATTGAAATTTTTATTAATACTCAAAAAACTAGAACAGCACATCAAAGCTTATCAGCTAATCAGGGTAATTCTGAATCCTTTAGGTCATGAAGACCCTTCCAGTTGAGTCTCCCTCCCCCTCACCCTAATCTATGACGTGACATGCAGTCTTGATTATGAGATTATAGAGTAGAATACAAGGAAACACTGCCTGTTATTGATCCTGTTTTTATTATCATTATTGATTTATTCATTTCAGACCGTCTTTCCACGCATGTAGTTTTCAGGGGTGGAAGGAAGTTGAACATCAATGTTTTCTCCATGAAGTTCTTTCACCTTGAAAAGATATCCTGTTTGAAAGTGCAGTATTTTTCCAAAGTTGCATGAAAGTGGTTAGCCAAAAATCCCTAAAATAGATGACATCAGATGGCATTTGAGACTGTCTTCCCACATATGATATATATATATATATTTTTTTTTTTTTTTGGTGGAAGGAAGTTCAGCAGAGATGTGCTTGACTAGGTTTAGTTTTCTCTATGAAGTCCTTTCCCATTGAAAAAGAATATCCTGTTTGATAACACAGTATTTTATGGTAAACCAAAGTCACATGAAAGTGACTAGCCACAAATCCCTAAAATAGATGACACCAGATGGCATTTCCAGCTGTCTTAGGCATATGATATAGTTTTTAGAGTGGAAGAAAGTTCAATACTTATGTGCTTGTATCGCTTTAGTTTTCTCCATGAAGTCTTTTCACTTTCAAAATGACATCCTGTTTGAAAGTATTTTACCAAATTTGCATGAAAGTGGTTACCGGTAGCCGCAAATCCCTAAAATAGATGACAGCAAGATGGCATTTGAGACTGTCTTCCCACACATGATATATTTTTTTTTTTTTTTTTTGGGGGGGGGGGGGGGGGGGGTGGAAGGAAGTACAGCACAGATATGCTTCACGAGATTTAGTTGTTCACCATGAAGTCCTTTCCCATTGACGACAAATATCCAGATTTGATAACACAGTATTTTATGGTAAACCAAAGTAGCATGATAGAGGTTAGCCCCAAATCCCTAAAATAGATGACATCAGATGGCATTTCCAGCTGTCTTACGCATATGATATAGTTTTTTTGGGGGAAGGAAGTTCAACACTGATGCGCTTGTATCGATTTACTTCATCCGTGAAGTCCTTTCACATTCAAAATGACATCCCGTTTGAAAACTAAGTATTTTACCAAACTTGCATGAAAGTGGTTAGCCACCAATCCCTAAAATAGATGACATCAAGACGGCATTTGAGGCTGTCTTCCCACACATGATATAGTTTTTTTTTTTTTGGGGGGGGGGGGGTGGAAGGAAGTTCAGCACAGATATGCTTGACTAGATTTAGCTGTTCACCATGAAGTCCTTTCCCAGTGAAGACAAATATCCTGTTTGATAACACAGTATTTTATCTTTAACCAAAGTAGCATGAAAGTGATTAGCCACAAATCCCCAAAATAGATCACATCAGACAGCATTTCTGATTTCCTCTTTCCACATATATAGCTTTTGGGATGGAAGGAAATTTAACACTGATGTACTTGTATCAATTTAGTTTTCTCCATGAAGTCCTTTCACATTCAAAAAGACATCCTTTTTGATAACACAGTATTTTATGGTAAACCAAAGTTGCATGAAAGTAACTTGCCCCATATCCCCCAAATATGGAGCAAATGAGGTAAATGAGAGTCTCGTCTCTGCTGAGGAGCTCTGACTTACGGACCTTCACTTCCTCTTTGTGAGAGTAAGAATTAATTAAGTGTCCTGCCTCAGGCTGCCTGTCATTGCGTCATAGTAGGATGGCTAAATACACAGAAAAGTGTGATCACATACATTGTAGATAGTACATTCAATGATGTAATCCAAATCAAATAACCTGTTTTTCTGCACTTATATTACTTAACTTACGAAAGTGAAAGTTACTCCCATCCTGTCTGTACATTGCGTCACAGCATGACGGCTGCGTGAGGCGAATGAACAGTGTGACGATTTAGCTATATCAAGTAATGAAATAGAGCGGTGAATGGGACTAATGGTCATGTATGAAAGAAATACCTGGCGTGCAGCCTGTTTTGACGTCATGACCCACCAGTCTATCTGACTGGTTCTAGGTTTCTGGCTAACAAGGCGTCATCGCGGTCTTGTCCCCCTCTCGGTGTCGTACTCCGTCCTCTGATTAAATTTCCCCCCATTAGCCATTCCTGGCTTCTCGGCTCCGCACAGGTCGAGGTGCTCATGTAGCACCTTTGCACCTCTCTGCCACTATTGCCGGTCTCTGCTGTGGTTTCACTGACACATATACACACACACACACATACATGCACAGATGCAGATACAGACACCCACACTTCAAATAAAACTCACAATACATACGCACACATACACTTACAGATTTCCTTTTTCAATTTTATCATTTTACAAATGATATTACATATCAAACAGATCAGAGATATTATTACAACAAAATACATAGCAAATCAAGTTCATTGTCACATATACACATCAAGTAAATACTAGCATACCCTCACAAACAAACACTCACACACACACACACACACACACACACACACACACACACACACACACACACACACACACACCTAAGACATGCATACATACAATCACATATACAGACACTCAATTAGCACACATAACTTATGCACATACCTCATGGAAAGTGAACAATTACAACTCATACTCCATTAAAAGTGTTCCTGATCCGCCAGTGTGAACAGATCACTCACCTCATTCTCCACATCCTTGACTATTTTTCACCCATGAAGATACATGAATTCTTGACTTCTCGTCAGTAGTATAGAAATAAAAGAAGACCATACTTACAAGTCCTTGTTTAAGGGTATGATGTCATCACATGTCTCCTGCCCCCTCCCCCCCCCCCCTCCCCCCCACCCAGTATGAACACACCAGGTAGGTCATTCCGGTCCAAAATAGCAGCCTATTTCTAAGAATGAAGTGTGACGCCATCTCTCTGCAGGATTCCAACAGAATACGGTGGGTGCCTTCCGTTCGCTTGTGATTTATTTTTATATCTGAGCGTGTGGTTGAATTATGGAGCAAAGCTGCCATACATGTAGGCTGGCTTTAATGAAAGCAGACTGGTTTAAACAAAGCCTGATTTATCTAACGTTGTTCATTTTGAGCTCACAATGTAATCTGTGAATTGAATATAGGGCACACTTCTATGAAGTTTTCACTCTACCATAGATTCTGGAGGATATTAAAAGAACCAATTCAAAATCCTTCTCACTCGTATGATTAAATTGTTCTGTTGTTTGATTTCATTTTGAAATGGAACATATTTTTTCCACTTTCTCTCTATTTGAGAACATATTAAGTTCACACACAGACATACGCACGTTTAAAAAAAAGAAGTCTTATTGTGATCTCATTCAAATCATAAAAAAGGATACAATTTACTATTTCTTGCAAAGAGAATAGAAATTACAGATTCAATGAAATAGATTTGTCTTACTTACAATACAAAGAAGAGGAAAGTACAGAACAAACGATACCCCACTTGAACAGACACCCACAAACACCCACACATGCACCAACAGAAGGCACAAACACATGAATGTATATTCGCAGGCCCTCATTGGCTTATATTGGCATTCCGCATGTCGCGCACAGGGCACTTAGCACCACTCCAACAGGCAAATTAATATGACATTACGACCCCTAACAAGGGAGATTGCAAGTGCAGGGGATGGAGTGCGCGGCCCCTCAGCATGCGAGGCGCCGGGACGCATTGCACCGAATTACGGCACTCAGTGGGAACCAGGCCAAAGCTGAGGATGGGTTATTGTTTCTATGAGAACAGACACAGTAGAAGAGTGCATGTGACATGGCTGGGAGAGAGAGAGAGAGAGAGAGAAAGTGGGAGAGAGAGAAAGAGAGATAGATAGAGAGAGAGAGAGAGAGAGAGATAGGGGGAGGGAGAGAGAGAGTGGGAGAGTTACAGAGAGACAACGAGAGAAACTAGAACCAGATATGAAGAAGGAGATGGGCAGAAATATGCAGGAGGGCAAGAGATGAAAGACAGACGATGAGAGAAAAAGGGGCAGAAATTGGCACAGAGATGGGTAATGAAAAGATAGAGAGATAGGCAGAAATGTAAATACAAGGAGAAGTAAAGAGACCAAGAGCAGGACATGAAAGACAGAGAGACACCAAGAGAAAAAAAGGGGGTGTAGTTATTGGGATGGAGATGGGGGAAGAGAAAATATACAAAAATCAGGATGGTAAAGACAGACAGGAAGAGGTGGAAGACACACCGACTGTTAGCAAATTTATTGATTACAGTATTTAGAATTCATAAGAGTTGAAATATAATTTGCAGGAACAGGAAGTGAGGGTGATGGGACTATGAGGATGAAAAGCTGAAAATGGAGTCCTGTTTGCTCCTATCAAAATGAGACAGGAAGTCTAATAAGTTAAAGAAAATGTACAATGAGAAAGAAAAAAAAAAGGAAGTGCGGGAAAGGATGAAAAATAAGGAAGAATAGGAGGAATAGAAACAGCAAAGCAATAATGAAAAGAAGGTAAAGAAGAAGAAGAAAAAAGAGAGAGAGAAAGAGAGAGAGAGAGAGAGAGAAAGAGAGAGAGAGAAAGAGAAAGAGAGAGAAAGAGAGAAAGAGAGAGAAAGAGAGAGAGAGAAAAAGAGAGAGAGGGAGGAGAGAGTGGGGGGGGGGGTGCAGGAGTTGGATAAACGCAAGAGCAGAGGAGAATGTAACTATTTCAAAAGATATTGGAGAACAACAACAAGGTCGCTATACTCAATATCACTTTCCATTCATTCACATTGTGGTCTGAGTCCAAAACATGCGGCGAGGAATAACAATTGGAATAAGAAAAGTGCTAAAAAATTTAATGTTTTTAACTTCCAGCTGTGAAAGTGTATTAAAAAGTTATTCTTATATCATAAGGGAAAATACGATCAGCTGTAGATGTTAACATGTTCGTGAGATTTGCACTGACAGAACTGAATAATTGTTGTACTGCTTATGGGATATCCAGAATCATTTTTATAGCTTGGCCTGCTGATTTGTGCATCCTTCTAACCACAGTAATGGTCATGATGATGGGCATCATCACACACTTTCTGGTCCCCCCCTCTTCTCCCTCCCTCCCCCTCTCTCCCCCTCTCTCCCCCTCTCTCCCCCTCTCTCCCCCTCTCTCTCCCTCTCTCTCCCTCTCTCCCCCTCTCTCCCCCTCTCTCCCCTCTCTCCCCCTCTCTCCCCCTCTCTCCCCCTCTCTCTCCCTCTCTCCCCCTCTCTCCCTTTCTTTCCCAGTCTCTTCCTGTCTCTCTCGGCGTTTTCCCCTCTCTCTACTCCTCTTTACCTCTCTCCCCCTCTCCCCTCTCTCCTGCTCTCTTGTGCTTTCTCTCCCTATCTCTCCCCTTCTTTCTCCTCTGTCTCCCTTTCTCCACTGCAACTCTTCTTCCCTCTGCTCATTATGTTTGTGTGTGTTTAACTCTCTCTCCCTTTCTCTCCTTCTCCCTCTCTCTTCCTCTCTTTTTCTCCCCTCTCCTCCCCTCTCTCCCTCCCTCTCTCCCTCTCTCTCTCCCTGACTCTCCTCTCTCTTTTCTCCTTTCCCTCCTCTCCTTTCTCTCCTCTCTCTCTCCCTCTCTCTCTTCCTCTGTCTTCCTCTGTCTTCCTGTCTCTCTGTCTCCCCCTCTCTCCTCTCTCTCTGTCTCTCTCTCCTCCCTCTCTCTTCCTCTCTCTCCCTCTCTCCCTTCCTCTCTCCCTATCTCTATCTCTCTCTCCTCCCTCTCTCTCCCTCTCTCTCCCTCTCTCTCCCTCTCTCTCTCCCTCTCTCTATCTCTCCTCCCTCTCTCTCCCTCTCTCTCCCTCTTCCTCTCTTCCTTCTCACTGTTCTTTATTCCTATTTCCCATGCACTTGTGTAAATGGTACTAGCCTATATTACCCTTTTCCATTCCATTTTATTAAGCTGTGGAAAAAAGGGTCCATCATCTTTCTGTTTGCGGGGGAAGGAGTTTGGGGAACTTGTCATCATCGTTAATGTGGAATTGTGTTCAGCCGGTGGGGGGGACGACTCCGTGTCTGCTGGCGGAAATGGCCGCCTGGCGACGCCCGCCGCGGGGCAATCCCATTCTGTCAAGTTATCCAATTTACGTCTGGGGGAGAGAGTGACCCGAGCGAATGGATACACCCTACTCCACGCAGGAGTGTTTACATAGCTATCATAATGTTGGTTGTGAGCTTTGATTACTGCGAGATGATGTGACAAGTCTCTAGTGAGCGCTTGCGGTGCGTGTCGTGGGAACGCAGCAATGTTCAACAATGCGGGCTCCTCGACCAACTTTTTCCCAATCGTGTGTCGTGCAATGGGCGAGATTCCTTTAGTTGCTGTCAAAAGGATGGTCTTGAACTCTAGATCATGCAAAAATGCCAACTGGTATAGTTATTTTGGAAGTATGTTTCTTCTCTTTTTTTATGAGTGTTTTTTATGTTATGTACATCTCCTTTCCCCTCCTATCCAACTCCCTGAAATACAGTGCAAAATTTGGCAAAATATGACTGCCTCGTGCATTAATGCCACCCATTCTGCTTATTTGAAGGAATCTTGTGTCTTCCCTTTTTTTCTTTGCGAGTCTTTAAACCTTGTATATGCACATAGATCCCCCTGAAATAGAGGGGAAATGTATGTAAAAACAAAATAGTATTCCAAATTCTACTCAACATTCTCAGTGCCTCCCTGAAAGGCAAGCTTTGCAACCATTGCCATATAAGTGATGTAAAATACTGATCAGACGTATGAAGAAAAGCATTGCCAAATTCTTATGTTGCTCAAAAGAGTTGTTACTGAAAGAACTAACATTTTATAGTTGATTTGTAACTTGAAACATAACTTGATATTGTGACAGGTGAGAGCAAAGAATGTAAAGATCAGCTTGAAGAAATTGGCTGTCACCACTAGGCGTAAGGGTCATGATCTTGAAGAATTGAACTTTTTTTCTTTTCTGAAGTGTTCATAAGCTTGAATACAGGCACCATATAGAGAAAAAAATCTCATTTTCATACTGTTTATGTGATAAACAGGGACTTCAAACTTGAGTTTTGTCTGAGAATGTGTGGTATTGTGTCTACCAAGGATGGAGATGTGATCTGTTGTGAGACATTGCGGAGCAGACAGCAAAATTGTCTCAGCAGATCATCTTTCTCCTCCATTAATATCCCATCAGGCATCTGTCATCCGTATAATGTCATGGTGACAGAAAGGTAGCATCGCCCCATTACGGCAATTTTACTCATTTTGGATGAAGTCCTTTTGAGAGCAAAACTGATCATCATTTGGCTTATGAATTTCAACATTTAAAACAAAAATGAGGTGGCTATTACAACTGGACTGTGCATCTTATTGTAAATGAACAAAATGTCAAAGACCTACAATTTAGAGCATTACCTATGCCAATTTGAAGAGTGCAAGTGTGAGTTCAACCTTTTTAGGGCATTGCCAATTTGAATATTTAGTCATATGACCATTATATTGCCAGAGAAACCATAATGCAGATAATAATATATCACTAAATGCCCCAAATGGATTTATTATGTGCAGAAATATATGCTTTTCCATCTTTAAGTGTCAAAAATTATAGCCCCAAACCACATATTTCTGGTATTGGCCCTGAATTGGTTTTAAGCAAAAATTGCATGACCAAGCATCCTATTCTTAATTACCAGGAAGAAGTTATCTGGAACTGATGGAATCATTTCAAGGAAATTCTATTTAGAGCTAGTGATGGCCCATTACGTATATCATGCTAATCACTTATATTCCTTGAATGTACAGAACAGGATGATATGCTTAGGGATTCAAGATACTCGTATATTTCTTTTAATTTTTGCCAATCTGTTCATATGAATGTCTCCTTTTTATTTGAGGCAAGAAATAGTAGTGGTAAAGATTACGTGGCTGTTATCATGGTGAAACCGTTTCACTGCTATCACAGGCCAGGATCTTGTTGAATTTCAACAGTTATATAATGGTTAGTTTCTCTGATCTTGAAATGGGAATGAGACCTGCATGTTGTCTCAGGAATGAATCTGCCATAATTAGTCTTTCCCACTATCAGTTTTTATCCCATTATCATTATCACATTTGGAGTAATTAGTGATTAAATCACAAATCTTCACAATTTGTGATTTGTGATTGAATTACTAATTACTCAAAATATGGATCATTTGAGGGCAAATAAACTTTCAGCAAGTTTCTAAAATGGACAATACATGAATTTAAGACCATTGGCAAGAAGATTGCTTACAATTGCCCTCTTGAAGGCTTTTTGTCTTCCCAGTACAGTATATTCCCTTTAATGAATTTGGTGCCACCAAGCCACAAAATGTGTGGCTGGGTACTAAGAGGGTTAAACATAGCTCATCATCAGTGTTTCATTGCTCTTGGATATGTCAGGATGCTGTATAGCTAAAATGGGAGGAAGTCTTCACATGTGTCCTTTCACGAGAGAAATGGGCGCAGGAAGGAGATGTAGCCAGCATGTGTAAGAAAGGGAACGTACAGATGTTATCCCCTATTCGTAGAGCGATCTCCACTCTATAGGCAATCGACTGTGTTGTATTTGACATGGGACTCTGAGTGGATGGTACCGAGAGGGTTAACTCTCTCAGTCCCATAGACAATAAACTGTGTTGTATCTGACATAAGACTCTGCATGGATGATACTGAGAGGGTTGACTCTTTATGCACCAACTTTTTAAATGTATGATCAAGGTCTAGTGATTAACACTAGTCCCAACAGAAATCAAGAGAACCTGAGTAAGAACTGCAGAGAGATTATCTCCAGATACTTGCTTTCTCCTAAATCCCTGGATGGTTATTCCCAAGGGTATTGAATAGGATTAACAGCCAAATTCTGGATTAATTTAACTCCATTTGTTATGAAAAGTAGAACTTTCTAATACACATACAATTTTTACACAATTTTTACAGAACCAATCTGCTGTTATCCCAGAGTCTGGTTCAACAATTTTATCGGTATGAAATGATTCCCTCGGGGTATCCCCAAATCAAGCAAGAATGGTCATTGCAGTTGTCTCTACCACTGCTACCTCTTCAGTTTAAAGCTGATTATAAGTTTCCTGCAAGCTATTACTATGCACATGGTCTCTTGTTATGTGGACAAAATTTAAAAGGTACCCTTTGAAATGTTGTCCGCACAACAAACGACCATGTTCATAGTGTATATAGGCCTAGTGAAAGTATGAGTGGGTGGGGACCTTTTACCTTTAAGTGGGTATGAGAAGCCCCTGAGTAGAGGGGCAGTACGTGAGGGGTACTTGTTTGTCCTGCTCTGCTGAACCCACGCCCCTGTGAGGGTGGGTCGATACCCCCCTAGTGATCCCCTTTGCACTCTGTCATCCTCCTGTCTATACTCCTCTCTCATATTGGGAGACACCTGGGTCAGATGTGCATTGAGCATCCTTCACTCTGCTAGTCTGGGTTCCAGACCTTGTACGAACCATGGCGGAAATGAGTGAGACTTGCAGTAAAGGGTTTGTGCAAGTGCTTAAACTATCTCACATCTTGTGCACATAAGAACATAGGATAGGATCCTTAAAAAATATTTGCAAAGGTATTGTATCCGTCTTGCAGGCATAAACAAATTCTTGGAAATACGGCATTAATTCAGGACAGCAGTATATAGATTGAATTTGTGAAATGTGAAACTTAACAGTGATATGGAATTCACTAAAGGCATGAAAAAATGCTTTTTTGTAGTATTGCTCTTAGGAAAAAGAAAATAAATACAAAGTGAAAAAAATAATTTTTGACATATTTTACAAAGTTGCCATGAAGTTTCCTTGCATATTGCATCAATTTGCCTGAATCAGTAAGATTGTGATGTCCACAGTAATATTGTTCTCATAAAGGTCTGCAGGTACTGAACTACATTTTTAGACGATCCTCCAAAAATCAATTTAAAATGTAAAATTCAATGAAATTAACTTCAATATAAAAGTAAACATTATTAGTTGTAATTGTTGTAGAACTTACTGTACCAAGTTGAACAGGGAGGACGCAAAATTTATCCATTTAATTCTCTGCCTGACCTTTTATATCAATCAGAAGATACGCATTCTCGTGTCTTTGTGTATGAACTATACATTTGATATTTCATTCAATTAGCACTAGTATTAGTGTTGATGTTGGTATTGGTACCACTCCTTGTAATGGCCCCTGGGTCTGTGGGTTAATGAAGATGGGCTCCTTAATTAGCCGTTGACATTTGAGTCCTGGACGTCTGCGTGTTTCTTAATTGCCCTCTTCAGGCATCGCAGGGGGCAGACAATAGCATTGCATAATGTTTACAAGCAGAAGGAGAAAATTAGCAAGAATTAGGTCACTGAAAACGTGGAGATGAAATGTACATTTCAAGCAAGAAATTCTGACAGAAAAGAGTAGGTAGTACTCTGTAAGCAAAACGGTCATTTATTCTTTTCTTTCTCATCGACTCCTTTAACATACATCATAGATTTTACATTTTATTTGAGACATGAGTTATTCTTTGTGCATCCTTTAATGTTCTTAGGGTTTGTCCTTCTTTCAGTTCATAAACTGAATTGAGAGAGATGTTAAGATTAAAGCCCTGCTCATAGGATACACAATACACACGTAATATGTGCACCATCTCCACTCTGAAAGCATGAGTTATTGTTTATTGTACCTAGGGTCTGTTCCCATCATAGTCTGTAGGCTGAATTGAGAAAAATGTTACAATGATTGCTCTGATCAAGTATATAGGAACGTATCACGCCCACAGAATGTGTACCATCTCCTTTGAGTGGGGAGTATTTTATACCTGCCATGACTCTTGGTTGTGCCTCCAGGTTATACATGGATTTAAGAACATCTTGTGCCTCAGGTTTAACCATATCCCTCACAGCAAGCAGGCATTCATTGTAAATTACAATCTGTTTATGTTAGGCTTTAGGCTTCAGCTCATGCATTGTTTTTCAAAAACATTAACAGTGAAATGATACAGGCCATGACTGTATATGGTAGTGCTGAGGCAAGCAAATTTCTGGCTACTTGCTCATGGCATAATTGTATTTACCCTCAGAAATCCATGTTCAGAGAGAGACAGAGAGAGATAGAGAGAGAAAATCAGATGAGAGATAAAATGGAGAAAGAGGAAGAGAGCCAGAGAAACAGACATAGAGAGAGAGAGAGAGAGAGAGAGGAAGGGAGAGGAAGAGAGAGGAAGAGAGCCAGAGAAACAGACATAGAGAGAGAGAGAGAGAGAGAGAGAGAGAGAGAGAAAGTGTGAGAGAGAGAGAGTTACGTGAGATACGTGACAAACAAATTCATCGGTAACACATACTTCTGTTCTCCCTGAGGTCATCATTCCTGGAACTAGAACGGGCCTTCTTGGAAGACGCATGCCTTTACTGCTATAATAAATACTTTCCAAGACATGAGCTATCAGATTTACTCCCTCCTCATTGATTAGAGATTGAATTCCCCTCTAAACCAGAAGAATCCCAATGATACGTTTGTTGGCCACACGAAACGTTGGTAAAACCCCATTCTGCCTGGCCTACTGATAAGACTGCTCATGTTTGTTTCTGAGAAGTGGACCCCGTTTTTTGTGGAGTGTAGACCAGTGCATCTCTCGATCCCTCTCGGTTTCCTTCTTCCACTTATTTCTTTCAGCCACCGAGAAGAAGGCTTTCATAACACCGCTTGCTGTAATGCGAAAAATCAATATTCTTCACAAACACATCAATAAAATGGGCTAAAAATTTGCCAAAAGGGTGTAAAAGAACGCAGTTAAGCGAACCCCCCATGCACTTGCGCACATTGTATTGACATTCCTTGACACACTAAAAATAGTGCTCTGTCTTTTGAAAGTTGTCCTGCCATTGATCTATTAAATTGAGGGGATTTTATTGCAATGTGTTGTTTTCCAGCAGTGGGAGAAAGTGTCATGTGATCCAGGTTTTCCGACTTCAAAGACCAATGGAAGTGGACCATTAAAGACCATTAGGACGGAAGGTGGAGAAGATATCGATGGTTGCATTGATTTTCTTAAATGGTGGCATTTTCCCACACTACGTCATATCACTAGCTGTCCTGGCTCGCGTCCTGGCCGCAGCAGCTGGGACTGGAGCAGTGAGGTTGTGAAATGCCTGTGATTTTAACTAATAAAAGTGCATGATAGTAGGCTGGCCTCCAGACTCTAGGACATTTCTAAGCCAAAATGTAAAATAAGGTTTAGTATTGACAAGTCTTGTCAATAATCAATCCTCCCCTTTTCTCATGTTGACACTGTTTGGGTAGCAAGCTGGATCAGAACTATAAAGCGATTAGTTTCCTGTAGCAACATCTGTTTATTGAAATGTTCAGATTAGAAAAGCCTGACAGCCTGTCAGCCAGGCTAGCCTTACTGTTGTGATGTATGTTCAAATTGAAGAAGAAAGAGGAGGAGGAAATATTTAAATGCAACATATACCAGGTTATGATGGATTAGAAAAAAAAAGTGTTCGTAGACATAGATATCTGCTAAATTTCATTGTGTGGAATGCTGTAAGTCAGCTGTATTCATTTGAAAAAGAAGTGGTCAGAGTTCAAGTGCTTTTTTAGTCTCACAGCAGCACATTTTATCACTCACTTTCAACTTTCTCAGTTGCATAGGTAATGATGTGTTGTTATTGACATGGGATTATCATTTTGATACTAAGAGGGTGAAGCTGTGACCAGTGAAGAACCTCTTAACTCTCTCTACAAAAAATCAACACACACCCGGTACAGCAAGGATTCTGACCCTGAAGGACTTGATGATTATTCAGTCGATACCTCCAGTGGACTTGTATAACGCTGCAGGTCAAACAGGCGGTGTATCCTTATTTTTAGGCCTTGACCTTATTTTCTCCCAGACCCCCCAAATCAATATCGTCCACTAAGGCCCATTGCATTTCAGACTACTTTTTCAAAGAGAAACGAGTGATGCTTGAAGGGAATCAATCATTGCATTTACAATTAGCGCAGGTGTAATTGTACCTTGTAAAGTGTACAGTGAGCAGTGATAGAGGAAGTGTATCAAATCTAGTTGTCCTGATGTATAACAACAAATTGTATTGATTTCTTAAACGATGTAGCCCAGAACCTTGGAGAATGGCAATTTGAAAGTGCTAGTGTATTATATTTATTGGTTTATTTAGTCATGTTTTGAATTTTTACTCAGGAAAATGGGCATTTAGAAGCTGTGTCGAACATAATCCTGACTAGCTTTTTGACTTTCTTTATAACTTTTTTTCTTTCCTGAAGTGTTTGTCGCATTCTTGAGGCTGTCAGAATTCTGTTTATTTAAATTTTGATATTTTTGCTGACTATTTCGCCTATTTTCTTTATAAACATTCCACTTTTCGGGACATGTTTGTCGCACACTTAAGGCTGTAAGCAAAATCCACTCCTTGGACACGCCTCCCTCAACATGTAGCATTCTCTCTGCACTCACTGGGGTGAGATTCATTGAGAGGTGTTTGTTCTGGGCGGGGCGGTAATGGAGTAAAGGCAACAGGCTGTTTGTGTGTGGGATGCAGGCATGAGTGACATGGGAAGGATGCCCCCCTCTCACTTCCCCTCACCACAAGAATGCCCCCCCCCCCCCACCCCCTCACCGCAGAGACGTCAGTTCAGTACATGTCATTCCTGTACCAACCTATTTAAAGACATTTTTCAATGCTTCTTTTGCTGATTATAGCGAGCATTATGCAAACATAAACACAAACAACTACATGTTTGCTTAGTAATTTGTCGTCTTTCTTTATAATAAAAATACATAAAGCTGATTCAAAATGCGGGAAATATGGCTGCAATTCCTAAGCGTGATCTGTCAGTATTGTGTTTAGAAGAGGATATTCATGTGAGAGGAAATCAGAGATACACGTATGTAGAGATGTTTCAGGCCTTAATTGGCATTGCCTTGTCTGCCTGTATATTCCAGTCTGAGTACCCGTCAGTTTGCCCACTGCTAGCAGTAGTCAAGCACCCTTGCAATATCCTCTTGATTTAAACAAAAAAAGCAGTAGATATTTAAAGACAAAGTGTCCCTTTTGCAGGGATACCAATACAATTTTCTAAAATCCACAGAAAATGGAGAAAGATAGTCTATCATATATTTCGTCCCAGTAATAGAACTGTAAACTGACTTTAAGTAAACTTTCAAGCTATCACTAGATTTTGAGGAGGTTTTGGCGGGTCGTCCGAAACTTATAGCCTACAGACCAGAGACCACTGTGCCCTATGGTCAGCACACCTGTCTGCTCCACAGTGCATATAGTGGGACCAATGGCGCACTGACAGGGACAATACAATTATGAATGTAGACTACGGTCAATGTGTTCCAAATGTAAACAAGGATAGTTTTTCACTTTTCCTGAAACTGCGTGTGAAGCTATGACTATGAGATTTCATACACGTTCTCCCAAGGGTATACTGCTGATTGCTACTGATGTGGGAATGTCCCCTTTAAAAGCCTCATTTCTAAAAATGAATGCTTTCCAATCCTACATATGATTGAACTCTGGTACACATTTACACTGTTTATTTCCTGTATATTATACATGTCATACAGGTATGTGTAAACATCCTCTTTACCAGTGTTTCTTCTTACTACTTGAATACTTTCAAGTCCTAAATATTAATGAAGTATAATTGTCATACAGGTGTGTATGAAATGATCAATCTAAGAGGATGTGAAAAGGGCAAGAGAGAATGGGAAATAAATACCCCTTCCACCACTCCTCCCTACCCCCCCCCCCCCCCTATTTCCCCTCCCCCTATCCCCTGTCGATGTCCTCCTGTCTCCGTCCCTATTTCTCATAGCATGCAGGCATAGCCTGAAGCATTTGTCAGACCGACACGGTCGTCATGTTGCATAGCAATGTGGGTGCGAATAAGAACTGATGCGTTACTTCCCAGAACGGAAGCAAGGAGAAGGAATGCACACACACACACACACACACACACACACACACACACACACAAAAAAAAAAAAAAATCAGACAAAAATGTGACATCACTTCCTCCCATCCTCCTGTCTTGTTGGCCAAACACTTCTAGGGAACTGTCATGTGAGTGACGTCAGCGGGTTAGATGGAAGACTGAACCAGGATTAAAAGGAAGCTGTGTTTCAAGTACATTGGAAACAAACAAGGTGATGGGATTGATGAAATGTAAGCGGAAGCAAATTCCCTTGGATCTCTCCTCCACAGAAAAAAATGTGTTTTTCCCTTATGTCATCTTATTCCAGTTTGACACTTCGATGTTAATGGCATTCTGCTACCATGTAGTAAATTCCACATGAAATATAATTGACGACACTCCACGCATACCAATGACGTTAGTGGAGGCTTATCTCGCCCTTCAGATGAGTCAATCTACAAATTGATTGAGCACTTGGCTTAAAATGTGCTAAAATTACAAGTCAGTGGGTAGTAGCTCTATAGAGACAAGCGCTTTGATTAATCAAGCTATCTTTGTGATAGCTGATTGTCACCTGCTTGTAAGGATTGAACGTACTCTTGTTGATTAGTGTGAGTGGGAGAAGGCTTGTTATTACACATTCGCTGCACATTAAGTGCAGAGTAACTAGAATGATGAGTATCAGCCACTCTCTGCAGTCAAACTCATTAAATGTTTGAAACATTTTGCTTTGTTGTTGTTTGTTGTTGCATTCTTGTTGCAAGCTGTACACTAAGTTAAAGTAATTTTTAGAATACGGCAAAGACTATCAACCACTTTTAGCAATTGACTAGTGAGGTGTTTGAATCGTGTTTTGGTGTACTTTGTTGTTGCATTTTATCTGAATATTGGGCACATAGGTTTAATGATTTCTAAAAACGATTCTTGGTGGCTATGACACTGTGCAATTAACTAATTGGACATTTGAATCATCTTGCTCTCTTGAAATACTTTGGTGCATGTCACTGATGGAACTCAACTTCTTAAAGTATCAAGCACATTAGGCACTTTAAGTGATTAGACATTTGAATCATCTTGCTTGACTGAGATTGAATGTGGTGATGTTCCATCTACACAGGTGAGTATGTTTGTAGGATCATAGTGGAATGGGGTGGAGTTGGGGGGGGGGGGGCAACCAATTTCTTGCAATTGATCGCAAGTAGACTTGTGACTGATGTCAATCGTAACTCTGTACATTAGGGATAAGAGATTACACTTGCGATCAATTCAGATCGGTCACAACTGTTTATAATACTGGGCTCTGGTGCTGCAAGTTGTAATGGGTGGCATGCTCTTCACTTGGAAAGAATAAATCACACTCATTCTTGAGTGTTTTAACCCTCTCAGTGCCAGAACAATGTAGCTTTATCATAGTAGTTATCATTGATGGCAGTTACCATTCATGGTAAGTTTTATGCAATGGGGCCCAGGATGGGTGATAATGGCAGGATAGTTCTGCCATGATGATATATCCCATAATCTTTATCAGTACCACAGACCTCAAAGGGAATAGACTGTACTGGAAAGACAAAAAAACCATTGTGACCAATCTTCATGCCAATGGTCTCAAATTCATGTAGTGTCTATTTTAGAAACTTGCTGAAAGTGATTTTCCCTCAAATGATCTACATTTGGAGTAATGATTAAATCACAAATCTTCAAAATGTTTGGGCCGAACAATCTGATGATTTGTGATTTAATCACTAATTACTCCAAATGTGGATCATTTGAGGGCAAATCACTTTAAGCAAGTTTCTCAAATGGGCAATACATGAATTTAAGACCATTGGCAAGAAGACTGCTCATGATCACCCTTTTGAAGGCCTTTTGTCTTCCCAGTACAGTCTGTTCCCTTTAAACCCTTTGTGAGTCAGACAAAATGGCACTCTATGGGATTTGTGTGCATTACCTGTTAATAAATACACATGTGACATGCAACAAGTTAAACATAATATAACAGGAACTGGATGTGAGGTATTTGCCTACGGTTTGTCTTGTGACAAGTTGGCTCACAGACATTTATTGTGGCATTCTTTGTATTTCACACATCTCTTTTCCACCCTTTGTGCGCCAAATGAGCTGCTGCTCTATGCTGCCCTAACCTGACAAAAGGAAGCAACTAACAAAAGAGACTTTTCTTCTTATTGAGCAAAATGTGTCTGTCACTTGTATTGGCATCAGTGCAATACCACATCATGTTAGATTGAATATCTCGCACCAAGATGAATATTTCCTGTCCAGATTTTGGCCGTATGTAGAGAATGCTGGGTACAATCTAAGAATACCAATAACCCAGATTTGAGTGACTTCCTTCCTTTTGTCACAGTAGGGCAGTATGAATATCTTGTGTATTGATAGTGAATAAAGTCGCACGTGGCACACAAAGCGTTCATACTACAGTATGTTTGTGGCTTATTGTTCAAGTATGACAGGATATCATTTAGGACAGTTGACAAATTAGGGCGAAAAACAAAAGAAAAGTGGAGTATTTTGTTCCTGTTTGTGTGGTCTATGGACTCATGTTAAGTAGCATCTCAAGTATTCATCCTTGAACTTCAGACGGCAAGTTGAACATTAATGATGGAGCACTGTGCTATACATACATGCACATGCAGAATGGGTTATGACTCACATGTAGTGTCATTGACCCAGGCTTGGTAGAGAGCGACCGGGACCGGCTCAATCGGTCTGGAGTATTTGTTTGCTTGTGTAGATATCCACACTATGATATCAGAGCAGCCCGTGTGTCCTACCTTACCACGCAAGACAAATGTCATAAATCTCACTTGGTGTTTGTCGTCTGCTAGCCACCTTCCTAGGGCAGTGTTAGATTGCATTAGACAAAAGGGAAGTAATGGAAATCACGCAGGGATTAGAACAATGTAGCCCTGTGCAAAGCAAAATACAGCAGATGAACAGAGTCTCACTTGGTACTTGTCCTCTGTAAAACAACATGCTTCGGTAATGGATTTTTTTGAAGGGAAAGAGGTGGTGAAAAAATTACTGGGTACTCAGAGGGACATAGCTTCCACACAGAAAAATAGAGCTCTCACTAAGACCAAAAAGTGTCCCTGTGAAGGAATATTTGTCCTCATTGGGTATAGTACACAACATAGAGAAGTATTCCGAAATGCTTACTTAGGATAAATTTCCTAAATTTTATCCTAACGCTAGGTTTTCTTTCAACTGGTATTCCAAAATCACTCCTTACTTTCCTCGTAACTCCCCTCGTAAGTTTTCTCCTAAGTTTATGCAAATTAGAAAGCTAGGAGGATTAGTGCTGCGGGTAATGAGGGGATTTAGGAGAAAGTTTCAGAGAGCCACCTCCTGCCCTAGCCATTCATAACACATACAAAAATCAAGCATAAATCCTGTGCGTAGGCGTGTACTTCATTGATGCGCATGCTGCATGATATGCCGGTATTCACCTTGTGTGTGCCTGAAAACTGCTGCTCTATGGGATTTGTGTGAATTACTTGTGCACAAATACATCAAAGAGTTCACATAGTTAGCAAGATATTTATTCTTTGATTATACAGTGCAATGATGTAGACTTCCACCCAGTATCATATCCTATATTTTGATGTCATTCTACAGATTCAGCCCACATTACGCAGACTAGGGTGGACCAACCCCGTCATAGTGCACCGGGCGAGACTTCCACTAAAGCGCAGACAATTAGCCGACACCATTAGTGGATTTATCGAGCACTTAGCACCAAATGGGAGCAGTGGGACTGTGGCAAGTGTGGCCTTAATTGTCCGTAATAGCACCCCAGAAGTGCAGCCTCAACTATCCGTGATATCACCGGAGATTTACCCTGGTCTACTGCGCACAAGGCGCGATCCCAGACCGTGTGCTCGAGAGGAAAGTTCAACCAGTCAGGCTGGCAGCTGTATCTTGGGCCTATCTTTGATAATGTATGAGGCATAGACTTGGAACAGATAGAGGATCGGGAGCTGAACATTTGTATGATCAACCATCAAGGCAGCGGAATCTTGGATTCAGGGTCCTCTTAGTGTGTGAGATATTGACTTTGAGCTGTTGGAGGATTGATAGCTTCACATCTACTGTAGATCATCCTCAGGAAGGGACCTGGCCTCCAGCCTAGTTGATTACAGAGCAGCCCACTTTCACCCATCTTCTACAAGACACTCTGAAGGTAAGAAACCATTTCTCTCTCTTTTGTGTGTATGATTGTCTCATTGTCTGCTTGATTGTATGTTTATCTATAGATTTGTTTGTGAGGTTGTTTGTTTAAAAGCTGGTATTTTTGGATAAAATATTTTTCTCTCTATAAAAATGTTGTTACAGGGAGTGTTGCATGTTTTAAATGACTTCAATTTTGAATCCTTAGATTTAAATGATATCAGTATGCTAACCAGATCATGATTAAAAAGAGACTGGTGATAGTGTTTAATTGATGCAATATTGTTAAAACAATAATAGCAAATATTAAAACAATAACATCTGATATTTATATTTTCTGCCATTGCAGTAGAAGCGCATACTAGGCGCAGTAAGCCACTGTTCATTCTTATCTACATAGTTAGAAGGTTATGTGATCTCTTGATATTATGTTTTAAGAAATATGTGTACATGGCTATTGCCATGCCCTTACATTCATTCTTACATTTCATAGATTGCATGCAGTAGAATACTTCTCTCTCTACGCTTTGACAACCAGAAATCGATGGGCTTGATCAATGTTGTGATGTCACATGGTGATGTCAGACCCCCCAAAGACTTTCCCTTTCCTCAGTGAGCACACGGCACCTCCTCTCGCCCAATAGCTGGTCAAATAACACTGCTGCTGTGCATTGATTTTCTGTGTGGTCTCCGCGCTAGTCCGGTGTGCCCTGTCCCCTGGGTGTACCCCATGTCCTCACTAAGGATCAGGCTTGGCCACTCAGCTAAATTGGCCGATAGCGCGGCCAAAAAGCAGGACGATTGCGTTTCTCTTTCTAGATCGAAGGGGCTCTGACCTTTTGGGTTGTCACGGTGATCCCATATTGTAAGTCAGGGAATTAGTTTAAGGGGTTGGATTCAGAGTCAACTGAGAGATGTAAAGTGCCTGCTCATGCATTAGAACTGTTTCAATTTGCAAGTGGTGCATTTATATTTCATTCTTGGACATGTCCCCCAAAATTGATTTATCATGAATATGTCAATATTATAAGTTCATGTGATTTTTCTGAATGAAATGTTTTTTATTGTTGCTACTTTTTTTTAATTCAAAGGAGGCAGAGTTTGTCATAGTGTACAATTACTGTGAGAGTATTTATCAAATCTATTTTGATTTGGTTTTGTCTTTTCTATTTCATTTTAAAGATGTGACTTCTAAATACATATATTTGTGATTTTTGCTGACATTGATTCCTAAGAAAAATCTGTTATATTGGGTTGTTCTTGTGTCGACAAAAAATATGTTTACTTCATGATACCATGAAGGAATCCTCCCAAAAGTTAAAAATTGTTGAAATGAAAAAAAAAGTTCCCTGTGTTATCACTACTACCCCTCACCTTATGGCTTGGTAATGTGAGTGCCAGTGCAAACGATGATGTTTAAATCACATGGAGTACCGTCAGTCCTTTCATTAATGTAGATTCATTGTAATCTTCCTCTAGTTACAAAAGAAAGCCTTACAAACATTTTCTCTTTGATCAGATATATTCGAAGCCTCCAATTCTCTGAATATTTTTTGCCTGGAATTGACGCATAAACAAAATATGATGTGTAGAATAATTTGGGGAAATGTACTCACACCAGATGCTTGCACAGTTGTAACATGTGAAACTAATAATGCATCTCTGAAGATGTAATCAAAGAATATTGTTACAAGGAAGTAAAAAGGCTCTAGATGTGATATGAAGTTGCAGTACAAAAGTCTTGATTTCACACTTTTCCACATGATGTCACTGGAAACATTACTTTAAAATATTCTTTCAGAAAAGCAATGTGAAAAATGTCCCCAGCTGCACCCAAAGTAATATTTTTATCTAGAAGAGTATCAAATTTTGTGTTTGCTTTTCCTCATGAACTACATAGCAAGCAAGCACTTTGTGACAAATCTATCAGTTAAGCAGCAGAAGCTATGCATGTTTAAGAATACGCATGACCCATTGTAAAATCCAGGTGGACATGACGCAGTCGTATATGCATCGTATTGTTAAGAGCAGCTGCCAGTCATGAATATTAAGTGGCAGCATCAAGCCTTATTCAAAGGATCCTTGGTAGAACAGACTCTTAGTTATCATTAGAAGCATTTGATTTATTGGCAAACATAGCTTGGTTGCATAAAACAGTGTGTACTCAAGAAAAGAGCTTTAATATCAAGTTGGGTACAAAGTCTTTGTTTGATGTAAAATGTTAACTATTTCCTCTTGAACTTGAATTTTCTGACGTAGTCAGATTTCTTATGGGTTTTTTCTGTGACGCACGGTACAACATGCTAAAAACATGTGGCAATCTGTATTGTCTCTGCGTTTTATTTTGAGCAGGTTTTTCCCTTTCAGTGGTGTGTTTCAAAGAGATTAAGGAAGTTCTGTTCCTTTTCTTGGTGATAAAGAATGGCAAGCACAGGAAATAACACACTCACATGATGTTTTCTGTATAGGTAACTCAGAATTCAAAGCAATCATATCCATAGTACTCAGAAATGTTTTGGTATATTGGAGTGTCTGGAATGTTGGTGTGAATGACTTGAAGAAGAATGTTTATGGTTATGGAAGAAATGTTGTTTGTAACCAAGTGTCATTCACCTTAGTTACATCACTTTCACTTCTCTCTCTCGCTCTCTCTCTCTCTCGCTCTCTCTCTCTTTCTCTCTCTCGCTCTTTTTCTCTCTCCCTCCCTCCCCCTCTCTGTCTCTCTCCCTCTCCCTTTCTCTCTCTCTCCTTCCCTCTCCCTTTTTCTCTGTCCCTCCCTCTCCCTTTCTCCATTTCTCCCTCCCTTTCCACCCTCTCCCTCCCCCCTCTCTCTCCCCCTCTCTCCCTTTCTCTCTCCCTTCCTCTCTCCCTTCCACCCTCTCCCTCCCCCCTCTCTCTCCCCCTCTCTCCCTTTCTCTCTCCCTTCCCCCTCTCCCTCCCCTCTCTCTCTCCCCCTCTCTCCCCATCTCTCCCCCTCTCTCTCCCACTCTCCCCATCTCAGTATCTTTGTCTCTCTGTCTGCTTGTCTGACTCTTCATGTATTGTCTCACAGCTCAGTATCTCTCATTGTCTTATCTCTCTCTCTCTCTCTCTCTCTCTCTCTCTCTCTCTCTCTCTCTCTCTCTCTCTCTCTCTCTCTCTCTCTTGCCTGTCTACATGAGCTCTCCCCCCCCCTCTATCCTCCTCCTCCTCCTCCTCCTCCTCCTCCTCCTCTTCTTCTTCTTCTTCTTCCTCTTCCCTCCTCTTCCCTCCTCCTCTTCCCTCCTCCTCCTCCTCCTCCTCCTCCTCCTCGATCCTCTTTCCTTGTCTCTCTCCATATTTTTTATTTTCACTGTGTATCTCTGTCTTGCTGTCTGGGGCCCCTCTCTTCATCTCCCCTCTTCTCTTTCCTTTTCCCTCTCTCTTTCATAGTTTTTTTCTCTCCCCACCCACTCTTTCTGTGTCATTTACTTTCTAGTCTGTCTGATTCTAACTTTCTCTGCCTGTCTGTTTGTATAGTATGTGCCTTTCCCCCCCTCTCTCTAGCTCTCTCCCTCTCTTTATCTTTGTTTGTCTTTCTGTCAAATCTCTATATCTGCTCCAGCTTTTATCATCAAGCTGTTCAAATATTATTCCAGTGTGGCCCACTTTTGGTCATTTCTAATCATATTTGATTGTCTGGCACTGTCACAAAACGAGCAGATGCACTGCAAGCCTGGCTCATCAATTTCCTTTTTTTGTTTTGTGTAAGAAGAAATTCCCTTAGAAATATGTTCTGAGGGGTCCACGAACAACATGAGGGGATTTACTATATAAGATGTGACTATTGTGCTGAACTTGATACAGACACAAAGTTGCTGAGAAGCTCATTTTGTCTTTTGAGAGCCAGATGAGTATTGAAGAATATGTCTTTCATCACCACCGACATTTAAACTGTGCAGTGAGCCGATGGGGTTCTCAAGGATTGGTAATGTAAGGATTAACAGGTCGAATTCTGATCGGACCTGGGGGTGTTTTACCAAGCTGTTCGTAAGTTATGAATGACTTTAAGAACGACTGGTGATCCCTTCTTGTGCTAAATCAGATTCTCAATGAACAAAGTGTGGTATCACATTTAGCACAAGAAGGGATCACCAGTCGTTCATAAAGTCATCCGTAACTTACGAACAGCTTGGTGAAACACCCCCCTGATGCTTAACAATTTCTATTGCATTGGTGTTCTTCAGTTATCAACAGATTTATCTCTTTAATGCCCTTCTGACTAAATAACATATGTGGAATCTTTCAGGGATATGTTGATGAAATATTGCTAAGCCTAGTAAAATGCTACAGTGCATTCAGCTACCCAGAGTTGAAGCGACCAGCTAAGATATTGAGGTTTCATGAAAACGGGGCCTGAACTACTTGCATTTTGCCAAATTATATGTCCCCAGATCATAAGCCTTGCCCAAATTGTTATGTACCTTAGTCTTCTGAATTAAGTTACAGATCGAAGTATGATCTTAAGAAAGCAATGAATAAAGAAAAGGAGGGCTGATGCTGATCTCATTTTGTGAAAAAAAAAAACAGTAGTGAAAGCAGTTGCAGCTTTGATGTGTTGCCTGAGGATGATTTGTAGGAGGTATCGCTGGGGGAAAGTCTGCTAATTAGACAGAGGTTGCTGCAAATCAGCACCTTGCCATTTTTCCCTCTGGCCTTCTGTGTCAATCATGGAGGAGAAAGAGTGAAAAGGGCATTGTATTAGATTTGGAACATGGAATATCACTTCCGGCCCATCTCTTTGTCTTTCCTTCCTTGAGATGATAAACCCAAAGAAAAAACTAATTTTGCATTTCAGCTTCCTCTCTTTACGTCAGAACAACTACATGTAGAGTACTTTACAAATTACTCCATTAAGCCTCCGCAAAAGTAACAAAGAACCCTTGTGAATGAGTGAAAAATTAGTTAATGCAAGATGCACCATCTAAATATCCAGGGTATCAAATAGATGTTCACATTGGACATCATTGTATAGAATACTGTATACGACGGCATATATTTCACGGGGGTTTTATTTTCACAAATTTCGCTAGTCTGGACAATTTGCGAATTTAACAACATGTGAAATTATGAATACGACATGCTCAAGCACATGTATTAATAGTACTATTACTCTTTGATCGCGAATTTAACCACTCATGAAATTGTCAAAGTCCTGATTCGCGAAAAATTAGACTCGCAAAATATATGGCATATACAGTATATTGTTCTGCTTTGTGCATGCTCATTGGACAAACTTTTCATGAGAGTTACAAGAAAATAAGTATGAACAAAGATGACCTTTTTCCATGTGAATTTTTTCAGCAAACACTTTTACCCAGCTGTAACCATTCTGCAATTGTGTGAAGTTCTGAAGGGTTACTAAGAGTTGTTAAAAGTTGCTCAGAGTTGTTAGAAATTGTTAAAAGCTGCTAAAAGGTGCTAAAAGTGTAATGACAATCACACATTATACACAAAAAAAAAAATGTTTCAGTTTTCAGGTTAGATATTGCATGTTTTTATCTGAAGTGAATTGTAGAGAGTGGGATAACTTCTTTTCCATACATATCAACCATTTGTGTGTCAGACAAAATAATTCTCTTTGTGATTTGTGAGCTTTAATAGTAAAAACATACACACATTGTACATAAAGAGTGCAGAGGTATGGTAGGCTATCGTTGAATAACAATGGATGGGACTAAAGGATTGTCATTGATGGGTTGAACACAACTAGTACTAACAGAACAGTGGCACACTTCCCTTTGCATCATTGCACTGCTGTTACAAAACTAGATCTGGATTTCTGAGTGAACGAGATACACTTTGATGAAATAATGGGATTCCTTGCCAAGGGGGAAGAGAAGGATTAGATATTCTATTAAGTCTGTTTCCCTCAGGCTTTGCAGGGTGCACTGCAGATACAATGTGGATTGATTTTGTGGATATCCCGCGGACCAGAGCACCGCGTCTCAAGGAGAGCGACTTTGATTTCTGAAAATGTTATTCGATTGGATGAATGCCTGCAGATGCGTGTTAGAGAAGCAGGGATTGGGAACGGGGGCGGGGGCAGGGGCGTAGTAGGTGCAAGGGGGGTGGTAAATGGACAATGTGAGGTAAGGAGAAGGGATGGAGTGTGGAAAAGGGGAGAAGGGGTGATAGATAGAGGGAAAAAAGATAGAGAGGCGGTGAGAAAAGGGAGAAAGAGAACATGTCTGTAGAAAGGAATAACCATGGAGGAGGGGAAGAGAAAGGAAGAAACTGGATGGTCTAAGAGAGTTATGGGATAGAAGAGTTAAAAATGGCACTACAAAAAAAAAGAACGAGGGAAAGGCTGTGGAGAAAGATAAAATTTGACTATTAGATAAAAGAGCAGTGAAGTATGAGAAGGCAGAGATAAAAAAGAATGTGAAGGTAAACAGGGAGAAAGAGAGGAGGGAGATGGAAGAGGAGGGAGATGAAGAGCGGCAAATGAAAGTTAAGACTGACCCTCAACCAAGAATATGAGAGACAGGGAGAAATGTGTTTTATTCCCTTGCATGTCTACATGGCAGTGTGTAAAAGGTTGAAAGCAGAATATAAGCTTCATTAATTAGTCCCATATTGCACTGAGTAGCCACATTTTGAGTTTGTTTGCAGTCACGTCTGCTTCCAGTGTAGTGTACTAGTGTGTGAGACCAGAGAGCGGACATGAGTGCAAAAATATATTGATGACGGTGCACAGTGCATTATGGGACAGCCTCCACCTATATGCGTTATGGAGAATTACGAAGTGCCCTTGATATAGATGAAGGTGAAATCAGAGCAGACAAAATAATTTGTAATGCAATTGAGCAATTATCTTTAAAGTATGTAGGTAGTTTTGAATACAGACAACCCTCATATCACGATTTAAGTAGATTACTTGATTAATTTAAGTGTGTGGTAGGTTGGTAAGGGAAACGAGACGGGAGATGAGATTACTGCTCGGATGATGAATCTGACTGTTCAGCATTCCTTCATCCATGATGACACAAACCTGTTAGTCTAAAGTCAGACTCAATTTAGCCACTTTCTTCAAGACATGGGTTTGTCTTCCTCTATAAAATCCCTTATAATTTGACATATCTTAACCCTGGGAGGTAAGTTGCTTTTTCTACACATAAAAAAGTATATTTCAGTAAAATTATGAGTGCATTTACACATTTGATTCTATTTGAGTTACCTGACAACCCCAAAAATATGTCTTGCCACTCCATGTTGCTGATTTCAACTAATCTAAAATGTTCAATAATATATTGCCATAACTGTTTAACCTTCACACAATGTAGGAATAAGTGTGGATACGTTTCGGGTTCTTTATTACAAAAGGAGCATAGATTGTCCCCAACAAATCCAAACTTCAGAAGATGTTCCTTAGTGTACATAAGTACATGCAGTAACTTGAACTGAAAGTCTTTGTTCACTGACAAGAGTGGTGCTCCTTGGTATAATAAAATAAACACTCCTAAACTCATAAAATAAACACTCATAAAATGAACACACACACATGCACACACACCCACACACACACACACACACACACACACACACACACACACAAACATATAAGTTGTAAAGTAACTTTTTGAACTGAACTTATAAGAAACAACTTGCATTTTGCACAGGGAGCATAGCTTCATGCAGTTGATGGGCATACATACCAAATTGTTTACAGATGAGATGTCCATTTCACTGGCACAGCAACATTTCATTCTGTCAATTTCAGGTGCAAGCTCAGGTGTTTACATACCAGTTATTATTGAATTGTTATAGGTCTGAGTGTATATTTCTTCCTGTGTGTTGCTTTTGACCATTCCAACTTGTTTAAAAGTACTGTAGGGGCATACAAAGGACATAATTAATGAGACTCTAGCCCCATTTACACTTGCTAAGATTGAAATTGTTTAAATTGCGATTTTATGTCTCACCATTTACACTTGCCCCAAAAAACTGCGATATGAAAAATAGTGATTTTTTGCTAGGTACTGCGCATGATCACCGGTCATCCAAAGGAGACTGACGCGGTGCATGGTTATTATGACATCATAAGTTGAGCGCCTTTTGACAATGACAAAAATGCGCGTATAATTTTACAGAGAAAGATCACATTTAACCCGCTGGGAGTGCTCATGTCACGTGGCAAAAAATCACAATGTTTCTACGCTCACCATTTACACTGGAAAATTTCTTGATTTTTCATGTGATGTTTCAAAAAATCACACTGCGGGAAGTGATTTTTCTGGTGCGATGTTTTGGTTGTTTTAGATGTAAGTTGCCTAGCAACTTATACCCAAATATCGCGATCTTAGAAAAATCATGATTTTGCTTGCCAGTATAAATGGGCTTCCTGACTGATGTCAAAATCTTTATTCTTTATTTATTCTTGCATGCATTCACAAACAAGTTTGAAAAATTTCACAATCCAGTAAGCCAGCATATAGTGCATGCCTTGGCTCACAAATCGGGGCTGTTCACCAAAAATCACACTTTTAGAGAAATTTCGACCCCGGTTGAGATCTCAGTAGTTAGTCTGATTTGTGCGTTCATACAAAAAAATTGGTGAGATTTTGACCGAGGATGAAACATCGATGATTAAATCCACTAATGTTGGTATGTGTGAATGCACCTTATGATATCACAATTTCATACACAGCGTGTATTATGAGCCATATTGCATACAATGTGAGGTGATCTCAATGCATGCCCAAGCATGCCAAGGAATGCCTTTATTTAATTTGAATATTAGTGTTGGACCATCATATAGGATTTCAGCCCTTGCCTGTATTGGCTCTATTCATTACCTGGTTTGGAGCGTATCACAGAGGCAAATCACAAACATTGCGATAGACACTGATGGGCAGACTGCAGCAAGCAGACCCTATCGCCTGACAGTCTGTAATACTCCTCGGTGGAGCTGGCTGCTGACGTAGCGACACTGATTCCCGTGACGGAGCGGTAAGCCGGGGCAGGATGGCCGGGGTCTGATTACGCCACGCTGATCGCTTACGCGCTGAAAGACTCCCCAAACTAAACCTTGATGGTATGAGAACAACAAAGAACCATGGTTGGTCATATGAAGACTGCGTAGTTCCCTCTGACAACACGTTATGATAGGGATAGGAATAGAGAAGGGATTAGTCACTCCCTTAAAGTTCAATATCATTAACCTGTAGTGTACCATTTCAGGATTATTTCTGATAAATATGCGCAAACCCTATAGAGAGGTACACAAACATGCATAAGGAAAATGTTTTCCAATTTGCATACAGGGAAGTACCAGATTTGTAACCATATCTTATCTTTACCATTGTACAAAGGGTACAAAAAAAAAGAAGGGATTTAAAGGTTTGCATGATATAATACCTGTACACTCAAGATGAAAAGCTTGTCTTTTGAAACATTCCCATCTGCCATGGCTGGATATATATACATTATACTAAGTTCATATTTATACCTGATATCATACATGTTGGAAGACTATGACATGTTTTAGTATGACAAGTATTGTCTTACTTTCTCACATTTCAGCCTGGGTTTGGGGAGAAAAGTCTGAGGATCACACTTTTTAATTTTTTAAATTAAACCTTGGCAGCCCAAACAGGTATGCATATATTTGAATATATCTGGCACTCATTTCACTCTCATTGTACTAATGAAAGGCTGAATAAACAAATGAAGGAAAGAAAGATGTGGTAAAACTTGCCTAATAAAACTGGTTCCAAGGAATCAAAATAAAACAAGTGATTCTGAACATGTGATCCATATTTGATCAGATGCACTTATTTTCAAACTATCAAAAGGGATTCGAATAAAGCAGTCTATGTAGACAGGTTTGGCTACTCTTCTAAATCTGTGTCGATAATTTGTGCAAAAAAAACTACAAAATAGGTTCATTTAAGCCAAAATACTTTTCTTAATTTCTGTCTGGAGTAAACACCAATTATTCATGACAGTTCCTACCATCTGTATACGATTGTGAAGGCCTTAATTAACTTTTTGTAGATATGATCAAAGCATTGCCAACTTTATTTATCGCCATATACTATTAAGGCAGAACATGAATCTAAAAGCAAAGCCAAGCCAAGTGAAAGCCCATATAAGCAGTTTTATTACTTGCATCAAGTGAATGACTGTAGGGGCCAGCCAATAATGAACATAATTTCTGGATTCATTGTGGACTTCGCGTTAACCACTGTAGTTAATTCCACTCTTTTACTTCATGTCTTTCATTAATCAGTTATTTTATGCTGGTCATCAGTAAGCCACAACTTTCTTTTTATCACAGAATTGTAACATTTTATCCAACATATGGCAGAGAAAAGCAACATTCATATTTGATCTTACGGAGAAGGAAAGAAATCAAACAAACACAATATGTTCCTTGAAGTTCTTGCATGGTGAGAAATATGCAGTGTATTTCATGCTTCACCATGTGGAAGTCCAGACAAGAACTGTGGTTTATTCTGTTAGAATAGCTCTGAAAAGAGCTGCTTATAAAGCGAGTGAGAATGAGAAAACCTGGTACGCAGTTTCACTTTCATGTAGCATGTATATTACTTATATATTATTATTATATATTATTATATATGTTTTATATCGTGATGTGATTCTTGCACATAGAAAGTGTGTTGCTGTTTTGATCTGGTTTGAGTGTAGTATGAGTGTAGAAGGAAAGTGAAACCAAAACAGGAATTCCATTGGGAATGTATGAGTCTTGTAGTCTCCGTTCAGGGAGAAAGAAAGTGATAATGATCATAACCTGAAACAGGTCAACCAGAGAGTTAGACCTGTCGGTCTTGTTTTAGCTGCACTCCCAAACTGTTTTACATTTTTAGTCTTAAATGTAAGATAGGGTCTGATAAGAGGATGGTCCTATTCATCAGGGAATTTGAATAAGGTATACCACAAAGTATGAAAACTAGGCTAGTCTAGGTGGTTTATAGGTGGTTTATAGTTCTCCCGCTTGGGTGATGTCACTGCGCTGCCGAGTGACGCAAGGCGCCGTGTGAGTTACACAGGGAGAGCGCGCCTCGCGTATCCTCATTCGACCCATGGATCATCCTCAGCCATTGTCAGGTGTTGGTATCCGTTACCGGGTCACTAATCATATCGCTTAGAGGTGTCCTGGGATCAAGACGCCAACCATCAAAACAATCATTACAGTTACTGATTTGTTTACGGTGAGAGCGATTGTTGAATACAGAGAAACTTGACCTATTACGTCCTGATGGGTGTAGCATTTCGCATCTTGTAGTGTAAACAGAGACTTTTCCTGTCGGTGGTATCATCCGTCGTACCCACACAGACCTATTTATAACAGTGGCTTTAATAGGGACCAGCAATATTGCATGCAAACCGCTATACTTTGCTATTGTGGCTTACCTCAGGATCTCCCTATATAGCAACTACTATTTTGGGATGGTTATTTAAACAAGAATGTGCGGTCGATATTTGTGTGCATCAATGGTAATCATGGCATCGATTAAAAATACTTGAAAATAAAAATTCTTTGTGTGATTTGTCTCTCTGTACGTGATTTGGCACAAAGGAACAAAATCTAAAAGGTTTTCAAGAACCCTCTGTCTATATTTTGCTAAAATCATTTATGCGTCAGTAAGCTTTGTGTGTATGATAGCTGCTTCAAAGTAATTTTGTCTCAGTTAGAGTTGGACATCCAAAAGTCAAGAGAGTTCAGTAACATGTTGAGGTATGTAGATACATGTATAGGAGAAGTCAGTTATACTCTTTTTTGAATCATTAGGATTTCAAATTAGATCTTTTGATTGCTCTATTTGAAAGCAGTGTTTTGTTCTGTTTCCTCTAGGTAGATGATCATATTGATTATTTATGGAGCTTGCCTGGGAGTCGCCCTTCCACCATTCGTAGAATTAAATGGCTGTGGCCAAATCCCTTGTCAAGTCCCTGGTCAAGTCCCTGACCCTCTGACACCTACGCAATAGTCTGTATTAAGCTGTCCACATTATCAAGAAAATGAGAAGATAATACGACAACCAAATCACAAAATAGCACAATCTTTGCATTAACTCTAGAGGTAACACAGTGTTTTTGATCAGCATATCTCAGGTTGGATGTCAAAAATATGCACTGTCTTGTGGTGTGTATTGATTGGAATAAGAATGCTTTGGAGGATATCTCCTTTGTAAGATTCTAAGGTGTAACACATGAACTTACCCTGAGTAAAAAAATCACCCTCTATTTGCACTTTTTGTGCACCATTTTCTGCAATTTTTATGCCTCCGCCACGAAGTGGCCGGAGGCATTATGTTTTCGGGTTGTCCGTCCGTCCGTCCGTCCGTCCGTCCGTCCGTCCGTCCGTCCGTCCGTCCGTCCGTCCGTCCCGAATTCGTTTAGGCAATATCTTGAGAACTGTTAACCAGATTTGCTTCAAACTTGGTACATGTGTGTATTGCATAAAACCAATGAAGTGTGTAAAATAGGGGTCAATTCTGATTGAGGTCAAAGGTCAAAGGTCAATGAACTTTGTGAAAAATTGCCCCAAATTGACCTTTTTCACAATAAAGCCAAATCCAAGGATCCAATTCTCATGAAACATGGTGCAAAGATGGATCACTACTGAGGAATAGACTGGTGAAATTTTTTATAAATTTCCTGAAAGTCCAGAGGTCAAAGGTCAATGAACTTTGCCAAAATTGGCTAAAAACTGCCCCAAGCTTTAAATTTTTCACAATAAATCCAAATCCAAGGATTCAATTCTCATGAAACATATTACAAAGAAAGATCACTACTTGGGAATAGACTGGTGACATTTGTGATAAAATTCGTGAAAGTTCAGAGGTCAAAGGTCACTGAACTTCGCCAAAATTGGCTAAAAACTGCCCAAGACTTCATATTTTTTACCATAAAACTGAATCCAAAAATGCAATTCTCATGAAACGTGGTACAAAGATGGATCACTACTTGGGAATATACTGGTGACATTTTTTGGTGAAATTCCTGGAAGGCCTGAGGTCAATGATAAATGAACTTTGCAACAATTTGCTAAAAATTGGCCCCAAATTGATATTTTTCACAATAAACCCAAATCCAATGGTGTGATTCTAACCAAACATGGTACAGAAATGTATCACTTCATGGAGGTAGATTGATGAAAGTTTGGGTAAAATTCCTGAAAGGTGAAAGGTCAATGAACTTTGCCAAAAATAGCTAAAAAAATTGCCCCAAAGTAATATTATTCAAAATAAATCAAGATCCAAGTGTGCAATACCAACCAAACATGGTGCAAAGATGGATCACTACTTGGGGGTAGACTGATGATATTTTTGGTGAAAATTCTCAAAGGTCAGAGGTCAAAGATCAATGAACTATGCCAAAATTGGCTAAAAATTGAGCCAAATTTATTATTTTTCACATTTAATATGAAACTAATGGTTCTATGTGAACCAAACATGGTACAGAGATGTATCACTTCATGGAGGTAGACTGCTGAAATTGTGTGTAAAACTTCTGAAAGGTCAAAGGTCAATGAACTTTACCCCAGATTGGCTAATTTTAAACAAACTTGATACAAGGATGGCTTTAGATGGACTGATTAGATTGGAAGTCAAAGGTCAATGAACATTGCCAAACATGAAAAAACAGAATATGATATTTTGCCCATATTTCCCCACCAAACAGGTTTTCTGAGAATAAATATAAATAGAGTTAGCATAGAGGCGGAGGCATATTTATCGACTGCGCGGCAGTCGAATTGCTCTAGTTACCTATATTATGTAAAACGACTATACATCAGCCAAAAAAGCTATCAGTATTTCTTTATTTGTTGCATTTCAAGTACACCTTTACAGAAACACCCTTCTGCTACATTGAAAGAGCCCATACAAACTCAACTTCTATGTTGCACAAAAGTGGACCCTGTTTAAATTCCAAGTATGATTTCCGAAAAAAGACCCTAATTTTCGCGAACACACTTTGAAAATAACTATTGTTTTTGGCGAAATCGTGAATGGTCTTGCATGCACACAGCCAATGATAAGTGACTCTCCTGGGTACAGTGTATATCCCAAGTTTGCTCATTTTTCTTTACAGCATGTTATAGCCACAGCTGGTGATTATCAGCTCAGAATTGGACAATAAAAATAGCCTGATGTTTGATTGTTTCTGTCTAATGATGATGACAATCCACACTTCCGTCTGAGTTCTCAGATGACAATAAATGTGTGCTGTTATGGTCCGCTTTGATTTCACATAGATCTACCTTACTGTGTTCCCACGCACTGATGAGCACTGACGCTGGGAGGCGATTCTTTTTTCATCAAGTTATTTCTAGAATTGAATGGTTTCCTTGTCGTAAGCAAACCACAATTAGAGGAGTAGGAGTAGATGTGGATATTGTACAATTTTGTGTGAAGCATTAGGTGGAAATCTGTCAGATAAGGGAGCATTTAACAAGAGCGCTTGGTAAATAGTGTGCCAAATATGGGGAATAAGTACATGTTATTATGTGCTGGCCTTGTCAATTAGGGGGAACACCACTAATTGGTTTGTGATAAGTGGGTGATTGGACCCGTGCCAGTTTGTATTTGATTTGGGGGAGGTTATGTGTAATGATCATGTTTTGATGGGGGTGAAGGTTAATAGGGAGGGAAAGAGGGGAAGAATTATAGACAAGGGGGAAATAGAAAGAGAAAGAGAGAGAGAGAGAGAGAGAGAGAGAGAGAGAGAGAGAGAGAGAAGGAGAGAGAGACAGAGACAGAGACATAGAGAGAGAGAGAGAGAGAATGAGGGAGAGAGACAGAGAGAGAGACAGAGAGAGAGAGAGAGAGAGAAGAGGGGATATAAAGAGATGGAGAGGGAGATGGAGAGTGAGAGAGAGAGATGGAGAGAGAGAGAGAGACAGAGACAGAGAGAGAGAGAGAGAGAGAGAAGAGGGGAGATAAAGAGATGGAGAGGGAGATGGAGAGAGAGAGAGAGAGAGAGAGGGAGAGGGAAAGAGGATAATAAGATATAAATGTAGAGAGAGGAGCAAGAAGGGAGGAAAAGAGGGCGTGGTACTGGAGAAGTCAGAGAGATTGACTCATCAGCTTTAGATATTGCTTCCCATTCATAAGTCCAATCTAAAGAGTTTGAGTCCACAAGGCATAGGATCAGTGACAAAGTTTTTTTTACCATAAATATAACTCTCTATTTAGGTACTGTAGAGGTGGAAATTTTCGTGCGATTAATTTTTTGCGCTCGGCGGAGTAAAATGAATGTTTTTAATTTCGCGGGTGTCCAGCCCTTTGAACCATTAATTCACTCAGCTTACCACTGCCACGCCAGTGCTGGCCAGGCAGCGGCAATAGCTGATGTTGTTGAAGCGCTGGCTAGTACTAAGGCTAAACCATAAACGTAGGCCTATGTACGTGATGCATGATGCATCAAAGCAAGCGCGCATACAAAGTGCGCCGATATGAACTTTGTTTAGGTGCAGATATATTCGCGCGTTTTTATTTTCGCGCCAAATGCACGCCACGCGAAGTGCGTGAAAATTTCCGCACCGTGAAAATGTCCACTTTTACAGTATTCTTTCTGGTTGTTTCTTTTTCTCATTCCCTCTTTCACTCTCTTGTTGTCTGCCTGTCTCCATCTATTATCTCTCTCTGTATCTGTTCCCCAATGTTTCCCTGTTCATTCCCTGTCTCTCTTTGTCTGCCTGTCTCCGTCTACCTGACCCTGACCTGCTGTTTTGCTGCTTTCCTCTCTAGACCACCAGCAGCAAGCCAACTCTACCTGCCAAGCCCCCCATGGATCTCCAGACATTCCCTCTGTCTGCATCAAGTTTCAGCATTGCCGTTGGTAAGTCACTCTCACTTACTCTTGTCAGCACATGAATAATGTACATTTAGAATTGACATTGACAACATACATGGGAGTATTTATTTGCAAATAAATTCTGCTCATAGTAGCCAAGATAACTTTTTTTCTCCCAAGTGAAGTTTCCCCTTTATCCAAAGGCATTCCTATGACACAAATAATACGGATGGAGAGACACTGTTCTGATTTTGATGTTGTTGTTGTTATTGTTGAATGGTCTAGAGGGTTTGTCCCCTTTTCCTGGTCCAGAGACTGAATTGAGGAGGTGTAACAATTATAGCCCTGGTTTCTGGATGCAAGAACTTATCATGCACACATATGTGCATGATCTTTACTCCCTGGGGACTATTCTGGATCAAGATTATTGACATAATGGGCCACCTCCTACCAAGTACCCATCTATACTCCTGGGTGGAGAGCAGCATTCTGGATAAGGTATCTTGCTGAAGGACACAAGTGGCATTGGTAGGCATGAACCTGGGACCTTGATATCTTCAGTCACAGTTCAGAACCACTATACAATGACACATTCACCTGTATATTGATAGGAAGATTGCCTGTGAAATCTGTGTAAAGTGAAGATAGAATGTCTTCATATCAGTAGTAGATATCCTTCCTCCAAGCCTGCATTCCCTCACTCCTCCATTACCCCTCTCCCTTCTCTTCCCTATTCACCAGCTTCCCCATGCCTCATTCCCCCTTTCTCCCTTTCCTCTGATCCCCAACTCCCTCACCCCACCCCCACCTCCACTCCCCCACTCCCCGATGCCCAGCTCGTTTGTCTCGCTCCTCCTCGCCCCAAGCCATACTACTATATGGCCAATGGACACAATTATCATGCCGAGTATTGCATGCCAAGTCTTATCACTTTCATCTATGTTGAGACCCTGTGCATGAATTATTCCTTCACTTAGTAAAATGAGAATGTGCTTTCTCCAGATTGATAATTGTAGATACTGACAGAATTCTATGTAAACAGCTTGCATAACATGTGTGCATGACCCCAGCCATAAAAGAATGTCCTTGGTTACTCGAGACATGACGCAATGGTTGTGGCAATTCTCTTGTTATTCTGGTATTTATTGCTCTTCCACTTCCTGTTTACTACAAGATTGGGAGCGGAGTGCCTGTTAAGAGTTTACTGTGCCTGTTAATCACAAGGTCATTGTGCGCTGTGCTTTCTCCGTGGAGATTGTTTTTGACTCCTGACGTAAGTGAGTGTAGCACCATGCTTGCGGGATCATCCGTCCTTCTCACACGCCGTGCAATGCCTGTCTTTAATCCCACACATTGACGCACTCTCCAAGACCGAATGAAAGGCTTCTACAGTGATTAGTTCAAATATTTTGTCTAATTGCGTATTTGTGTAGACGTCAGGCCTTATTGTCACAGTGTGTCAAGAATAACAAAACAACAAAAGCATTGATTTGGCAGGATCGTATAGATATCATAGATTAAACCTTGACACGTGTTTACAGGGGACGTTAATCAACAACTTGTTGACAGAAAAAGTCAAGGAATTTTTATCAGAAAGTGGAGCGAAATTAATACAATGCTATAGATGCATATACATGTAGTTACTTTTCATTTTGCACATTTCTATTTTAGTTTAAAGAGTGTAAGATTTTACACTTAATTGACTAGTCTGATTGACCATACAAATATAAAGAAAATATTAGTTCACAGAAAGATATCATTTCCTATACCTTACAATTTTCCGTACGGGGAAATCATTTTTTAAAAAGAGTCTTCCCAGCAACTTGCAGATACCATCGCTTGACAGTCATTAGTGCTGACAACATATTGTTGAGAAGGCGTTCAAAGCAGTAGGAGTGATTTTAAAATCATTAGACCGGTTTGTACTTGCACAACAAGCAGGCTTTTATGATCTGTTCACACTTCTTAAAATGTCAACATGAAGGACTGAATTGCGCTACATTCTGGAAAATGTATTCACTCTCCATGTAAAGGTGCCCCTAGTGATGCGCAACTCTGAATTAACATAAGGAGTGTGGCAGTGGGGATATCGAATTCAGTGCACTCTCCTCTCTTTAGGTTAATGTGTGTGTTGACATGACAAACCTGGTAGTGGGGACACGCCCATTGCCTAATGACTGTGAGGTCCACTGCTGTGTGTTCTCTCTATAGGTTAATGCGTGTGTTGACATGACATGGGTGGGAGTGGGGACACCCCCATTACCTCATGACTGAAGTCTACGTCAATGCACTGTCCTCTCTACAGGTTTAAGTGTGTGTTGACATGACATGGGTGGGAGTGGGGACACACCCCTTTCCTAATGACTGTGAGGTCCATTTCGGTGAACCCTCCTCCCTTTAGGTTAATGCTTATAATGGCCAAGACTTAAGGGAGTAAAATATAAAGCTGTGCCCTCATTTTAAGAATTTATCCGTGTGCATGAAAACAGGATTTTTTCAATTGTTGTTTTTTCATGAAATGCAAGAATATTTCTTATTCAGACTTTTCATTTGACTGAAGTGTCCATCAGCGTAGGTGCAATACTGTATTTTTTGGTGTTTTTATCATGCATGATTGTAATGATGGCTGATCAATGGTCAACTCTTTGTGTGTCAAGTGTACATCTTGTGATATTTGCACATAAATCCCATTAAGCAGCACAGGAAGGCTTTCTCAGCTAGCATATTGTCTGTGGCAGATCGTTTGTGTAGAATGATATTTCTTTAGACATTCAGTTTTTCTTAACACTCATGTTGTGAGTCGTGGTTACTAAGAGGTGTGGCTACTGAGAGCATCAAAGTAGAAAGAGAGAAGTTATTTGGGTATGGGAGGGAGAGAGAAGGAAAGGAGAGAGAGGGGAAAGGAGGGGGGGAGTAAAACTGGAAGAGGGAGAAAGGGAGAGGGATGAGGAAAGAGGTGGAGAAATGATTTGATCACTCAAGAAAAAAATAAAAAAATTTGTGACCATGGAGGAAAGTTCAAAAGAGACAAGAAACATTGCATTTGAGGCAGTAAACATGTTATGATGTATTAAGCGCGATAGAAATGTTACCCTTGTCTTAATTTGTTTATGTATAATTTGAAAGGTCGTGCAGAAAGTATAGCCCAGAATAGGTTTAAGCCTTGATATCTGAGTGGTGTTCTGAATAGAATTTGTCATGTGTGAGTTTTGCACTTAGCATGTTCAAAAAGAGGGGTTGTGATGGATTCATGCTCAAACAATTCCATATAGTAATTTGGAACTAAATGTCTCAAAAATAGCCCAGAGAAGGGGGTGAAGTATTTCACAATGACAGATGCAGCGTGCAGCAGCCCTGAATCTTGTGAGCTGTGAGTAATGTTGTGTTGACATAGCGTCTTTTCTCTCATTGTAGGCGACTGGGAGTTGATTTTTTTTCTTGGTCATGTGAGTCTTTTGAGCTGGAGTTTGTTGCACCTGCGTGTATGACGCTTGCAGCAGGCTGTAGGAAATGAGCTCCTCTGCCTGGACTAGTCTTTTACACTACGGAGCTTACGCAGCATGTGAGGTGAGTAAAAACAGGAGAGGATAGACGGAGAAGGAGAGATGTACAAGGGAGGGAAGGGGTAGGAAGAAAAGAAGGAGAAGTTTATAGAGGAACACAGAAAAAAGAAATGCAGTGAGAGATAAAGAGGGGCAGGGGGAGATGGGGAAGGAGAGGGAGAGATATAGAGGAGTTGGGGGAGAGGAAATGAAGAGAGAAAGAGAAGGAGAAGGATAAACAGAGGAAGAGGGATAAAAAGGAATGGAGTTAGAGTTGTAGAGAAGAGGGGGGAAAGAAAAAGAGGGGAGGGATAGAGAAAAATAGAAAAATATTGCATATGGATTGGAGATGATATTGTTCCTCACAACTTTTAAGGTTTGTGTAATCAAAATATATATTTTTTCATTGCATTGGAATTCATGATGTGTACGTCAGTCTATTGAGACTTTCACCAAGGTATTTCGTTCCTATTCATGTAAGTGGAAAATCCAATTTGCAAATGTAATTAAATACATTTTATTTCTGCCTTATGAAGTGCAGTGGGGCTCAATTATGAACAATTTTAAACCACATTTCAATCTAACAGAACTTGCAGCAGTGAAAATCTTATAAAATTTCAGAACATGTCAAACTCATTAGTTTTTAATGCCTCTGCCGAAGTTTGATGTGTTGTCATAGCAATGGAATTGGTAATCTCATCTGTGACGTAGCTAACCGATAGAGAGGGTATTGTTTCCTTCTGATAGTAAGCGCACCAGGCAAGTTGTTTTCCCTGCTGTTAAGTTTTTCATATCACTTTCCTCCTGAGGAGATTTCTGTTCGGCTGCGGCTTCATAATGAGATGAGTGAGTTGTATCGCAGGCTGGGGTTGCTTACGTCTTGCGATGGGTGTCAAGGAGACCTCAGTGAAAGTGAGACCTGAACATAGAAACGCTGCAAGAAAAACAGTTTGAAAATGATGGAGAGCTCTTTTTATATTTTCAAGCAATGAGTACCCATGTTTGAATTTCCTTAAAATAATATGTTTAATTCTGAAAAAAACTTCCTGTACTACGTCAGAGTGTGATGAAAGAAGATCACACTATGCCTAGATTTAAAGTGTTCTCGATTTAATGCTAAATTAAACTCTACATTGCCTGTGTCAATCATACAGAATGATGTAAGTGAGATTATTTCCTCTTTCAAAAATAAAGTAATGATGCGTCAACATATCCAAACAGTTTTCAAGACTGTTTAAAGTGCTATACAGACAAATACCCCCCAACCCCCCTGCAAGAAAAAAAAAAAAGAAATTGAGAGATTTTATGTACAGTAATTAGTTTTCATTGGAGGGTGAAAAGGCAGGATGGAGATTTTGAATAACTTTTTCTGGCATTCACCAAAGTGCAATGTCTCCTTGTACACTGTTAAACATTTATGAGCATTCCCCTGTGTCACATTTCCTTGTAGAGCGGAATGCTTACAAATCTTTGTTGAGTGAATTTTAGCTGGCCCCACCTCACTCATTCACTGTGTATACCAAAGTGTGGAACAGCACACAGTACGCACTCTCCAAACATCAATGCCAACTATAGGTTCCCTTTAACCTCATCACTACCATAGGTACATGAGATGTGTACTAGATCAATGGGCTTTCCCCGGTTTGGTATTGAGAGGTTTAACCCTATTATTACCATAGGTGCATGAGATGTGTACTAGGTCAATGGGCTTTCCCTGGTTTGGTATTGAGAGGTTTAACCCTATCATTACCATAGGTGCATGAGATGTGTCCTAGGTCAATGGGCTTTTCCTGGTTTTGTATTGAGATGTTTAACCCTATCATTACCATAGGTGCATGAGATGTGTCCTAGGTCAATGGGCTTTCCCTGGTTTGGTATTGAGAATGTTAAAGAGGAATCGGGAGAAACGGCAAAAACGATTTGGAAAGAAATCACATAACTAATAAAAAAAATCTTTCATAAATCATTTAGAACTGTCATATTGTTTGATTTCCCTAAACTTTGTTTTGCTATGTAAAGAATGTTCTTCTCTCATTGAGAGCACTGTCATTTTTTATGGCAATTCTCCTTTAATAGGGTGTTCCTTTTTTGGTGGTTCAACCATCCTTTAGGTTTTCCCCTAAAAAGCCCTGCCAAATATTCTGACGTAAAGACACACACACAGAAATAACAAATACAACATGGAACAAATTGAGATTGCACTACCAAGTGGATCGCAATGTTAAAGTGAGGATATTTCACTCGAGTGTGAATGCTTCTCCTCCTACCCAGCATGCTCTCTGCTACTCTCCCTTGGCGGGGGAGCGGGGCATTCATGTAGGCACATTTCCTTTGTGAAATCATGTGTCACGGAGGTCTGGGATATTTATAACATTCATGTCCTGATTGGGACTTTTGTTTTGAGTGTGAAAATCATGTGCAGCTCATTATAGGACCTCCTATTGTGATCTTTGCAGTCTTATGATGGCTGGAAATCTGTTTTATCATAATGCTAAATCTTTAGAGGACACTAGAGAATCGTGGGCAAATGATGCCTGAAATATTCCACTCTTTTTTGAGTCAGTCAAATGAGTGGGCACATAAACAGTGTCTTGTTTCAGTAAAGTTTGTCTCTTCTACTCTTCTGAACTGTACATAAGACCTGAGGTACACAAAACACTATCTTGAAGAAGTTCTGTGTGTGTGGTGCTCTTCAGGAGCGCACACTCAGTTTTAAAGAGTGTAGAATGGAATTGCAATATATTAACTCTATCATTACCATTGGCATGAACATGTGTAGTAAGCCAATGGGGGTTGAAAGCCAGGTAATGTAAGGGTAAACTTATGTGCCATTTTGCTACTATGTCTTCAATAATGCACACAAATTCCATAAAGCAGCATTATTTTAGGCACACAAAGGTCTCAGATATAATTTGGGTTAAAGAGTGCCAAAAAGCAGGGTTTCTATCTATTGAACCAACACATTTTGCCTGAATTTTTGCCTTTTATCTTGTAATAATTTAAATTTCAGTAAATAGTGTGCAAAATAATGACCAACTGGGGATATTTTGGTCCCAAATACTTCACAGCAAGTATATATACAACCAAATTTATTTCTTAAAGTGATAGACCATACATAGCACATTTTCTTGACATACGTGACAAAACCTGATTTCTCCAGTAATTCTCTCTGGGTCTGAAGTTTTTTGAATGAGATTTGATGAGCTGCTAAATCTGTTGGGTAAGCAGCGGTAGGTCTGGAATGTAACCAGGTGTAGGTCTGAATTAAGATCTGGTTTCTTCTGATCAGTGTAAAGTATACACTGGCTCAGGGTTTGTCCCGATCTAGTTTAAACACGCCCAGCAAACCATAATTTGATTTCCAGCATGGCGGCTCTTTTTGATATGCCTCAGGTTGTTACTCTATCGCATCCCACTCTCTATTTGTTTCTCCGTTTCTGTCTGCCTCTCTCTCTCTATCTCACTCTCTGTCTACCTATCTGTCTCTATCTGTCTCTATCTGTCTCTGTCTCTCTCTTTCTCCATTTATCTCTCTGTTTCTGTGTCTCTCAATCTCTGTATATCTCTGTATGTCTGTCTATCTGTCTCTCATCGATCAATCTCTGATTCTCATTGTATTTATGTCTCTGTCCTTCTCTCTCTCTCTCTCTCTCTCTCCATCCCTCCCTGTCTATGTTCTTCTCTATCTTTCTCCATCCATATCATTATTTGTGTCTATATGTGTCTATCTGTTTCTGTGTGTCTTTATTTCTTTCCATCTCTATATGTCTCTCTCACTCTCTTTCCCTCCCTCTGTCTCTCTTCCCGCCTGTCTGTCTGTCTCTGTCTCAATCTCTCACTGTCTCTCTAGTTCTCACATTTAAATCTCCAAATGTCTGTCTCCTCCACCTCTTTGCCCGTCAGAATTTCACCCTTACTCATACCGCCCCCCCCCCCAGCACTTTATTTGCTAATGTTTTCATACATGCCCACAATCACAGGACCATGATGCTGACTGTGCCACAAAAAGAAATTTGGAATCAGCATGACAGATGTTTTTGGAGAGCCATTATCAGTGTCAGACAGCAAGAGGGGACGGAATGAGTGAGTGAGTGCCACCTCACTGACCCACTGTCAGCAGTGAGTTGAGGATCAATGTTGACTTCTCGCACTCCACAATCCCCACAATCACAGGGGCGTGATGCTGACCGTGCCACACCACTGACCCACTGTCCCCAATGATTTGAGGATCAATGTTGACTTCTTGCACTGACCAGACTGACCGCTGAACAAACCAGTCTCTCCTCTCAGACATACTTACGTCCTTGTGCATGACCAGGCACGGAATAAAGGTTCCCTAGCATCCCTATTAATCCAGTCTCTGGACTGTGAAATAGGAAAGGACCTCTCAACTGTTAACAAAAGGAATCTCACAGAGTTATTCTCCCATTAGTGGGCAATGCACACTACTCAAAACATAGAGACTGATACTCTGAGACTGATACTGATCTCTTTCTGATATTAAAAGAAATCTATAGTTTTTCAGCACATTTTTTTGTCTTGTTCTGCTTAACTACTCTGTGACTCACAACTCTCATCACTACCCTCTCCTCCTTGTTCCATTTATCTCATTTATTTGTTGTTTAAACACTGAAAACTAAAGCTAAATACAGTTTTGTGTCTGTGTTATAAGATGAAATTTAAGTCCATCTCTCCTTTTTCCACTCTTCCCTTTCCTGTTTTCACTCCATAAGTAGGTAAAATAGCTTGAAAGAATACAACTACATAGTGATACCAAAATGGTACCGTCTTTTGAGTATTTAGAAGTGAACCTTGAACCTTACATGTTGGGAACTTTCCAATTCTCAATTGTATCCATCATTTTTTTTATCACCTTGTGCCTTTATTGGGCGTGATGCTCACAGTTGATGTTGATGCTGTCCAGGCATGTGTTTGAAGGCGAGCACTAAGTGATCTCTCTCATCCATTGATAGCTATTCTTCATGGGGGCTTTGTGCACCTTGAAACATTAAAGATTAAACCACTGGGAATCAACTGCCACATTAGTTTCAGGCTCTAAATTTGGATATGAAGTTTTAACATGATAAGAGATTGATGAAATGAAAGAGCATAAATTTCTGCATTAAATGAAGCCATTTTTGTCATCTAGAAAGACATATTATCTGTGTAGAGTTTTCTTTAATTGTGGAATGATCTCAAAATTTTCAAATTGGCAACACACTGGCAATGTTCATATGACACTTTTGCCCTTCATATTGGCACTGCTACAGATATAGATTTAACTTCTTATATGTTATTTTGATTTGCAATGGAAGATATGTTACACTTGAGGATACCAATTTGATTTTTGTTTTAAGCTTTGCAATATTTATAATTTTATCTAAATAATACCATTTCTTGTATCGAGTTAGCAGTCAGAGGGGCCTGGTCATGATTGGCATGAAGATGTGTAGTAAGCCAATGGGGTTTTCAAGGCCTCGTTATGTAAGAGTTAACTACTGCAACATATGGTATATATGCAGTATCTCAGGTGTTTAATGAATAAGTATCAATTTCTTAGATGGTCGCTAAAGGTATTTCATGGGAAGGGCTCATCCGATGATTAAACTGGAGATGGCTCTGGTATTGCTTTGTTCTTGCCTCAGGCCTGAGAGCTGGCATTATAGCTTTGAATGATGGTCAGCTGATTGATAATTCTTGGCCATGCTCATCCTAAGTCTATGGCTAGCCTTTGCATTGCAATTGGCCAAATCAAACTGATTAATTATAGAGAAATGGACATTTCTCACCTAAACTAAAAAATAGGAGTCTGATATTCTCAGACTAGTCCTTGTATCATTCTCCCTTTTTCTCAGCCCGTTGCACAGCTGGAGAAGACATTGAGGATGATTAGTCTTCTTCAATCAGACCCCTTTATTGACTAGTCTAGGTTTAGAAATGCCCAACATTCTGTAAGTTAGACTAACTGTAAAGCACTCTCCAAGCATGTTTGGTGATACTATTCAATGGTTGGGAAGAGATCAACAGGAGTTATTGTAAGATTGGTCTAGATTGTCAATCCCTGCAGTAGTGAAGGATGATTACCAGGATGCTTACCCCTCCAACCATAATAATTGCTTCCGGCTTCGGCTCGGCCTTGCCATTCCTGCTCAAAGCTGACGTCAGGAATCTGATCAAGAGTAGCACAATGAAGTCTTATTTTCCATGGCTTAGCACGGCTCTAACTTCACATCTCAAGTAGATCAATTTTCTTGTGTTCCTTTGTTGTTTGGCTTCGTTACCATTAGCTATTTCCTATCTGATATTTTTTCTTTACATCTAGGTTTTCCTTTTCTGCATCATTGTGTAAGATCACTCTCTTTTCCTTTTGTTGTTCTTTTTCCTTACTGTTAGCTATTTTCTCGCTATTTTGTCTTCACTTCTTGGTTTGTAATACTTGGTTTTCCTTTTAAACATCACAATGAAAAAACAACTTTCTATTGATTTTCTTTCATTGTTCTTTTTCTTTACCATCACCTTTTTTGTCTCCTTTATTTTGTTTTCAGAGTAGTAAAATACGCAACTAAGGTGCTCGCTCCGCAATGGCAAACAGGGACCTTGCACTTGTATGAGTACTCAACATGGCTGGTATGATTCAGTTGGCTTATCAGATGTCCCAAAAAATGAGACATGATTCATGGATGTGATCAGATTAAATATCTCACTTTAATCTGCTAGTAACAAAAATATTACATGCTTCTAGTTAACCTGGCATTCCAGCCTGTTTGAGTATTTCTTAACCAAACTATTAACTAAAGGGGTCTGGCTGCAGTAGACTAATGATTCTCGATTTCTTTTTGGGCTTTACAGAATGAGAAAAGAGGAGAATAATAAATTGACTAGTCTTAGAAAATATACCCTATTTTTCAATTTTGATGAGAAATTTCCACCAGCCCTGAAGACAGGTCAGTGTTTAGAGTGTTATTGTCGCTGGTAATTATACCGTCAAGGCTACTCAAATTTCTGGGTTTAAAATACCACGGATTGAATATTTTGGTCGTATTCCAATAGTCTGTCTGTTCCTGTAGTGTGTTGGTCCCCTGACAACCATTCTCATCCTCCCTTCTGCCTCTGTCAGTATCACCCTCATCGCTAAAGTGACAGGAGGAGAGAGGGATGAGCAAATTTCTGGGTTTCAAATAACCGGGGTAAGGAACATTTCTGTCATATACTCACAGTCCGACTGCTCCTATAGTGTGTTGGTCCCCTGACAACCAGTTTCATCCTCCCATCTGCCTCTGTCTGCATCACACCCATCGCCAGGGAGACGGGAGGAGAGAGGGGGAGATGGGATGAGAGAGGGGTGAGCAAGAGTTCAGGGCCTTTCCTGCCAGACTGTGACTAGAAGAAGCAAGTGGTAATTGGTATCACAGCCCCCTAAATCATAGTCATATATTTCTCCACAAAGATATCTTTGCCTTACCGCCCACGCTGATGATTCTGCGCTGCAGGCTGCTAGCATCAGAAAACTGCTTGTAGTATGTCTTTCACGTGGAGGGACAGAGTGTGTGAAAGAGAGAGATAGAGAGAGTAAAAAAGAGAATAGAAGGAAAGAGAAACCAATAATGTGCAATCTAAATACATCCCACACTCCCAGCTGTAGACTCATAGTGTGTGAAATTGAATATGATTGCCCTGACTTTCAACCTTGTTTGAATTTGTAGCGGGGACAGGGGCAAAGTGATTCCAGGTCTGGAGGGCTTGAATAAATAAATCAAAACCAGACAAACCAATTGATCTAGAGGGCGTGTCTAAAGGGTAGTGAGTTGTGACTTTGTTGGAAATTGGGGCTCAGGAAAAGGACATTCCGTAGATTGTTTGGAAGATGGCCAAGATATTTTTGGAGCGGGATATGGTCCAGATTACTACCACCAGTGTGTTAACAGGCCAATGGGTGGAATGGAATAAGCCTCTAAAAGAATACCAATAGTTCTGTTCTTTCATTTTTTCCTTCCATATTTATTTGGAAGTAAAACCCTGAAAATTAATCAAATTAATGAATGCAGAAAAGTTTTGAAAAATAGATGGGGGAAAAGGTGCCAAAAATTAGACCTATTGTGAAGACTGTTTTTGCAACTTATTATTGTGATTACTAACACTGATTCCTGATCACTTACCTTCATGGGCAATGTCATTGGCCCAAAATGACATGCTCTATGAAATTTTCATTGATCTTGTGTTACCATGTGTATGAGCATCTGCCAACCTTTTACTTGGAGAACAAACTTACAATATTAAACATCAAGATTGTCACTCACAAACACCTTTCTTTTCCTTTCCTTTCCATATGTCTCATTTTTCCATAAATTTGTTCTCTTCTGTTTCTCTAATCTGTTTGCTTTTATTCAGCTTCCAGACTTGATTAGCATTCATGCTATTTCTGGTTTCATTGATCCTTTCAACAAATTGGTAAAAATGTATTTTTTCTTTTCTTCTAATTGATTACATGTATATTATTTGTATTTGTATGTTTTCTTATGTATTGTTTTTTTATATTGGATAATAAAACATCAAAGGTCAAAGTTCAAAGTTGAAAGTCAACTTATTATAGGCATGTTTAATTCCCATTTGAATGGTGCTGTGCATTATTGTCATTTTATGTTAGTATCCTAAACTTAGGTCTAGTTTGCAAAAAGCTGTACAACAGCGCTCGCTGTACATTGCTGTGCAGAAGGAGCATGCAGACTTCGGCTAGATTTCTGGACCAAACAGCAAAGACACAAGAAGCGTGCAATTTTGTGATCTGGTTGGCTTATCCGATCACAAATAGCTTGCTATTTTGGCACATTGGACTGATGAGGACAATGCTTCTGTGGGTCCATGGCAGACAGATTGTCTGGGCGTGATTAAAGCAGATTGCCTACCGTCATGAGAAACAGATTTGTTTATATTAGCGACGTGGATTTAGCTACAAATTACTGTCTGGGCGATGGGTAAAGAGCCATTAATTCTACAGCTCATGCCTGGACAAAGTTGTTCGTTCCATATTTCTATATTAACTTTTACGTGGAGGGAGATCTGCAATGGCTAATTTTATGAATATTGGCAGCATTATGAAAGACATACTTTTGTATCCATGATCATTAATGATAGAATTACTATGTCAAGACTGCAATTTTCATCAGGGCTTGTTGTTTGCAAAATGCATTCTACTTGGCAGCAATTAGTTGAGCATTTCACATGGTGCTATTTTCAACCTGTATTCGAGGAAATTGCCTTAGTTCTATATTCAGATTTCAAAGTGAGAGATAGTAGCCAGTGAGACAGCATTTTGAAACTGATCGACATTTGCTTATATTAGTTTAGATGGGTTATTTGTGGCACAGGAGTGAGAGAGAGAGAGAGAGGGAAAGATGGGAAGAGAGAGAGAGATAGAGAGAGAAAGATAGAGGAAGGGAAAGATGGGAAGAGAGAGAGAGAGAGAGAGAGAGAGAGGATCAAAGAGAAATATAAAGATTCTTGAGAGTTGACTGGAGAGAAAAATGATGAATGACAAAGAGAGAGTGAGACAGACGGACAGACAGAGACAGAGAGACAAGTTAGGGGTCAAGAATACGAGAAAAGAATGAATAAGAGAAGGGAAGAGAGAAGGAGAGAAATTCATTTTCAAAACCAAACTTTGATTAAAGTGCATAAAGATGTAGTGATAGTCCTAAGCCCATTCTGTGTCAGATAAGCTGTAGAAATTGTGTGTGCATTCCTCATACACAAAGCATTAAGAGTTAATGCAATTGTAATAAAGGATTACTGGATGACATATATTTGTTCTGCCCCAACATTTTTTTTTATGTAGCGAGTTGATCATTAATCCTAAATTGTGGATGGCTTAAATATTTACTTGGCGGCGTATCTCAATCTTACGAGACGGTGGATCACTCTTCCAGGGACAGGATAGCCCATCTTATCCCTGTTTAAAGGGGCAGATCAGAGAAAGATTGTGCTAGTAATGGTCTGATTTACCCAGGGCAGCCTCATCAGTGAAAACACTGCTGTTCATGAGGGCCCTAAATTATTACCCCTGTCATTGGATCGAAGGATCATACTATCAGGTCCCTATTTTCCCTCTGAGTTATCAAGCAGCTATGTTGATTAAAGCGTTCTGCTGAAGAACACAAGTGGAAGCTTGCTTGGTTTGAACCCTGACCCTCCTGATCAAGAATAAAAAAAAATCCACGCCACTTTACCCAATTAGAAGGTGAAGGAAGGAAGCTGACGATGAAAAGAAGAAATACAAGAAAAAGTTAGATAAGTTAGAAGTTCTACAAGGAAAGATCTGCAGGGAGTAGCAGTGAAAATGTGAGATTCTTTGTCAGTGTGATAATCGGAAACTACTTCTGCTAAGGTAGAACATTACATATGGTTTCTTGGCCATGTGAGAAGGCAGGCATGTGGCGCCTGTGAGTGAGATACTGTAGTACAAAGTGTGCTAATGATGATTGGTGGTGTGCATCACCCAATCAAACTGGTCATTTCAGGGCTTGCTAGGTGAGACTTCACCTAGTTTTTGCATCCGCCTCTCTTTCACAGTTACCACATTTGTAAGTTTAGCATGCTTTGTCCACTGAAATGTTTGTGTTTGTCTCTTGAACGCTTTGTGAAAAATTATTCACCTTTTCCTCCATCTGGTGTTTTGCATACATTTACATATATATGTAAGGAGAAATGGAGAAGGACAAGAGATAAATAAAAAAAAACTGCATTTTTCCTGTTATGAATAGTGTTTTAGATCGTGGTTGTGTTCATCAGATTTCAGAAACAATGTTAAATAACATTGCTTAAATCAAGGACTAGTGCTTGTAAGATATTTTTTTCTGGCTAGAAATGCTGTTTTGAAAAGTGGTATGATGTGGAACACTTTTTCTAGTGAGAACAATAAATCTTGTTTATCCATCCTTTTTGGATGCTATATCTGACGTAAGGAAAACCAGGATGAAACAGTTCTTTGTCACTTCGGTTTCCCTGCCTATTTGGTCACCATTATTTACATTGTCCTCTTCAGCAAGATACAATGTCATCAGGACTGCTGATAGTAATCTTTAGAATACTGTTGCAGTCATTTTTTTATGAGCATTTGTCGTGACGATATCCCCTCTTCTGCATGTGATATTACATGAGATCAATTCATAAAGACGTAGTGATGCCATGATTTAGCTCTAGATAGGATTGATAGCCATTTGGTCTTCTTCTTCTTCTCCTTCTTCTCCTTCTCTACTTCTTCTTCTTCTTCTTCTTCTCCTTCTTTTCCTTCTTTTCTTCTTCTTCTTCTTCTTCTTCTTCTTCTTCTCCTTCTTTTCCTCCTTTTCTTCTTCTTCTTCTTCTCCTTCTTTTCCTCCTTTTCTTCTTCTTCTTTTTCTTCTTCTTCTTCTTCTTCTTCTTCTTCTTCTTCTTCTTCTTCTTCTTCTTCTTTTTTTTTTTCTTCTTCTTTTTTTTTTCTTCTTCTTCTTCTTCTTTTTCTCCTTCTTCTTCTTCTCCTCCATTGGTAGTACAGGCCATTGTCTTGTGTTTCGTTGTACTATTGAGATGCTGTCCAGACATATGTACAATGTCGGATAAAGGGTACAGTACACTATGTGCGAAGAAAAGGCTCTTTCATAGCTGAAATTAACTAAGTTACGTAACCTAATTCTGAACTCTAACCTTATAGTAACCTCTATCCCTATCTCCTAAAAGCTTCTGATTATAGGAATGGGAATTGGACATTAGACCAGATAGGAGGTTTCCATTCTGTGAGTTGATCAACCATGATATTACCAAGCCTTGCAAACACCATTGGTTTAACACACATCTTCTTGCCCATGGTAATGAGAGAGTTAAACTCTGATTGTTACATTGATGGCAACTTGGGGAAGTGCAATGAGCTGATGGAGTACTGTGCCATACACCTGCTCTCCATTCCGCAATCAGGACTCAAATTCTGTCACTTAGATTAAACTTATCTGATCCACGTCGCAAGCCTCATTTCTTCCCGGAGTGTCGTAAATCGGCGAGAAGATAAAAATGTTCATAGTCATTTCCCATCTGAAATTCCACCTGCAAGTTCATACTCGAGATATATTTTAGATTGCATTTAGAGATATTTTCAAAATTGGGAGAACTGGGTTCAACTGCCTTGATTTTCACACAAAAATAGGTTTTTCTTGGATTCGTTTGTATCATTGGTGCAAACTGCCACAGTGGCAAATTCAGGAAATTTTTAACTGATGTGAAAGCATTTAATGCCAAGAACATTCTATGTTATCTTTGAAAGGTGTTTGAAAAATAAACAGCAATCCAAAAGTTAGAATTAGATATTGCAAAGTAGGGTTAGATGGAATATTCATTGGATCCCAGTGGAATGGGGAATAAGTAGATTTAAAAAAAATATGAACAACACTGCATGTGGATCATGATGGATTGTCTTGTTTTATTGCAATACAGTCTTTGTACTGATTGTGATGCTGGTTGGATCCTTGTTCATGTAGTACATTGTTGCTGGAAATCAAGTAGCAGTCTGCCTATTTATGTCCTGAACTTCCGCCATTTCCACCTGATTTGTAAATTGGCATAAATGAATTGCAATAAGATGTGCTGGTCAGGAGAAGGAATGAAGACCCTTTGTGGTGTTGTCACTCGCTTATGAAAAATGCTCAGAGGGCTCAAAGGTCAGGGAGTCCATTTGCAGGTCAAAAAAGAGAAGAAAAAACACAGAAAATGGAAGAAAAATGCTGTATAAGAATTTCCCTCACCCTCACAATATCAGAACTGGAAACTGACTTTAAGCAGAATCATAATTGGAATTTTAACTTTTTTAAAGGATTGTCCAAAACTCACCTGTCCCTGTAGCTTACAGAGCCAAGACCATAATATGGCTCTCTGAACCGCAGTGATATGTTTAGGCGAGCAGTGCATCACTGATAGGGGCAATACAGTAACCAAAATGAAGACTGTGGTCGCTACTAAACGAGATGTTTCAAACATAAACAAGGAGAGTTTGTCACTATTCCTGAAAGTGTGTTTAAAGCTATGACTGTGAGATTTCATACATGTTATCATTAGGGTATACTGCTAAGTTATGTCATGTTTCATGAGGTTTGCAAGAGGGCTGGCTTACTTTTAACCCATGACAGGTAGAGGGCCTGTGTTCTCTTTAAGCCCTCTCTGACTCCAGTGGCCCATCACCTATCTGTCACTTACTTTCACTAAGTGCTGCACTGTTTGGGAGGTGACCTGGGCATCGCTGAATCCTCCGATATCCAATAAAAAACATATCGCCCCGACCCGTCGTCATCGCACCCCTGGCTGTCGTCCCTTCCGATGAACATTCACCATGAGCTTAGCCTTTCTTCCAGGCTATGGGGCGTTTCTGCACTAAACTATTCAATCAAGGGGTCTGGTTGCAATAGACTAATCGTTCTTGATATTTGATTTGCCTCGCTGAACTGAGAAAAGGGGAATGATACAGTGACTAGTCTTAGAGTACTAGACTCTACTTTTCAGTTTGGTTTTGAAATGTTCAACAGCCTGGAAGCCAAGCTAGGACGAGGAGTGAGAATCTTGTTGATATTCCCGTTATTCACATTGTAATTCACAATGCGGCGGAGCCATCCTCGAATGCAGCTAGGTTCTTTCCCCAGCCCTTCAGCACAATTTGTCAGAAAGGAGTGGGATGTGGGTGCAGACATCGGGAGAAGCAGGGAAGACGAGGAAGGGAGGAATGAAATGAGGCACTCTGGAGGAAAGTGATTGGGATAAGGTAGAGAAGTGACATGCATTTGCACATAAAACACAGCGTTTCATATCAACGGTACGATTTGCGCCAGTGTGAAATGCTACCTTACTTCAACATCCTGAAATGATATTGATGCAGATGTGTTTTCTTACATCAATGGCATCAGTCAGTGCATCTGCAATATACAGTACTACCGAAAGTGACGACCGATGCTATCGGGTCACCCTAACTCCCCTAAGTCATTTGTATACTAGAAACTAATAAATCAAAGTCACATTAAACATACCGTGACATTTCTTAAGTCATGGCAAACAACATGTAATATCTGCATTTTGGGGCATTTGTATACAACACTTGCAGTCAAGTTTGTCACGTTCCCTGCTATTAGTCCCTTTCAAATTGGAAAAATATTCATAAACATGCTCGTGCGTGTCTGTGGAAGCAGAAAATGAACTTTGAGCACTTTGTTCATAGACTTGCGGTGAGAAGAGAGAAATGGACGTGATTCTCATGTAGTCCTGTGAGAAGACTTTCTCAGCACATAATAGGAATAAGAAAAAAGACACACCAAACAATTTTAGCAGCAGCTGAAAGAAAGGCAGTATTTTCACAAGTATGGTAAAATTATTCCCTTTTCTTATACATCTATGCATGATTTGGGGAAAAAATCCTCAGCAAGAATATATCTAAGCTATTGCAGAGAGTTAATGGAAAAACAAATTTCATTTCATTTTTCAGGATTCATTTACAGGATGGAGCACACTGTCCTCAGTACTACTGGGTGTATACATGGCAAGGATGAACAGATCTCAAGAAGGTCTTGTTGTAAAGGAAGATTCATTTATATTTGTCAAGAGGAAATGAAGAACCAAAATACTTTTACTCCAGTGTGTAACCTGTCCATATTTCTGAAACAGACTTTTTGTGGGAGACAGAATGAAATGAAAGCTGAATAAGATAGACAAGCCCAGACCTTGGCTGAGTTCACACTGAAGTGTAAATTGACGCCACTGCTGGTCACATGCCATTTGGTGTCACAGATTTACACCACAGTACATCTATTACAGCCCTTCCATTCTCCATACTGTTTATGAGGAAGAAGTCCTCTCATGACCGCGCAGCCACATTCTGATTTTATTTGCAGTCATGTCTGCTTCTGGTGTAGTGTGTTAGTGTATGAAACCCGAAGCAGAAAAAACACCCTTGATTTTACTGTGCAGCGTATAATGGGACGACTTTTCCCCAATGTATGTTGTATGAAGAATTAGCAATGTGTAAGTGCCCAGGCTGGAGGAGAAAGCAAGGTCAAAAGCCTGATAGAAGTGTGATTATGGAGAAAAGCAGGAGTGAATTGCTCCATGTAAATACAGCTTAAGAAAGACTTTGTTTTACCTTGGTGGCAGTATATAAGAATTATGAAGTATGAATATGAAACTGGGGCAGAGGATGGGTGTACTGGAACAGGGGAAGGAGAGGAAGTGAAGACATATTTTTGGACATGTTTACACGAGAGGAATGAAAATAAAACTGATCTGATCGAGGAAACCTAGACCAGAAGAGAGTGATGAACCTGAGCAGCTGTGCTGAGGTAGAGGCTCAGCGCTGAAAGGCAGTAAGACAATGGCAGGGAAAGGAGAGAGAGAGAGAGAGAGAGAAAAGAAAAGAAAAGAAAACATGGGGAGTGAAATGAGAGCATTGGGGGATGTACTACTATGCATGAAGCGAGACAGTGGAGTAGAAGGAGAGAGGGAGAGAGAGAGATAGAGAGAGAGAGGGAGGGACATACAGACAGAGCACAAAAGAAAAATACATGGCAGTGAAATCAGGGCATTGGGGATGTACTAGTGTTTGAAGAAGGACTTCTATCCTGTGCTGAGAATGGCAATGGAGTGAAACTATTAAAGGAAAGAGGGGAAAACATGAGAGTAAAGAAGATAAGAGCAGAGAGAGAGAGAGAGAGAAGATACAAAGGGAGACGTAAGAGGGGAATGGGAAGAGAGAGAAAAATAGAATAAGATAGAAAGAAGAAAGATAGAGGGGAGAGAGGCAGACAGAAAGAAGGAGGGAGGGGGGAGAGAGAGAGAGAGATAGTGATTAAGTGAATGTAAAGTAAATGAGCAGGAGAGGAGCAGGAGAGAGGAGAAAGGAGGGAGAAAGAGAGAGAGAGAGAGAGAGAGAGAGAGAGAGAGAGAGAGAGAGAGAGAGAAGATACAATAGGAGACGTAAGAGGGGAATGGGAGGAGAGAGAGAAATAGAATAAGACAGAAAGAAGAAAGATAGAGGGGAGAGAGGCAGACAGAAAGAAGGAGGGAGGGGGGAGAGAGAGAGAGAGAGATAGTGATTAAGTGAATGTAAAGTAAATGAGCAGGAGAGGAGCAGGAGAGAGAAAGAAGGAGGGAGAAAGAGAGAGAGAGAGAGAGAGAGAGAGAAAGAGAGAGATATGGGGGAAGGGGGTAGAGGCATAGAGGGAAGGGGAGAGAGAGCACAAATTGGAAGGGTTTTTGTGGAAACCCTACACTACGCACACATCCACCCCCACACATAAACACTCTCACGTGCTCTCGCCACCCACAGTTGAATGACGGCATCGACCTAAACAATCCGCTCGCTCGCCCGCCCGGTTGCTGCTAAGCCAAGCCAGAGCCTCTCTCTATTGGTCAGACCGCGGTGTGTCACGCTGCATGATGGATGCGCGGGCTTCTAGGAAACTTTCAGAGCCAACTGATTTTACTTTTCATCTTCTCGCTCTCTCTCTCTCGACTCCCTTCAGAAATCGTGTCATCTCTGGGAAGCGGGAATTCTCTATCTGTTATTGCCAGGACGTGTGTGAAATCAAAACTTGCCAGTTTTTCGTGACTCCCTTTCCTCATTGTGTGAGAGACTTCTGTGAGCATTGTCAAGCAGGTATCAACGTCTCCATCTAGCATTGCCTCCTTGATATATATTTTGATCTAATGGACCGGTATTCTTAAGAAGTCTCTATCATGTTTTGGAACATCGATGATTGCACTTTCATCAGCAACGAGTGCATGATCTCTTCATTTTATGCACACAATCTGCAAATGTTTGATTAGACACAAATGAGTGAGCAGATTTGTCTTCTTGGGATGTTAGGTGAGAATTTCACTGATTTGGCATTGCGTTGATGGATGGGGCTTGAAGGTGTGCGTTCGTTAAATGATTCTTGGACAAACCATCAACGTTGTTTGTTCTCCAGGCTCTGCTATTGATTCCAGAAGCAATTACTAGCATCAGCACCATTCTTTGTGTGATCTTATAAATGACTATTCAACCCAGGATATCTATATACCTTGGAATAATTCAGTGAGATTTTAACAGTGGATTTCTGTTGATAAGAAAGGTAGGAGTTTTACACTTTTAAAGGTATTTTATAAAGCTTTTTAAACCTTGCAATGCATTTTGTTTAGAATGCAGAGAAATACATGATCTCCCTTTTTAGCTGGTATATATTTTTTCTAAATTTATACTTCTCATATCATAAACATGTGCTACAATATTTTTTAACAAATGTCATTATACTTATCATAATTTTTCATGGTAATAGTGCATAGTATGTCATCCATCACAAGCTCAAAGGAGGCTCAAATAATGTTTTCACAGGCTTAACCCTCTCAATCCCTTAGGTAATGAACCTTGTTGTAATTGCCATGCAGCTTTTAGTGTTGGGTCATGGAAGGGTTATAGCCAACCCCCTCCCAGCTTAAAGCGCTGGTTGCTTGATGTTCCCCTTTAATATTGATTGCCATCTAGCGCAGCCTACGTAGTGTGGAGTGCAGACTTTGTTTGTGCTTGAAGAGGCTTTCTTCATTGGCTCTCTGTAATAAAGAAGCCTGAAGTTGGCCCTCCATGGTATGAATAAGGACTATGCTGTGTTCTTTAGTCTTAATATCCCGTTCTCTACCAGACAACAGGTTCCTCTTTGAGATTTGGGTGCATTACTCCTGCCAAAATGTGACAGTAGCTCTTATGGAGTTAACAGAAAGAACACTATTTCATGTCTCATATTGAAGTATTGTAATTGATTAACTGAAGATCAACATTACAGTACAATCCAACAATATTATTGCCTCATTTTCTTGTGTCTTCTTTCTCTCTCTCTCTCTCTCTCTCTTTCTCTTGCTTTGATGTATCCTTTTCTCTCTTTCTTCCTCTTTATCCCTTTCTCTCTTTTTCTCTTTCTATATATCTCTCTTTCTCTATCTCTCTCTTTCTCTCCTTGTCACGTTGCACTTCCTTCTGTTCACAAGTTTTATCCTAGTTACATACATATATTTATTTCTGCGGTATCGTTACGCTGTTTTGAAACTAGGAAAAGCAATCTATACATTGTAGTGCCTCATTAAAATTCAAGTGGATAAGGGAATGCAATTGTGGAAGACAGGACTAAGATAGGAAGAGGAGTTTTGAGTTTTTCATTTTGAGGCAGGTATGCCTCGTTGAACACTACTTTAATGGCATTCTCTTAATCTGGGTTGTTGATATTACATGCATCTGTAAGTTGTAAGTTGTACCTTATCAACCCTTAGCTTACTGCTGGTCGCTGTGTTCAGTCTATATGTAGGAGTCCATAAAAGATAAAACAGTAGCTGGGTGATCTAGATGATCACCTTACAAATATGAAATCAATAAATCAAGTTATATGTAATGATGTAAGTTACATTCAGTGAAAAAATGAAAGGCATCCAGGGCAATTTATCCCCCCAAAATGCAAAGCAGCGCCCTTGTGAATATTTGATTTTTCTGATAAGGTATAATGCAGATTCTGCTTCCTTGTGCTCTTTTTACACATCTGGCTTGCAAAAGAGTCCTTCATATTTTGTTCCCTGCCTATATTATTACTAGTAATTTTATTTAAAGAAGTTCGTTTGACACAAGGTCCTTGCAGATCTTCAGGGAGTGTTAAAATCTGACCTATTTAGTGTTATATTTCTATCTTAAATTTCAATTTTATAGGAATAATGAAGTGATATGCTTCTACATTTATTATGTGAGATGCATTTTATGCTAAAATTGCCAATCTATGTCAACGTGAAAGAATATTAAGTTCCTGATTATTGCAAGTGTGAACATGGCTACTGAGAGGGCTCTATCGTTGAATGCCTTTGACATAGACAGGAAGTGCGGGTATAAATAATGGCTTGTCCCAAGAGAACCTGTTGATTAGTTGGGAAACAGGGTAGAAGTGGCGCGGTTCCCAGGGGAACAACGCACACATATTTAGCCAATGTTGTCAAGGTTTGTGGTTTTGGTGGGGGGAATCCTTGACGATGGAAACCATGACGTCATTAAAGGCATAATCCGCCCTTCAGAATCTATTATTTTGTAGTGAAACAGGAAATTTGTTGGATATACATACTCCAAATGTATACAGGGCTTTACTTGCATGTGTGTATTTGATATAAATTGTTGCTATAGTTTCAGGATGCAAATTTGATAGTTTGCTTGGTTGATTCTCTAGTAATCATTAGAATTTTCAGTCAGGATATCATGGCACTTAAACATTTCTTACAAATGGTCACTGTACAAATTTTAACTTTTGCAAGAACTTGTGCTGTAAGAAAGTTGATTACATGCATGCAGGACTTTAATTTTCTTAAACATTTTGCGTGATTCATAAAAGAAAAATGTAATCACATATGTAAGCATTTGAAATACAGTCAATTTAAATTGCCACATTGTGTTTTTTGATTGAATGAGCCAAGCATTGAAATTTACTATTAAAGAAAGATTGCACTGTATGAAGTTATACAGTGGGATTGCAAGTGGCATCATCTACGAACGGAAATCAGCGTATTATGACAAACTGAAGCCATTGTGCCAACCGATGTCATATGATATCAATAGATCCATTCACTCATTTATTTCTGGCTTGATCTAGCTCAATCTGTCGGCTACTGCTGCTCACGAGATCTCTATTAATAAACCTGGCAAGGAAACGGCATCAGAGCAATACTCACTGGAATCATGAATGTTCCCTGCTCGCATGGAGTGACGTAACGCCAATGAATCACTTCCCAGTCAGTCAAACAGCATTAACTCCACACAGGCTGGTAACCCTCTCAGTACTAAGCTATAAAACCCCCATTTATCTGCTACACATATCTGTGCCCATGGGACTGAGAAGGTTAACATGTGTGAATGGCTGACTTGATCAATCAATCTGGATGAGTTGACTTGGTGCCCATATGGGTTTGATTGCCTCGAAGGATCTAATTGGAGGAGGTTGTGATCAGGTGTAGTTAGTGATAGCATTGATGCTCATTCTGTGGGTCTATGCACTCCACAGCCTAGATGCTCAGCTAGCTGCTAGGCTGTGGAGATCACTTCCTTTTTGATACGCTATGCTGCTTTAACCACAGCTAAGTCTGCTTTGCTTAGTCTATGTGTCCAGTGGGGGTGGGGGGGTGCATTGTGATACATTCAAATGTCATAAAAGCTTTATGTTGTCTTCAAATCAGAGGTTTCATATTTGCTTACAATATAAGGACATGCCAAAATAAACTGCTTCCTTGTGTTGCATGTAGATAGACATATACATGTGCTTCAGTTATGGACAAATTTGTCACATGCTCTTTTCATGTTTTCAGAGAATACAGTAGCAAATTACAATATCAAATGCACTGAAGCTGACACCCAAAGTGGATACACCATGTGAAGTAGATGTTGTGACTTGTAATTGAGACATATTTCAATTAAATTTTGTAAAGCTGAACTCTGGAATGTTATTTGAAAGTGAAACTAATAGCGTTGTCACCATGAATATGAGATGACTTTACATTCTCTCACTCTGTCTCTATGAATCTGTCTCTCTGTTTGTCCCCCCCCCCCCCTCTCTCTCTCCCTGCCTCTCCCTCTCCTACCCCTTATTTTTCCCTCCCCTTGTCTTTCATTTCCTGTGTGTGTGTGTGCGTGTCATTCACTCTCATTGGTTCTCTCATTCCCTCTCTTTCTCCCTCATAATACTTCTCCCTCTCTCTGCCCCCCCCTCTCTTCTTCCCTCTCTCAATCTCAATCTCCCCCTCTCTTCTTCCATCTCTTAATCTCTTTCTCTTCTTCCCTCTCTTAATCTCTTTTCTTCTTCCCTCTCTTAATCTCAATCTCTCTCTCTCTTCTTCCCTCTCTCAATCTCAATCTCCCCCTCTCTTCTTCCCTCTCTTAATCTCTCTCTCTTCTTCCCTCTCTTAATCTCAATCTCCCTCTCTCTTCTTCCCTCTCTTAATCTCAATCTCCCTCTCTCTTCTTCCCTCTCTTAATCTCAATCTCTCTCTCTCTCTTCTTCCCTCTTTTAATCTCAGCCTCTCTCTCTCTTCTTCCCTCTCTCAATCTTAGTCTCTCTCTCTTCTTCCCTCTCTCTTCTTCCCTCTCTCTTCTTCCCTCTCTTAATCTCAGTCTCCTGTCACCATCTTTCCACCTTCATTAGCCTCCCTGCTCTCATACCCACAACACACTTCCCCCTAATACTCTAATTCAAACAGGAAGTCATTCAAATGCGCAGAATATCCCATAGGACACCAGATTTACACAGCTTCTGAAGGGCCTATCACATTGCGGCATATTCCTCATTGTATAACTAAGCTTACTTTAGCAATTACAAACAGATCCCTATGGATTCTACAGGCCCACTATCTCATGAATTACAGATTTCTGACATAAGGTTCTTGTTTTTTGTGTCAGTAATCCAGAATGATAACAATTCTTCTGCATGAAGCACAACAAACTTTATCCCTTGATATTTAGGTGAGATCTGGTATACTTATGTCAAATCCATGTTTGGTGTGTTGTCATTTCAACTAGTCAATTGAGGGGTGCGGCATTTGTTTTCAAGTTAATTAGTTTTATGTTACACATCCGCATATGTATCAATGATAAAATCTTTGAATCTGCAGGCTTTTCTCTTATGACAATTATGTATGGAAATAATTTGGAATTGTGTGCCAATTAATTACAAGTTTCTTGTGATAGTTAAAACTCTTTTTTTTTTACACTCTTCTCATTTGAATTAATTTACCAATAATCTTGTGTTCTGCATTGTTATCTTTCAAATGTGTGGTACATTTTCTGCCCCTCCCCCTCCCCTCTCCCCCCATCATTTCATACATCAGATTCCCCATTACACAACTTAAAGCCATGCAGGATATCAAGCATAAGACCTCCGCTGATAATATTGCGTAAAAGATATAGAATGCATCAGTCACCCCATAGTGTGTGTGAAAAATTAGCCCTGCCAACATCATTGCCATGATTAGTTGCTTAGCTCAGCCTGGCAGGGCATAATTGAACTTGGCAGCTTAGACATAGTGTGGCACCTTATTAGTCTCCCTTCAAGGACTTAATGCATATACCTGCCATGCTTTCATAACTCCTGATGAACTCTCTAAGTGCCATTGATGTATTATAGCACTCATGATAGACACACATCCCATAATGCAGCAGCTTAGCACACAAAAGGTAAAGGATATTTCAAACATTGACGGGGGAAAGTTTAATGTCTTATTCTGGTCAATATTAAATATTTATTATGTATTTTCCCCCTATGTTATGTAGTAACATGGGTGTATGGACAATTTACTTTTATATTGAACCTGTGAGTTAGCTTAACATCATTTTACCTCCCTCATACCCAGGCTGATCCTATTTATTAATTGTCTTGGTATTTATACATCCACTCATTTACTCTATGTTGGCTCAGGTACCAAGCCACAAAATTGGAATCAGCAAAATTAATCATAAAATGGACAGGTACAAGTACATGCAAACTGCTCAAAAGGGATTTAACTTAAGGGGTCTTTACAGACAGGTGGTCTTGAAAGACACTATTTTTTAAAACATGGGTTTTATTACTATAACAAGAAGCTGGAGTAAAGTAAGTGAAAAAGTAGTTTTCATTATTGCAATGCAAATTTCCACTTCAATTGTTCTACCTTGCTGTCAACAGTTGCAGTGGGGCTGCATATGCCATTACATATTTCATATTCCATTCCTTCCACCTCCATATTGAAAAGATTGAGACAATCTAGAGTAAACACGACGGCAAATCAAAAAGCAAGGAGAGGGGTAATTTCACGATGGTCTACATATGTCTTTGTCAAGGATTCATTTTCCAAGAAGTTAGTCTGCTAACTTCAGCATCTTGCTACCCCCACCTGACCATTCCAGCCATGGAAGACATATCCATCGATTCTTCCCAGCTCAGCTAGGACCCTGTAGCCCTGCCAGGACAATTAATTAATACACGTCTTCTCCGCGACCCTGAGTTATTATTTCAGCAGTGCGCTCCGAGATGAGCATCCAGGGTCGTGAAAAAAATACAAAAAACACCTGGAATTATGCACCATGGTCATTTTGGCTCTCTCACAATCATGCAAGGGCTCGTTTTTGTTTTTCTCAGGTCTTTTATTTTTGCTAAAGGTCATGGTCTATTGATGGCTTGTTTGTAGGATACTCCAGATGAACAGCAGGACCAGATTACAGTGTGCTTTAGCAGTAAACGAGATCACCATTGTATTCTAAACACAATGGTGGATGGGGAAGCTGAATTAAATAAAAAAAAAGAAGAAATGCCACTAGATGGGAGTCGTGTGTATAACTTGTGAAAAATTCAACTGTGGTGTGTTAAGATTTAACATCAGGATTTGCACATTAAAAAGCCAGTGGAGTAGGGATTGCATACAGTTTGATGCCATGAAGGTCTACCAGCCTGTGATATTCTGTCTATAATGGCCACTTTTGCGATTTTCCCTTAACTGGCTGCTTTAGACAGGTTTGACTGTAGTACAGCATCTGCCGTGGGTGTATCTTCATCTTTCTCCCTAACATACAAGTACAACAGAGAAAGAAGGAACTCATTTCATGATGAAATGAGTTACATCTTCCCATCAATACTTTGCTTGCAATTCATACTTTATTTTGAGACAAGAGATGGCTGTGAGAGTAATGAAAAGTGCATGAAATGGTACCATGGGGGTGATTATTAACAAAATATTTTTTGATGATGTTTGAAGGTTTGCATGGTGGTATGATCAATCACGAGAGAGGTTTACGGTACACCATGTGTTAAGTCCTGGAAGGACTGAGATGAGAAAACGTGGATAGAATTGAAGGTGAAATGGAAAGCCGAGAAAGTGGAGATTTGAAGACGGACAGTCAATCTGCCCGAAACGTCGAGTCTACCTCTCTACTCATCAGCTTTTCATGCTTTGTGGTTTACAGTCCTTTTCATTACTACACTCATTTTGAAAGAATACTCTAATTTCAAATCTCCACTTTATCGCCTTTCCATTTCACCTTCAATTCTATCCACGTTTTCTCATCTAAGTCCTTCCAGGACTTTACATATGGTGTACTGTAAACCTCTCTCGTGAAAATATTTTTTTTATCATGATGGATGTGATGATATGTAAATCTGATTGTTTTTGGTAATTCATTAATTTATGAATTCATTCAAAATTATCCTATTTTGTTTCCATTGGTATCTCTCTACAGATTTCAATTGAGAGAAATAGAAGACCTTTGTATGAGGACTAACTACACAGTGACAGGAGTGGAAAGACAACCAGAAGAGCCTCCCGAGTACTCCTCTGTTGGAGGAACTCTGAAATCGGAGCATACGATTGGTGGAAAGTTTGCATCAACATGAGGAGCGGTCATAGCAAAGGTGCACCAGCCGCCTCTTATGGCAGCAGGTCGCCACGGTTACGCGGTGCTCATGAGCGCTGGCTGATAGCCCTAAAGAAAGTTTTGGGCAAGAATCGCAGACTCCTACAGGAGGTCACAGACACAAACCTAGCCGTTGCAGCAGGTAAGATTTTCAGTATTTTTTCTCCTCAAAATAGAAGAGAATGTTCCTGCTACAAGAGCATACATTTCAAACTAAGTTATGTTTATAAGCATTAATACAGTTAATAACCAATGCAATTTTTATAAATTGATTTTGTTTCTATCCATGTCATTGCTACTTTAATGTTCATGAGGGTGATTTTACATCCATATATGGATATATTTATATGTTCACATTCGGAGTATTACCATTCTGTTTAATAGAAATTTCAATTGAATTACTGTATTTAGCTATGTATCTACTTGATTTTGAAATTTAATGTGAGAACTGTTGAAGATATTTCAATTCACATCACATCACATTTCTTATTCATGAAATAATATATTGATTACCATCGATGATGTTTCATGATTATTAATCGATTAATGCTCCATGTAATGTTGCTGAGTGAAAGAATTTGTTGTTGATCTGTTGGTGGAAAACTATTTGTGTTTATGTTGGTCTATGTGTGTATGTGTGTATGTCGGTGTGGCTGCTTGTGTGTGGATGTGTGGGGCTGTGTGTGTGTGACAACATGTGTGATGACAGTGTGTTGTGCATGTTACTTCTCATGTGGGCTGTGTAGAGTAATGTGTTCCCCAGTGTGTGCAGTGTTACTAGTATTATTTGACTTTTCTATATCTTGTAATGTACCTCGTATTTTGTGCATACGTTTAGAAACATAGGCACTCACAACATAGACACACACACACACACACACAGAGGGAAATAGAGAGAGAGAGAGAGAGAGAGAGAGAGAGAGAGAGATGGACAGACAGAAAGAACAAAGACTGACTTTCAGTTGGAACATGAAGATGCATGCTTGCAGTGTGCAATTCATTTAGACGACAATTGTTGTCTTCTCACAATATGTTTTCTTTGTGTGGTAAATATAACACCTGACTGTCTCAGGGGAAAAAACATATCAAACTAAAAATAACTGGAGAGGGTGTAATGGTCTTAATCTTGTGTTAGAGAAAATAAGTGGTAGAGACATCAAATTGAACTACCGGTATGTCTTTCTTCCAGCTCTTTGTGTAGCAGTGCACACAGCAATGCACACAAACCCCATAGAGCAGCATTTCATCTGGCAGCAGAACGGTTGAAATGAAAGGATTTTTTTACAACATGCACTTTCCCTGATTATTTCCCCTCAATTCATGCTCTATTGACCCATCTTTTGTGGACCTCAATTTTTTCTTCAAAGATGTTTTTCAACCTCATTACTGATGTTCAGACACAAATGAATCACTTTCCAAACATAATCTGATAGTGTCACTGCACTTTGCTGAATCAACGCCACCTCCTTATTTTAGAGGGGGGGGGGGGATGACAGGTAAGTGCCCCCAATCACAGGAAAGGATGAGTGTGTGTGAAGGGGCGCTCCATTCCACGAGAAAGGGGGGAAAGCCCTCTTGGACAGAATCGCTGTCACATATTGACATAACATACATTTCGTGCCACATTTATGCCACAGTACGCGGTTCAACAAAGATTCACAAGAGCCGCTTCCTATTGGTGAATAAGAAGACGGTATAATTTGTGGCTCGTTTGCAAAACTTTTTTTTGTTAAAAAGAGGAAGTATGTTGGGGTGACCACAAGATTTACATGTACATGTATAAAAGTCAATTGTGTCATTGACAGACGTCAGTGACCAATAACAGCACACTCCTGGTCAGGATAAGCAATGCTTTTTGTATCTCTTACCAGAAAATGAGAACACTCAGCTATGGCGCTTGATCATTTTGCGTTGATGCGTGAATCATGAAAATCAATGAATTTGAAGAGCTTGCCGCAAGATATGGTAGCTTGCTTCCTGGTGTTCTTCTTTGTTTTTTTCTTTTTGGAAAAAAGAGCAAAAAGGGGAGGGGGCGGTGTGAGAAGGACTTATGACATGCTATTTCTAGTGGTTGGGCGGCATTTGAATGATTCAGTACAAAAACAGATCAATATGAAATACACAAGTAGTGGTGGTGACGTAGGTCCTATGGACATCTCTTCATGCAACGCAGCCAAGATGTAAAAGATACAACACCTGTTCCTACATGTGGCTGTGCTCTGCCATAGTCTCCTCCAGAACTTGTCCATATATGGTGAAAGTTTAAAGCTCTCAAGATGATATCGCTTTATTTTTCATGTGTACAATAGGTTATAATGTTGGGTGCTTCATTGATGTGACTTATACATTACTGTCATTAATTAAATGATTGTTTCTTTTTTTACTTGTTCATGAATTATTTTGTCCGTTTAATTTTATAAAACAGAAAAGTTTGAGACAGAACAGACATAGTACAATGAATCCTGTTTTGTGAAAAGAGTTACAACCTCATCAAACTGCAGTTGCTATAGAGGAGAGTGAATTGTTAAATGACAAGTTGATTTGTATCTCATTTTGTCTATCCCTTACATGCTCAGGATGTTGATGTGTTGTGTATGCATTGAGCACATGTATACCACATGTGGGTAGCTTACAAAGAAGATATGAATCAACTTCTGTCGAGAGCTTAAAGCAGACAGAATCTCTAGGGTGTCTGTCAATTACCTTCTCCCAATGACGTTAAACCAATGCACTCTCTCTTGCATAATCCTACTCATTCATTACCTTGCTGACAACACAGTCTATTAATAGCCTCTCCCCCCAAAACAGCATCCTTCCCAAAATAGCGCCCTCCCAAAAATAGCCACGAAAACGCTTTGCTGAAGCCTCTTTGCTGATCAGCTGGATATGAGCAGGAATATTTTTAGCCCAATGTTGTCGTCGCCGGCATCTGACCCTCTTGCAATAATCCTGGTAGAGTGTGTGGTTGGCTAGGTCTGTCTGTCTGTCCGTCCTTGAGCTCCCGTCTAGCCCTCAGTGGGGTCCTCTGGCCGTGCACTGAGCAAAAGTGCGTCTCTGCGTCAGCGCATGTTTATTTACCGCCGCTGGTGACGGAATGTTTACTAGACAGAAGGCCCTTTCTTTCAGGCTATTTAGACGGAGGTATTTAACAACAAATAGAGAAGTACTTGATAATACTTCTAATTTGAATTTCAAGGCAGTCGTAATTGTTGACAATGACGACTCATGTTCAGCATGTATGTAATTATCAAATATTGTTTTTGAATTTCTAATCTTATGAAATGGAGTCCTGTCTCGATTTATGAGAGAGTGAGTTATTGTATGTATGTGTGTGTGTGTGTGTGTGTGTGTGTGTGTGTGTGTGTGTGTGTGTGTGTGTGTTTGGAGGGGATGCATATGAACGGGGGTGCATAGATAGGGGGTGCATAGATAGGGGGTGCATAGATAGGGGGTGCATAGATAGTGGGTGCATAGATAGGGGGTGCATAGATAGGGGGGTGCATAGATAGGGGGTGCATAGATAGGGGATGCATAGATATGGGGTGCATAGATAGGAGGTGCCTAGATAGGAGGTGCATAAATAGGGGGTGCATAGATAGGGGGGGGGGGGGGGTGCATAGATAGGGGGTGCATAGATAGGGGTTGCATAGATATGGGGGTACATAGATAGGGGGTGCATAGATAGGGGGTGCATAGAATAGATCGGGGGTGCATAGATAGGGGGGTACATAGATAGGGGGTGCATAGATAGGGTGGGATGCATAGGTATTGAGAGGGTTTCTATGGAGGAAGGATGTGTAAAAAGAAGAAGGTATCAGTTTGTGCTAACTGAACACTAAGAGAAGACATTTTGCAAGGCAATCTATCCATTGTTTAAAGTGATTTAAGAGATCCTTCTTTCTTCTAATTTGTTGGCATATTTTCAAGGAATGATCATTGTAAAATATCTACTATTTCATTGTTGGTAAGCAATTGGTTCAAAGTATGGTGGAAACTGGATGGGGAAACTAAATGAACTATTTAGTAAATGAAGTATTCAGAAATGCAAAGAGACCATCTTAATGTCTATACTGTTTTTAAGTTTTATGTACACATGATTGTAACAACGTTTCCTCCGTACATTTACCATTGAATACCATTAGATGCGACCTATTTTGAAGGCAGCTACTGTACTTATCCTTTTACAGTTACACATATTTCAACTGTAGGTGGCGCTCTTCACATTGAGATGACTTGACATTTGAAGTATGGTAATTATTCTATTTGGAATGAAGGTCTTGATCAAACTCTAAAACATTTTTTTTCATCTCGATTTGATAAGTTAATCAAACCAACAGAGATCAATGTTCTCTCATTGTCATCATTATCTTCTTTGTAGTCATTATTTTTGTTAATTTTTTGTATCTTTTGTCTTGGTTTTTCTTTTCTTGCTTCCTCTTTTATCCACATCCTTTTCCTCCTTCAAATGTGATTGCTGTAACTGTCACAATACCTTTAGTTTTATTGAATCATCATGCTTTTGCACATCATATGTTAAAATGACTTTTTTTTCTATTTGCATTTTACACTTTTAAATATATCTAGTTTCAATTGTTTAGTTTGCTATGTTTTTGTTACATAGACAAATCAGTTGAACATTTTCATTCAGATTTTTTTTACAAACCATTTAGATATCTGTATGAGTGAAAGGAAATCCATGGTTTTATTCAAACTTTTCACAAACTTTAACAAAAAAAAAATGTTCTGGGATAAGCGTGTATGAACATGTTAATATATATTACTATTTTCTTTGAAGAGCATTCAAACTATAATGGCATTCATATGCATCCATTTGTAGTCACTTATTGGTCCTCATATATGGCTTTGCACTTGAGTGCTCAAACTGGTGCTAATGCTTTGGTGCGCTCCCCGCGTCATGGCAACCCTTCCACCCAGCCAACCAAGCAGAGAAGAGATGAGAAGAGAAGAGCCAGACCAAGATAAATGGACACAGGCGTAATATCCATCTCACCAAAAATAGGGCATGCCTGACTTGCTTAAACCATTGACGCAACACGATGTGTGGAAGGACAAGAAAGACGGAGGAGGAGGAGGAGGAGATAGTTCTCTTCTCCTCATCTCGTCTTGGCTGAGGCCCTGCTCCCCTGGTCTGGAGCAGCCAGTGGGCATGGCTAGAGATAGTGGATGGCCCGGCTCTCAGCCACTTGAGTGTAAATGGTTTGTTTTGGGTGATGAATGGGGCAAACGGCGCCTTGCAATGAAGACCCAGTGGTGTACAGACTTGCAGGGTAGAAGCAGCAGCACGTTCAATCTTCCACTGCGCTCCATCTTACCCCACCCCACCGACACTCTCCCCCTCTCCGACCCCACCCCCATGGATCGCCGTCAGTCGTTCCCCCCTCCTGCCCCTTCTCTGCTCCTGACTCCATGGGTATTGCATGCTATTGAGCGCTAAGGGCCTGAAGAGGTTGCCTCTCCTAGAGTGACCGGCCAGACAGTTTGGCCGCCGTTCTCGTCATCCACTCCGTCCCTCGACGGTCCCACTCCCCGCATCGCCGTCTCTGCTCTTTTTTTTTCCCTCCACCCTACGATCAGTGAGAGTCTGTGTAAATATTAGCAGAGCGACAATGAGCACACACACACTACAACATTTGATCTGCACACTCTGACAGCACGGAAGGAACAATCTCGCAATAAAAGGGGAATTCATCATCCGACATTTTTAATGACTGACGCCATAGTTCTGCCACTTTTATGAATGGTCCACTTGTTGCATAATTTCTTCCACGCTGGAAAAAAATGTTTTGAGCTTCTATTCTGAGCCGATAGTCGACTTATGATTGTGAATTACGTGTGCCTCTTATCACAAACTGGGTCACTGCCACGTGTGGATGGAGCTGGCAACTTGAGGAATGTTTGCCACGCTTAAATATCTTGCTTGCTGACTTGATCATTACGTTTGTACGACGCAAATAGACATGCATATATGTGATATTTGAGAAGGGGATAGGTGCGCTGATCTTATCTTTAGCCACCTGTTGTTGTCCAAATTAGTAATTTGACTAGCTGACTAGTGTGGGTATCATTCATTCGCTGTTTGGTGTTGAGAGTGGGCTTGTTCTTAAGGTAAGGTGTAAGGTGGAGTAAAGAGGAGGGGCATCCCCCTTCCCCCCCCCTCCCCCCATGCCTCCTTGTGTCATCAGTCAGCAATGAAGGAGGACTTCTAGTTGTACAGGTGCCAAAAACCACTCTAAAATTGGAGCAAGGGAGCTATTTTCAGCTGTTTGACTATCTGCCTTTAAGGACCAGGAAGGAAAGCAGGCTACGGAAGCAATTGTCACCAAAATAGTTTGGATCAAATGATGGATGGGCCATCGCAATACAGACATTGTACTCCATTTTTTTCTTCCTGTATAAGACGTCAGCTCTGTTTCATAATACAGTCAGAGCTAGAAAAAACATGTTGTTAGGAATTAGCGAGTATTGCAGACATATATATTTCTAAAATTGAATTATAAATGACGTTGCGCTTCGGCATCAAGCAACAAATTTGTAATTTGTAGGTGTATTGACTTTGGCAGTGAAGGTGGTCGTTCAGTGGAGAAAGTTGTCACATGCCTGGTTGCACAAAGGAATGTGACGTTTGACGACACCCAAGGATTAAGCACCGTTTGACATCAGAGCGCGACTTTCGCGATATGTGCGGACTTCACTCTGACATTGTCTCAAAATGTGCGTAATGCCGAATTGATGGGACCTACATGTGTAATTTGATTTGTGGACGTGTAGTGCCTGCTTACAACAGGGATGTAAATACTGACGAGATTTCAGGAATGATCCATCACCCTTGCAGTGCTATCTTCATCCCTACGTCAGGAGACAGTTGGGCTACAAATTTTGTGCCCATATGGTCCTTATCTAACGTTAACCTAGTGATGCAATGGTACAGTGACATAAATGCCTGCGATTGAAAGCATTGCGGCTGAATCTACAAGTCAAGATGGGTCAATTTGTATTTGTTAATGCACTTGCATATGAGAGTATGACGATACACCGAGTTGTAGATTTGGAGCTACCTTGGCAACTGCAAAGCCCCTAGCTGTCTGCAATGTGTGTGCTTCTTCGACTGAATTTGCAGAGTACATGAATTATGGATTTGCAATTTGCATATGAAATTGGCACATGAATTAATAATTCAGGATTGGTACAGTATAGTCGTGCACTCTCAAGCACAGCCTAAAGAAGCAGCACATTTTAAGCAATGAGATGTTGGCGCCTCCTTAGGTGACTTGACAGGGGACGAGAACAAACAAAGGAGGCTGACCTGAGGAAGCACATGGTGACCACAAGTGATTAATGGACCCTGGACAAATGACATGTAAGCACCATATGAGCAGGGATTCAAGACCGCCGATGGTTATTGACTTCGAAGCAGTTACCTAACGGTGGTGTGACACCTTATACTCACTGCTACGGCCGTGATGAGGCTGGTCATTTGGGTATGATGATGTTGTTCAGATGATTCAGGCCCGAGCGTTGTGATCCATTTCTGTGTCTGCTTGCACATTATTGTCCCCTCCCCCTTGCCCTACCGACCACCGTGGTTTTCTCAGCCGACCTCTTTGAGAGTCTGCCGCGTCCATGCCGGAGTGGTGCTCAGCTGTGCCATCCCCCGCATGGCCCGTCGTCCTCCCCGTCATCCTCCCCGTCATCAGCGCCAGACGAGAAGAGATGAGTTTCAGGAAGAAGAAGACCAAAAAGCATATCCCTCCGGCCATCAAGATAGCACCCTGTAAGTAGGAAAGTCACTGACTGCTTGATTCCCCCCCTAAGACTAAGCATCTAAAAAACAAGTTATTTTTAGATTCTGTAGTAATTTAAAGTATTTGTATGTACTACATGCTGTAGTCATTCAAAGTATATGTAAATGTATATGTTAAAATGTGCCCCTTCTCTCATTTGCATTCTTTCTGCTCTGATTAAGATCATGAAAATCATCATAAAGTAGCAGCAGTACTAGTAGTTGTTGTATGAGTAATTGTAGTATTAGTACTCATAGTACTACTAAGTAAGAGTAGTAAAAAATAGTAGTAGTTATAGCAGTGGTGATAATAAGTAGTACTTTAATCATCATTATTGTTGGTGTTTTGTAATTCTTAATCATTGAATCAAGCGTCCTAACCTGCCTTGTATAAAGTGAGGTATGACATGGGGTTTAAACTGTGATATGCCGCGCCCCCCCCCCCCCTCCCCACTATGACTGTCTCTGCTCATGATATCCTCCCTCGGAGGTCAGGCCTGGGGTGTGGAAGTGACCCCTAGGGGTGTGATTCATCCCCCATCCTGATGTCACCTTCACTTTCCATCTATGTGTGCTATTGGCAAAGAGGAAATGCCCCAAGAATACTCAAACCTGTGGTCTAGTTCAAAACCCTAAACAATTGATGGTCCAATGTAAGTCTCAACACAGATGATTGCCAACTGAAAAAGGTCAAAACTTTGAGAACATGTCAAATTTTATATTCCTTATTCAGTTTATATAGGCATTGTTGAGCGTTTACACATTGATATTATTAAGAATATAGTAAAAAAGAAAAACTTTCAGCTACATGGTGTGGTTCTATTATATCGGTATATTTGACAGCACTGCTTGTAACAGAGCAAAGGGGAAAAAATCTTTTTTTTTTTTATAACGTTGACACAAGACTGATTTTATGTATAAGGTTCTGTATTCAATCGCCAAAATACATGATATGACATGGGGATAGAGGGGAGCGATTATGATGGAAGAGTTGTCAACCAGTCTCAATGAAGTTATAAAGAAGGGATCTAGGCTATTGAGGTCATAAACTGGAAATGGGAACTAATGCCAATGAAGCATCAAGATTGATGTGGAACCATTGTAGTAGCATATTTAAACTTTCTCTCATTACCTTAGGCATGAGGATGTGCATTCAAGGACCTTGTAGTGTAAGGGTAATGCAGAGCTGCCAAGTCTTCCTGATTTCGTAGACGACTCCCTGAAAATAGACCAATTTATACTGCATTGGATTTCATCACATCACCCAATCTCCCTGATTATTGTCATTTGGTTGTTTGCATTTGATAGACATCTCCCTGATTTCTAAGGAAATTTCCCCAAATCTTCCTGATTGTTGAATTTCAATGTTGGTAGCTCTGGCAATGATATCATGGGGAAGGGGAATTGACACACCAAGGGTTGAATATGATATTTTGGCCAAGCATTAACAAAGCCCAGGGCAAGTGCTTAATACTTATTGAATAATAATAATACAATAATACAATCTTATGATTTTAAAAATACATTAAAATACTGCAATGTCATTTTTTATGTCCATGTGTGCAGTTGGACAATGTGAAAGAAGAACCTCAATTAATTTTGAGATATATATCCAAAAAAGACAAGAAATGGAAAGAAGATTCCTTGACTTTTTAATACATTGGTAACAAATTTATGGAAATTTTCATTTGTACCCAGAGTTTTGAATGAGGTGTAAACAGGTACTTGTAATCTAGCCAGCTAGCCACTAGCTTGATGTACCTTCCTGTAAGATTTAATAGCAAAATGTATTTAAGAAAAGAAAATTAATAGAGACTTATTTCTTACAGTTTTACACTGGTAACAAATTCATGTAATTCTTAAGTCTTACCCAGAGTTTTGAGTGAGATAAAAATTGAGTAGAGTTACTCTTACAAAGCCAGCCACAGCCTTTAAAATACAATCACTTATGAAAACTACATTTAAGAAAAGAATGGTACCAGACTAGTTTCTGAAAGTTTTACATTGGCAACAAATTCATGTAATTAATAATTTGTACCCAGAGTTTTCAGTGAGATGAAAACAAGTGCTAGTAATCTAGAGTTAGTCGTTCAAAGCCAGCGACTACCTAGCCGCACCTTCCTGTAAAATGTGAGCGGCGCCTAGGTGGGAAAAGCTCTGACAAGGCATCCATCTCCATGTGGGCTGATGGATGCATACCTCACACCCCTGGTAATAACTTGTTGGCTCTCAGTGTTTCTTTCTCACAAAATGAAGCGGGAGAAGATATGTATACACAGCAATGAGTCTACAGAAATTGGCATATCCATGATGAGTTCCAGGCTTGTATTGTTTTGTTTTGTTTTTTCAAGGGAAAGGCATTATGGATTAACATGGTCTGGGATGATCGGTAAAGTTGTGTAATGGTCAGTGCAAATGGTGAACATCATTGAGAAACAGGACTTTTGGCTTCAATTTGTTTGACTTCTTTCACCTTTCCTTTAGTTGTCTCTGTTTCTTTGTCTCTTAATGTATCACTATCTGTTCCTCCCACTTCTCTCTGTATGTGAATATAAATTTGCCCCCCCCCCCACTCTCTCTCTCTCTCTCTCTCTCTCTCTCTCTCTCTCTCTCTCTCTCTCTCTCTGTCTTGCTGTCTTTTTGTATCTGTGTCTCTATATATATTTGTATGTATCCCACTGTCTCTGTGTGTCTCTCTGTCAATCTGTCTGTCTGCATGTCTGTCTCCCCCCCCCCATCTCTCTTTCCATCTATCCCTCTATTTCTATCTCACACTTTTGTGAGTACCTGTATGTATGATGTGGACTCATTGATGTAAATGGATGAAATGAGTGGCTAGTTTCAGAAATATTCCATAATCAAAAGTCACTTCTTTGTGAATTCCTTTTCTCCAAAGAAGAAAACTTTTTGATGGCTGTTGGAAGACCCTTCATAACCATAACCCACGGGTGATATGTGCACATCAGGGGAAAGAAAATGAGAGCAAAAATGGTGTTTCACTGCTAGTGTGAATGAGCCAAGTAGCTGGGGAGAAAGCTTCTGTCGTTATGATCATTTACCAACTCCTTTTTTATTTCTTCAGCTACCCTGTGATTATTACTCCGGTTCCTGTGGGGGAAAATTACAACCTATTTATGGATTTCTTGATTGATTCGGTCCATCCATCATGCAGCGGTATGATTGCGATAATCAAAATTTGAAAACACAACGCGAACTGAAGTAGTATTTTGTAAATCAACAGTGATGTTATGTAGCATCTCAGATGTAGTCGGTGGAATTAATTTGATATGGAAATGTAATTTACTTTGTCAGGTTAACAGGAGCTATCTTTCATGACTCTCTGTTTGATTGATTTGTTGTATAACATGATTTCATGTTCCCTTCTCTGATAGGTGAGTGATGTGTTGTACCGTATGTGCAATAGCGTTGATATTTTTCAAAATAACTCCGCACTAATGCTACTTGTTATTAGACCAGACATTACGTGATTCATCTCACTGTGCGAGATGACGAGTCAAGAGAAATAATTATTTTGATTAATCTTTTCTGGAGACCTATATACTCTCAGAGGTTTACCACTACATTTCCACTATCTACCCTTTAAGAACCTACTGGAAAGTAGCACTATATGTTTATCTTTCCACATCATGCAGTTCTTTTTATACCAAATCACATGAAATGCTTTATTCAGCAGGTGATGCACACTTTTTAAAAGAGGACAACATGAGTGAGCTTTTAACAAGAGTATCGCATCTTGTACACTTTCTAATTAGAGTTGTTTTCTATCAATTATTCACAAATTTTACTCTAAATAGACTCTATATCATACAATGTTACCAGAGCATGCAACATTTATTTTTAGCATTCTGTGTTTTATCGTGGGGTAATGAATAACTGCTTCTACATCATGCATCATGCATCACACCATGGAGTGCAGTGATGGGAGAGGGTATGAATACTGTCTACAAGTCCAGGAAGAAAAAGAGAGAAAAATGTGTGTGCAAGACAGAGACAGAGAGAGAACTACAGGAAAAAGAGAGAGTGTATGAGCTAGAGAAGGAGAGAAGAAAGAGATAGAAAGAGAGACATGAGAGTGGAACAGACTAGAGGAAAGGAGGGAGAAAGAGGGAGGGAAAGTATGATAAAAGGAGAGGGTGCAGAAAGTGTCATAACAGCAACAGAGAGTGGGAGAGGACAAGCAAAGGAAGAGAAAAACAATGTTAAAGAGAAAGTATGACCTGAAGCAATGGAGGAGAAAAAGGGGAAAGTGTAAATGGAATAGAAAAAGTGTAACAAATAGCACAAGAACAAACAAGAGAAAGTTTATTAAAGAGGAGTGGTACAAAAAGAGAAGATAGTTTGTGTATGTTGGTTGTGGATAGATTGTACTCAAAATATGGTATAAAAAGAATGCTTTGTATTTTGGAAGAAGGATACTCCTGTCAGCACTATATCATCATTTACCAGCTTGTCAGTTCTATTCAGTACAATATGCATATCACTGTCATGCAGTGAATTCCAACGAGTCCATCTATAATTGGTGTAATACAGTGGTCACTTTATTATATTACTGTATGTGCAGAAGGTAAGTGATTAGTCTTTAATTGCGAATGGGGCCTTGAGGGGCCATGACCTGCAAATGCAGGGTTTAAAAGCACACTGGGGACCGACTCACACTTGCAATAGAACTGCCATCTATATAATGAAATGAAATGACCTCATTAATAATATGACTATAACATCATTGCCCTCTGTTTAAAGGGTACGAAAATATGTTGAATTAAATGAAATTCAATAGGTTGTCATCTTGCTTTGTAATTTTGATGTAGACAAGCAGTAATGTGGGCATTGTCTGGTACATCCAATGACCTATTTCAACATATAATTAGCAAATAATTATAAGTTTTGAAAAGCTTAGGTTAATATTTTTATTTCTTTCCATTCCTTTTCCTTTCCATTCTTGAACTCATGAGTGGGTTTATGATCATAAAGTGAAATTTGACTGCATTTTGTTATCATGATTCCCATAGGGAATAAAAGTCATATTGAGCATGGTGATTTTGATGCACAAATTTGATGATTTTGATTGGTGGAAATAGATAAAATTTGCCTAAGTGAAAACATAATATTAGACTTAAAAATGTCCTGTCATTATTAATTGTAGAAGCAGAGTAACAAGGACTTGGCCAGGGGGGGGGGGGGGGGGTGGGGGATGGGGGGGGGGTGGAGTGTGATAGCCAAAGGTAAGGGCCGGCACGAGTGGCCGAATTTGGAATGAAAGTGACCTTTCATCCAGCTCTTATCTGTCCTGAGCATGACCGATAGGTCACCTGATCCGAGCAAAGGGGACCATGCCTACCCCTGGTGATGGGGCCCAAGTTTCACAGAAGCCAAGTAGAACCAAAGTCTGGTGCTAGCAGGCATCAAAACAGGGCTAGGCATGCTGACTACTATCTTTTATCCATCCATGTTCAATTGCTTTTAGTTCTTCTTTTCTTGTACTATATATAATTTGTTCATACAGTTTAGTTCACAGTATATATGCTGGTGCTATTTTTAAAGTCTGATGTCTGTATAGAAAGACCATTTGTTCAGAAAGACCACATTCTTTGTTCCCTGGAACAATGTTTATAAATGTTACCTGTACATGGAGACCACCTGCTCATAGAGACCACATGTCTTGACTCCCTTCAGCGGTCTTTATATACAGGTATACCAGTCCTATACCAGTGATGATGATAGCACAATGTATTAGTATTATTTCTGGTGTTAAGTCATCTCAGTGATAGTGGCCCTGAGCTACCACCATCAAAGGGGAAGAGAAAATCATGTATGGTGCTGATAGATGACACCGTGTAGTGAATTAAACAACACTTGACAGGACGGCGGCTTGCTGTTTCAGAGCACTCTTACAAGAGCACTTGTGAGGAAGATTATGCATTATTCAGAGGTTTTGGCTACCACTTGGAGCAACTTGTGTACAGAGGGTCGCCAACAAAATACGTCTTACGTCTTGCCATGCTCTCTTCCATCTCTTCTATATCATGTGAATACCAATCAATTCAGGTAAACTTTTAAAGGATGTGATATAAAACCCAGAGTTGTCATCTATACACTATCATCAGTGCACAATTTATCTGGGTCTTAATATTCATATCCCTATTAGTCCAGATAACAGTATTTTTTACATGTTGGGGCATATATCATGCATGGGCTTGTATAATATTTGGGTTAGTGCCAACATTTATGTGACTGCTTTGGGAACAGTTTCTACATCCCAATAAAAAAAATTTGACAAGGATATTTTATAAAGTACCTCTTTACTGTATGGCAGCACCTACCGCAGATTATGATACACACAGTACATGCCCATTCTACACAGTCATCACACATGGTAGCAATTCTCACTTGTAAATTTCATGAAAGCACTGGCTAAAACAGGATTAAGAAATAACAGGTGCAGCAAATTCTGCATCATCAATGCCATAATGATTAAATATTAGAGTATGTAAATAACAGGTGCAGCAAATTCTTAATCGTAAATTACACAATTAACAAATTCTACATTTTTTCAATATGAAGCTTGTATAATATGTCAAGGTTGACACATTATACATGCTTAATACATGTGACTTGCAGTTTTAAATGTGTGTTTAAAGTAATGACAAGGTGATGATGAAACTAAAATGAATATGTTATTGTGTAAGTTGGTGCTTTGCTTGATGCTTTTGAGAGTGTTAGTGAAGATGGTAATGTAGGTGAGTCGGCGATGTTGATGATTTCATAAATGAATATGATGATGTTGATGCTGCTAATGTTGCTGACCAATGACATTGGCAATGACAGTGATGTTTACAGATAATTGGAAGGTGAAAATGATGATTATAACAATAGCGATGTTGGTGGGTAGGATGTAAATTCGGGTCAGTGTTGGCATTGTTTGTGGTAGCTTTTGCAAGGATATAGAACCAATTTGATAAATTTCCTACAGCTTGTGTAAAAAAAAAAAATGACACTTACAGTGCAATAAATATTGTATAACATTGATTGTACTTAGGCTAAAATATATGTTATGTGACTAGAATCAAATCCAGCTGTATTCCAGGAGCAGATAAGGGCTTCTCAGCAAGAAATGTACATGTGATTCCTACTCCAATTTAATTTCTCCATTTATGAAATAGTGTGCTGAGTCTGACCAACTTTGTTTGAATAAATGTATTAATGAAGATCCGCCTAAAAATGATTTCTCTTTGATAATTCTCACCTGACAGGTGCCGCCTGGAGATTAGAAGATGAAGAAGATGGGTATTTACAGCAAACCCCCAGCCTAGAAGACACGCCCTTTGCACAAACCTCATCACAGCTTTATTACCCAGTGCCTCCTCCAAGGCCAACGGTAAGACTAGACCCAATCTCCCTATCCTCCATATGTCTTGACCCCACCCCTGTACATGCCCCACCCTTATGTACACGCCCCACCTATTATTTTCCCACATCTTATGTAGATGTGAATCCTCCTTACCGATATGAGGGAAAGTTGGCCTCTGAATTTAGATTTTGTTTGCAGTTGTGTCTACTTCCAGGCTAGTTTATGAGACCAACACCAGATACGACTGCAATCAAAATCTGGGTGTCGCTGCGCAAGGCATTATGGGACGAATATGGAGAATTCAATAGTGATACCAATCCATCGCTTTTATCCTCGTTTATGTAATATTTTGTTTTTTGATATTTGTCTTTCTCTGAAATGCATCTTTTGAGTTGGTATGAAACCATTGACTTCAATAATTTATCATTTTATTTACATATTCCAATGTTGAAACTTTAAACCATGATCTAGTCTTCCATGGGGCCTGTGGCAAAATGTAATACAAAGATACAGTGAGATTATGTCAAGTATAATATCAACTATTAACTTACTGTTTTTGTATTGAAATGTCTTAACTATTATTATTTGCAATAATAGAAAAAACAATGCAAACTATAGGGTTTGATGCCCAATGTAAAGCATATATATGTTTTTGTAGAGTGATATGAGAGTAGTACTTTGACCTATTTCAATTGTTTAAACATTTCATCTCTTGAAATAGAAACCTGCAGGATTCACACAAAATCTGTTAGAGCATGACCATACACTTCTCTATTCATGTATCCATGTACTTTCATTTGTGTTATTATGTTTGTAGACACCAGAGACAGAGAGAGTAAGAACAAGCAGCAGCAATGGAGGCCTTGCAAAGCTGGCTCGTCGACTTAGTCAGAGGGGGGATAGGAGAGAACGAGGGGAGAAGCCCCCCTGCAGGCAACGCTCTGTTAGTGTGGACAGGTGAGTGAATCGACCTGCTCACCCCCGTCAACAACAATGGAACGATCCTTTTTTTATGTACTGTATTGATGGATAGCTTTGAAGCATGTGAGTGTGTGCTTTTTTCTCCCCATCTATATTTCTTAATGGAATGACAGGTAAATTTGGAAAAAACTCAATTTTTTCCTCTAAGTACCAGGTGATGACAGTCCCGCATCAATTACAACATGAGTTCATACGTTTAGGACTGAAAGGGTTCCTAATATGTAACAGTGTTTTTCTCTTTAACCACCAATGCAATATTTGTAATATGTCTCTCTGTCTGTGTTTTGCTTTACAAACCATCTGTGCCTAAATACTTTGAATGTTTTGTGGCACATCACATGATGAGGAAAAGCAAGTGTAAAATCCCATAGTCCTCAATAGTAGGTAAAATATTGTGGTATTTTCTATGGTAGGGGATGGTAGGGGCGAGATGTCTCCTCCCCATTATCATGTGATACCACACCCAGCATCCTCCAGCAAGTTTTATCTGATTCTAGAAAATCAACAAGTGCTTCTAATTCCAACACAAACAAACCCATGGCCTGATTCAAAATCAACCATTTCAAGACCATTTGAAGTTCAAATTTTTTAAGGTGGGCAGTGCCACAGAACAAAAGATTATTATCTGTCATGTATTCATGACAAGGAGTCAGTGAGACTGGAAACTCATCAGTGTGTGCTGTTGGAAACGGCCAACAAGTCAAGGGCAGAGTGACATGAAAAATGATAACCTTAAAACGATATTTTTGGAAGTGGATGTATGTTAATATATAAAGAGTTGAGTAATTTTAGGAGTTGATTAGTGTTATTAGTGTGCATCCAATGATGTTGGCAGTCGCTAGTACACTTGAGTGCTGTGCGTATGGCCTCAAAATGCATCGCTCTTTTTCAAATAAGTGTGTAGTATCGTAGAGTAACTGAGTGGAGTGGAATGAGGATTTAAAACCATGTAATTTATCTTGAGATGTACCATGAATGCTGCATGCTGGAAGTTATAAGTTCTTTATGATTTTTGTTTGATCATCTTGAATTGTGACACATACTGCTTTGATTTAATTGTAGATAGAGCATGCTGGGAATTGTTGATGTTTTGTGAACAGTTTGTAAATATTAGCCACCCTGGTTGACCTCCACGTGATCATTTTCTGGAAGCATGATGCAGCATGTGACCTTGAGCTTGACCTTGTCCCCCCCACCGTGCAGTGATTACGAGTCTGACATAGCGCCAGGCGCGGGAGTGCCGGCGGCGTCGGGGGGTCGCGACCCCCTGCCCGACATGCTGTGGAGCATGCTCCTAGCCGACGACCAGCCCGTGCCTCGTAGACCATCCACGTAAGACCCCGCCCCTCTGCCCCCGATCAGTGTCAGCTTGCTTTGGTCTGAGAGTGAGAGTAGATGTAGCTTTCCCATTCAACATTCAATGTTCATGTCTAATCATTGTCATTTTCATGTCTAGATTCAGTGTTGCTGTTTTTTCTGCCCCTTTTCATGCATGCATTTGTATTGGTATTTTGCTTTGGTCTCAGAGTGGGACTAGCTGTAGCTTTCTCATTTAAAAAATCAGTGTTCATATCTAATCAGTCATTCCCATGTCTAGATTCAGTATTGCTATTCTTTCTTCACATTTTCATGGATGCATTGTGACATTTGTATGGGAATTTTGCATTTTTATTTGTACATTTCATTTTGCTGTTTATTGCTCTTTCATTGTGCATACATTGTGTCATTTAATGTATTTTGCAGACATTGATGACTTTGATATATGTGGGTATTTGTTTTGGTAGTTAACTTGATACCTTTCTAAATGTTAGCCATTTGTGGTGATTATTCACTGTTTGTTGTTTCCTCTATGACATATATTTGCATGTTCTGATCTTACTGAGAGTGTTCCATGTTGTAGCTGGAACTTCATTATTAATGGCATAGAGTTTGTCATGATATGCATCCAATGTAGAATTCTGCTTTTTTCTTCATTCATATTTAACAATGGTTGTTTGATTGCATTCATTATCAAAGCTATAAACAGCTGTCAGTACTAACAAATTAATAAACACAGTCGCTCAAATGTGTCATTTTACTAATACTGCTCATGAATGTAGTAGAGAGGTACCCTTGATTAACTTCAAATTCAAGTTCAAGCTTTATTGATTTCACTCACCGGGTCATAAATGAGGATAAAACTACAACAATGATAACAACAAATACACATAATTGAATAAATTCAGTGAGTGGTTAGCAGCCAGGAAGGATGCAGCCTTATAAATAGCTGACCCTAGTGCATGATATTTCAAATCTAAACAAATACAATCTTGAACTTCCTAGTGATTGTGATGTAGACTGGTTATGGGGTTGTTTTAAAAGCTTGAGGAATGTAATCTAGGCTGGAGGAAATTTTCATGTTTTTTTTTACTTACCACAATGTCAACTTCAGGTGGTGTAACTTCTTGTTAAGTGGAGAGTGTGATCATAAACTTCTCAAAACAGACACAGGAGCAGAGGAAGTTTTGCATATCCTGACATTTTTGTCGAGATCAAGGCTGTTTGGTAATTAAAAGAAAATTCTACCTTGAAATTAAGTTGGTTTCAATAAAAGCAGATACATGAAAGACAAATGGAAATGATAGATTGACAAAAATCTGTCAAACGATAAGAATGTTATGAGCTTTTAAAATTTTAACTTGTGATGTTAAGTTTCAACAGTCTGGACATGAATGGGTGTGGTGGCTATGGGCTGTATTTTTGTTTATTTTTGCTGTACATTATATGGATTGAGAATTGTGTTTGTGTTTTAATGGGTTTTATGAAAGTGAATTGCACACATCTATGTGACTTTTTAAAAACAAAGGAACCTGCTCTTTGGAATAGGAAATGATAAGTGGAATGATTGGGGAGCTCTAATCCATGAAGAACTTGCCCTAAATTTCTCTTTGACTTTGTTATTTCCCTTTTTCAAAAACAACATATTTTTAGGTGAAAAGGTTTTCTGGGGTAATTTCAATTTACAAAGAAATTTTAGGCATACACCCAGTGGTAAGGATAGCGTGCTCCATCCTGTAAATGAACGAAAAACAAGTCAGACAAAAATCTTGGAACCAGACGGGATTTGAACCTGCAGTCTACTGCTTACCGGGCAGCGACTTAACCACGCAAGCTATTTCTAGTTCACGGGTCAAGACACGACAACATGGAAACAAATACCCGAAAGAGTCTCATTTCATCTGACTCATTAATATTCATGAGTAGTCCGCCGTAGGGACAATTTTGGTGAAAAGGTTTTCTGGGGTAATTTCAATTTACAAAGAAATTTTAGGCATACACCCAGTAGTTTCGTTCATTTACAGGATGGAGCACGCTATCCTTACCACTGGGTGTATGCCTAAAATTTCTTTGTAAACATATTTTTAATTACCATGCATCTAAAAACAAAACCTTTACACTTTTGAAAATTGCTGCAACGTAAAAGGTTTATGATTCAGGGGGAAAGATTAATGTGTTGGAAAGCTCATAGACTCATATTTCACATGACACCAGAAACTAGCAACTGACATTGCAATGTCATGATGCTTCTGGCAGAATAGACCTTGTGAGTTGACATGTGTGATGCACAATAGGCATTCTGGGTGTTCTGAATGATCTGATACACACCCTTTTTTTTAGAGAGAGAGAAGGCCCATTCCTGCACAACCTAATCATCACACCCTTTACAAAAGTGAGCAGTGCTCACCCAAGCATGAATTATTTCCATGCATGTAAACCTTTTCCCCGAGAACCATACATATCTTATTTGGCAGCCTTTTCAAAATTATGAAGTCTTTTTAGACGCACGCTGCAAGCACTTTTAATGTGATGGAAATTATAACCCTGTACTAATGGCCACTTCCATCGCTCAATCAAACTAGACATCTGGCATAGAGTGCTGCTGGATACATATATATCATCATTACTACTCTCCCCTAATCCTCACCAAGCTCTCTCATAATCACCACAGTCTCAATAAATACATTGTATGCCAGAAAACCTGGTGTTCTATTAGATAGGTGTATTATCTGTACAGAAATCATGCATCAGTAATTAGGCATGGCATTCTTCTATACCTACTGCCCTTGACATATGTTAATTTTTCAAGCAGAGTGCTACCTTTTAATTACTTTCCAATCAATGGCATCTCTAGCCATTTATTGGTGAGGCAATTCACCATAGATGTTACTTTATGAAATTCAATTTTTTTTTAAGAAAGAGAGTTAACAACTGAAGAAAAAAAAATAGAACTCACATAAAGTACTTCACATAAAACACACACATAAGTGCTAACTGGTGGATGATGTTGTAAAATTTAATGTATTTCCTTTAAGAGTCAATATTCCTTGACCATGGTCAAATGATTGAAAACATTTCTAGCAAAAGAATTTGATGTGTGATCTGAGTGCTGACATTGTCTTCAAGATAATTAATCTTTTTGAGATGATCTTTTATCTCTTTAAAACTTGACTTTAATAATGCTTGATATCATGACTTTCATGGTGAGAGTGTACTAATAAACATATATGTATAAACTTTAGGGTAAAATTTTGATAACATCATGCAGTGTAATATTCTTTCATGATAATTGTAATGTTTTCTAAAAAAAAAAAAAAAAAGTACTAATAGACATGAATTGTGCTTGAAATGTTATTGAAATATGTTTCCTCTAACATCCCTAAGTCAGAGTGTAATCATTGACTATTTGAGCAATGCAATTCCATTGCATTCAGAGTATGGTGATATATGTATCTTGTAAGAATATGTGGATATATGCAGTACGAGCCAATGCTTAACAAGTACCAATCTGATATTGACCCATAATATGGGTCAGGGTTCGACCAATATTGCCGAAACGCTTCACTGTTTAGAAACTTTGGCCTAATGAAGCCGACACTTGCATGCTCACTGTGTCGTGTAATTGTAGGAGAACTAGGAGGGAAGTTAACAAGGTCTGTGGGGCTGTCCCCTCCACCCCCCCCCCCTCCTCCATTCAGCAGCACTCTTCTTCTCCCATAATGGCCTGTCATAACGAACAAGCCATAATTGGATGTCTCCATTAGAAACCCTGCCCCTTATCTCCATATACAGTAGTCTTGTTCCCAGGCTGTTAGGCATGTCTAATCTAAAAAAAATAGATGGGTCTTGCTGCAGTAACCTAGCCTCTCACTAGTTCTTCTTTGGATTGCTCGAATAGACCAGAAATAGCCTTGTTAGTAATTTATACTTGAATATTTATTTGTTGTAGCTTGGATTAGACAGCCTAGAAGCCAGGCTATTTGAAGATAAGTGGACAGGGTTTCTAATGGAGTAGACCAGTGGTACAGTAGGTGGGGCCTTCATGGGCACTTACCTACAGGCCTTTGAAAGAGGACCTGACCCTATTTTTATATCTCCCCCCCCCCCTCCTCCCACACCCTACAGCGGAGATGTACGTAAAGCACACAGCATGGAGAGCCTGGTGCCGGGCGACGGGCAGAGCAAATCATCGTCCATCCCCCCCTCGCCCCTCGCCCCCAACCGGCTCCAGAGGTCACTCTCGGGCAAGAAGAGGGGGGCAAGCACCAACGAGGTGGACTCCACCGGTCTGGGGAGCAGGGGTTACCAGGACAGGGGCAGGAGATCATCCAAGTACATCTCAGACTTACAAGGTAATGGTGGAGGGGGTTCTCGTCAGGGGGGAGGAAATGGAGGAGGAGTGACATTCTGAAAGTGTGTGTGTATACAAGAAAAAGGTAGACACGGGATTTCGACTTGTAATCATCAAACCCCAAAAAGGGGAAAAGAGAGGGAGAAAGAGTTAAAGATAAAAAGAGATAGAGATAAAGAGAGAGATAAATAGATAAATGTATAGAAAGAGGAAGAGAGAGACAAAGTGTGAGACAGACAGAAAGAAATAGACAGACAGACAGACAGACAGAGACAAGACTACTGTAGTCCTCTAGTCCAGACATAACTGTGACTGTTTTTGTTGTTAGTATTTTAGTATTTTTTTTAAGATGCCACTATGCATGAATGTTCATTAATTATATGCACACATGTGATACTGTAATAGCACAGACAGATTGTCTATTGATATGATAGCAATTTTAATAAATTACAAAAAATATGAGATTCATATAATAGTGTATTGATGTCAAAGAATTGTTAAATTTTCTGTGCAGCCTGGAGCATGTTAAGAGCATGTAGTTGGTATTTCACAATAAAAAGGAAAAAATACCTGCATACCTAATGTACCCTTCTGATAATGCAATAAGGGTAGTTTAATCAAGGTTTGTTCAGAATGCAATGAAACGTGAAATGATACGTGCTGGATAAAGGAAGAGAGCGGGGTGATAGACGCCGCTCCTTCACGCGCTTGGCGAGCTGAGCATGTCCGCTCTGGTAGCTGCTATGTGACCAGGGAGCGAGCGAGGGAGGTATTTGCCTGGCGCTGAAAGAACGAGCAACACCAAAGTACCCTCGCTAAATTAGCCTGATGAAATGTGTGAATCGTTTACTCCAATTGGCCTAATGGGCTTGTCGAGTCACGGAGGAGAGGCAATGAACAACAATGGGGGGCTACGATCCTTGGGAGGTTTGGGCAATTTTTTTTTTTTTTATCAAATTGAAGTCAACTGTCAGGCAGGTTAGCAGTCTGTTGATTGATCTATAGCAAGAGCAGGTTGACATTGACGGCCATTGTTGGTAGGAATTTGATTAGTCTGTGCACTTTCATGATGGAAGGTAGAAATGACAGGAGTTGATGGATCATAAATCAATTAAAATGATTCGGGGGGGGGGGGGGGGAATACTGTTTAGTTGCACCCAGAGTTGAAAGACAACTATCAGACTACCTTTATGTATTTTGCTTGCTTCTTGGAATATGAGGACTAAGATACTGAAAGGAAGCCTTCTATACTGACATCTATTTAACGGCAAGGGCGAACATATGAGGATGCATATAAGTATTTCAAAAAGCTCTTTCTTTCTCCTTATAAATGATATCAAAGTGCATTTCCTGTGAGATATGTGTAGGTTTTTTTTAAATTTTCCCAGAGTGGATGTTTCACTATTTAGAGCACAGTGACACCTGCATATAAAGACCACTCAGGGGAGGCAGAGATGTGTTTGTGGTCTTTATACAGTGTATATGATGTATAATGATTGAATAATGATTAACAGTCTAGGGAAGTGAATATGTGGTCCCTTTAGACAGGTTCTCTTTCTATAGAGGTGGGAGCTAAACCAGGATTTCAATGTAACAATCAAACCCTCAGTATAGATGATTAGATGTGTGCCTGATGTTCTCCTAGCATTGTTTGAAGCAGTGAAACATCAGGATCAAGAAACAGCTAAGCTAGTCCAAGAGTTTAAGGTGCTAGACCTGAACAGATTTGGGCCATCTCACACTAGACCAGTTAAATCTGAGACTTTTAGTTTCAAATACTTACACCAATAAACCCCTTGGTAATAATTTGATTTGTTCTTGTTCTTCTGCTAGCACTCTTTGAGGCTGTGGAACGTCAGGACCTGGAAGCGGCCAAGCTAGTGCTGGAGTTTGAAGGACTAGACCTGAACCAGCCTAACCCAGATGAGTTCACTGTGCTGGATATCTCGGTCATGACCAACAACATGCCCATGTCTAGGTTGCTGCTATCGCATGGTGCCAGAGAGAACCCACGCTGTGAGTTCACCCTTGGTGTGCTGAAGAAACTCCTTCTCTTTGGGGTCTATCTATATTTTGTGTGCAAAAATGCCTCAAAAGTCCTGAGGCACAGCAGGAGTCAGTAGCAAAGATAGCGTGTATGAAGTCTCACAATCATAGCTTCAGAGACATTTTCAGGAAAAGTGAAAAACTATCCTTGTTTATATTTGAAATGCAATGCTTCATCCTCTACATTCATAGGCTGTAGGCTCCTCAAAATCTAGCAATTGCTACGATTTCACTTTAAGTCGGTTTCCGTTCTATTATTGGAAGGGCAGTTCTGATACACTATCTTCTTCCACCTTCCATTATTTTTATAATTTTATTGTGTGACCTGCAAAAGGGACAGCTGTTTTAACATGAATGATTGTTGTAATTGTTTGAATGCCGATTCCCCTCTGGTGCAGTCCTACTGAAGGATGTACGGATGAACAAACTCAACACTCTGATCAACGAGGCGGAGCAGGTCATTCAGGATCTGACTCACAGGCTGGTCAATGGCTCGGGCAATAACAACGCTGCTTCCTCATCATCCTCCTCCTCATCCTCCATACCGACCTCGGTCAAGGTACTTAACCCTCTGTTTGCCAGATAAACTTCTGCTCCTTGTGAAATGTGTATGACTTGTGAATAAAGTCAACATGTGGCACACAAACAGTAACCTGTAAGTGCTACAGAAGCTTAGGGGCTTGTTCTAACTATGAAGGGTTATCAGGAGGTGTTGGACCAGGTAAACGTTTCATAGAGAAAACAGTTTTAAAGATTATTGTTGGCATTATCATCATGATTTTTTTTCTGAATTTGTTTACATTTTGAAACATGTTTTTTTTTTTAATTTACTTGACAAAAAAATGTTTAAATGATTTTTTAAAGAAATAATTTGGTTGATGTACTTATTATACACATATGCTACAAAGTGTTGGTTTTGTATGATCCATTTCACTTTGTTGCATCTCCCTTGATATTTATTACTAGAGATTTGAATATTTTGTAGATGGATAATGCAACCTCGAAAGGAAGTTAGAACCTTCCAAAATGGAAAACATTGAGAAATAAGTTGTCCAAGGCAGTGCTCTTGTCTGCCTGGTATACAATAAAGCATGCTCTCTTCGGTGCTCCATTTTGTTTCCATTTCTGGCTTTAATTTGTAGTGTCTATATAGAGCTCTATGAAATATAGTTATACTGCCCTCTGTTGGTGTCCTTTACCACAGTGATGTGAATGTATGAGAGTGCTAGACAGTGTCTGGAACAGATATGCAACCCAACCCTGTTTAGACCATATTGATGTATGGATCATTACTAGTTTCACCCTTATTCCATCACCATACTTATATAAAGTATTTGCGTGAGACAAAATGGTGTTAAAAGTAGAATAAGAGTTGGACCAAAGTTGTTTCTGACCAGATCTTGAGGCATATGTGCATTGGTAGCGTTCACAGCTAATTAATTCCTTTATATACAGAATAATGATGTGACGTTGCAAGTCATAATTATCATCACTGTTGTATCTTTCACATTTTCCTTCTTATTACTTTACTACTCAGTTTTTAAACTGGCTGGCCTATTACTTGATTTGATTTCAATTTTGGTCAGGTAGCAATTTTTTCAAGAATATGACAAACATTTCATGAGAGATTATGAAAGAAAAAGAAAATTTGAAGTGTTTGTTCAGGGCCATGATGGTAACTACCATGGCAAAGACCAATGAGCTTTCATGGTTGCACCTGTTGCCATGGTAGTAACCATTGATGGTAAGTTACAATAATTGAAAACCTATATGCAACATGGCCAAGGTGGGCTTATTTTGCGCCTGTCAATTGATGTAGTTTATTTGCTGTAATGTTATCTTGCTTGTGTTGTTGTTGCTCTTCCTCAGGATGTGGACAAGCAGTTTCTGTGGGAGTGGAGGTACAGGCTGCTCAAACGGATGAAAACTGGCTTTGAGCAAGCGAGTAAGTAGCTGCTAGTCTGTTTTTTGTTAAAGGAACGAATCTTTTCTGTAAAGGTGTATATAAAAACATAATGATATATGAAGTTTACATGGAAAATGGTATAAATCCATTTGAGAAAATGAACATTTGCCAAATGATTAGTGCATGACTCATAGCAGAATCTCGTAAGTGTTGTCACAATATCAAGAATTTGAAAATGTATAACTCTATTGCCCTTTGACAGATTTTTGTGAAATCTTCACTAATTCACGAGTTTCTTTCATGTTTCTTGCTTATATTAAAACCACCTTAACTTCAGGGTGGACTTTGCAATGATGATGCAATGCAATTAAATTCTTTGCAAACACATATCTTGTACCAAGTTTTTATAGAGGATGTGTTGAATGTATTTTGAAATGATTTACTTAAAATTTATTCTAGTAGAGGTGTAATTTAAGAAAAGAATGGCAACATATTTCCGTCATATTTTGCTAATTCCAAGTCAGATAATCCATGCAGATATGTCGATATTAAGCAGACTGATTAAGAATATTAGCTCAGAATGAAGATGGATGAGACAAGAAAGAAAGTGGTAAAAATAGCTCATGATGTGAGGGCATGTTATCAGCAGTTAATCAGTTTAGACTGTGTCCTATGTGCGTCATTGTACACAGATCACCAAGTGACCCTTTTATGCAATTCGTTGATGCGGGGAGGATAACGCTCAGATTGGAAGCCTGATTGCTGCTCTTTCTGTACTGATTAGGCTATAATTATCCTCCTTAGATGCCACAGATTGGAATTAACAAAGGAAAATTGATTTAATTTGTATATTGACATATACCATGCTCTCCTTGTGTCCGCTGACCAGACTAGGAATGTGGCTCGACTAATTCACAATATCCACTTTTAAATGACGTGACTTACTGGCCTTTCGCTGTTGCGGTGAATTGAACTCGGTATTTCCTGCTCAATGTATTGTTGGTGACGATCTGTTTTGTGCTCAAATTTATTTTCATGATCTCCTGTACTGATTTCATGTGGCACATGGTTATTATTATGTCCTTTTGTAGCAGATGATTGGGTAATATTCACTTTCACTATTCAAACAGTTCATTTGTTATTACCATATCAAAATCTAGTTTTACTATGCTGGTGATGCTTGGAACATCCAAATTGTATGCCAGAGAAAATGCAGTCAGTAAGCTTAGATTTAATCTAGCCTCTACCTTTGTCTCAGGAGAAAATAAGTTTTAATATCTTAGTGCTAGAAGTTCATAGTGCATTTGTCTCTGTGCTAGGCTATAGTCATCAGTTTTTATTGTGTTATTGCTTAGTTTTGATAAAGCATATAACCTTCAAAGGGCTAAAATAATCACAGGTGTTGGTAGAATGATCAATCATAATTGCATTAATTGTTTGGTATTTGAGCTTAAATTTCATACAGCATACCTTTGATGTTTTAATTAATTCCAGATGCTACTTGAAGCAAAATGATAATTGAGCATTGCATTTTTGTATTATATTAGTGATTAAATTTCAAAGAGCATACATATCTGTGGTGTGCCACATGTAAAATCATCCCAAGCGATATTAGGATTAATGGCTGCCGTGGTGTTAATTAAGAAATGTTTGTATTAGTGATGACAATATTTAATGTACTAACAAGATGTCAAGTGCAGGTGTAGTTTCAATTCGACAAAGCACTTATTTATAGATCAAGAAAGATTAGATTATCACAGAGGTAGCCTTCTGACTTCTGTGTATTGTATGTGAAAACAACAAATTGTCACACTCACTTTCGTGATGTCTTTATGTCTTTCCTCAGGAGTGCCTGATGTGCCGGCGAGTGTCAGAGTGTACACAGCCAGCAGCTCATCTCTACTCGTCACATTTGAGGAGCCTCTAAACATGAATGGTGCTGCAGCCACTAGGTTCAAAAGTAAGCTCATCTTCTTGCCAGATAATTTTACTTATTACATAATTTCATGATAGCCCCTTTATCACAGGCAGCATTGTCTGACTCTGGGACTGGCTGAATCACAGGACCTAGTCATTGGATTTGTGCAAGACAGGGACATCATATTTCCAGTCTGAGTAGAGTGAGACTTCAGAATCATGGCAGAATCGTGTCATATGCCCTGGACAGGGATATAGGACTTAGTAGTTGTGAAGATAACGCAGACCCTAGCAGTGGTAGATCGATTCTGCCACTATAACTGGTCCTGGTCCTGGTTGTGATCCTGATGTCAAACATGCATAGGAGATGTGGTAACAGCAAAACAGTTCTGACCTGATTATGTGTGTCCCTTCATCTGTACCACAGTTATCCATAACCTATAACCCAATGTGCCAAGTGCACAATATTTCACCATCAATACACGTATAGTCCCATGCGTTGTTCATAACACATAAAATCAACACTGGCAAAGATGAATTGAAATGTATTCAATGATTTTCTCTTGTCTTCATAAGTATTTAAATTTATTTGTAATTGTTTTTATTTGTTCAGTTGAGTGGAGTCCGAATGAAGACTTCTGTCCATTGGCCGGGGAGCATATACTCTACTACTTCCACAACCTCAAGTATACGATACAAGGCCTATCACAGGTAAGGAAATCATGGATGTTAACCTGCTTAGTGCCACATGCAGAGAACTGAACTTGAATAATGATAATAATAATACATAACCATAGCACACTTCACGCAAATAATTATCATTTACCCAAGGCTAGGACAAACATTGCAATGGACTCAATCTTAAAAAAAAAAATGTGTAATAAAATCCCAGCTAATCTTAAAAAAGACACCATATCTCAATAGTTTCAAACATTCCTAGAAATCTGTACTTCTGAGTTTGTATTCATTCCATAATTGACATTTTATGTTGCAAATATTTGTTTTGTGTTGTCTTTTCAACATATTTCTATTCTGTCTATATGTATATATGTTTATTATTTCTCTTTAATCATTTCCTTTTGGGGTCAACATTTATATGGCTCACTGTTCTTTGTATTGACCCCTTCATTCTCAGAAACTCGTTTATTTTTTTTTGTGTGTGCGTTTTTGACATTATTTGTTTTATGTATTCATGTCTTTGTAGTTAAATGAAATGGTGTTTGTCAATGTAAATATCTGCTTTTATGATGAATGAAGTATAATAATTCAATCACATTGTATCAATTTTAAGGCTCTTAATACATGACTATATACATGTACATACAGTTATATTACAACACGGTTTATTGCCTGTTGGACTGGCAGTGTTAAGCCAGACGTATTTACCGGTAGCTGTAATGAAATACTGTGGAGTGTTGCTCTTGTGAGTGCCCCCAGTGGTTCTATGCAGTGATTAGCATAGCTTAGACCTCAGAGTCCACAAGAGATGAGAGACTTAATCTAAAGGTAATCCCCAAACAGATTACCTTGATCTGATCCTTTAATCCAGCTCTCACCCACTTGACAGAGTTCGGAATGAATGGGCAGCCAAGTGGCTTGTGTGGTCTGAAGCTGAAGGTATACTGTGACCCATGAGAGAGACCTTGGTTCCTAGAAATGTGTTTAACTTGCTTATATTCCAGGGGCCATATTCATGAAACCTTACTAAGCCACGTTAGTGACTAAAGTGCATCAAAATGTATGCATTGTCGTAACCAACTAGGCTAGTAAGCTTTCATGAATATGGCCCCAGCTCACACTTCAACATTTATACTGTATATGCAGAAATATACACAACCATGTTCAGCGCTTGAATCTCACACTACCATTGACATGGAGATGTACAGGAAAGTCAGTGGGGTTTTCAAGACAGAGTACTACAATAGTACTTTCATGTACAAATGTAGCTACAATGCTTTTTTTTTTCATATCTTTCAATGATTAGACTCTCAAAGACAAGATACAGTTGAACTCAGCAATCAGGAAAGGGCTTTGAAAGAACATCCATATAAAGATTTGATGTCAGTAAGCTTGTTATTATTGGGCAAACAACCAAGACAATATTGGAATATGCACTTCCCATGAATGAGCAATCATGAATATTACCTTTTATGCTGGGTATTATTTGATTTGGGCAAAAAAAAAGAAAAAGGATATTGGTGACAATTTTTGTTTTCATTTTTTGTTGGCTCTGCTACATTGCTCTGTACATCCTGATTATGTAGAGCAATGGATTGAAAGAAACAAATGAATTCATTTCCACTTTTGTAATCATAGAAAAGAATAAGATTAATGTGGTATTTGATCACTCCTTTTCTTAATAAATGGAATATGCACTTATCAACGTGTGTACTCTGTCTGAAGCCATTGGCTACATCACATGCACTGAAGCTGTTGCAAATTTACATTCAGGGGGGATTTAGCAGCTTAGATTTATTGACAAGTTATTATTGACTGGACGGTGTGTCATGGGGGCTTCTTCCCATTGTTGGGGGCTGTTCTCATGGGTAGTGCTGCCAATGTTTGGTTCTCCTCTATGTACAGAGACTAGATATTACCACAATGATACCTCGATCTCTGCTGTTCTTGCTCACTCTCACTTCCTGCTTGCCCCTTCCTTCCTAACTAGCCCCTTTTCACAGAGCAATATTTGCTATAATGTCTAGGAAGCACACACACATGAGAGCATTATATACACACGTCCCTTTGATGCGTGCATATAGTGGCAGTTCAGACAGACCTTTCGTTCTCACTGGGGGTGATCAATAATCAATTGTGGCATTGTTGGAGCAGGCTGGGGCGCTGATTGTGAAGCCAAGCTGGGGAACATGGCAGGAGTTGAAAAGAACACAATGGATTGATCCAGTCCCTTCCTGGCTTAGCTTTGTCTGAGTTATGGAGAGAATCACAATGGTGAAGATTGAAGCTGGAAATGGATTGAAATTAAACAGAGGGGCTGAGATGGGGTGGGGAGGGACAGAGCAGAAGTTTAAGGTATATGATGAAATACATTCAGAAGATATTTAAAGGAAGGATAGGCCTTTTGCAGGGTCAAAAAAAATGAATTGTGTATGATGGGAAAGGGCAGAAAATTCTGTTTTAAGAACCTCCCTCACCAGGCTAGAACTGGTGACTGGCATTTCATACATGTTATTGTAATGGTGTACTGCTGAGCCATGCCAAGTTGAGGATTTTTGTAAAAGGGCTAACCTACCATTAAGAAGTTTGCAAACTGTCAGGAAAATTTCATGGATAAATCATTAGATTAATATAACCAGTTATTGACATAATTAACCTAAGTTGAACATATTGATAGATTAAAAGATAATATTATGTTGGTAAATTGACATCTGGGCCATGTTGCATATAGGTTTTCTATTATTGTAACTTACCATCAATGGTAACTGCCATGGCAACAGCCAATGAGCTTTCATTGTTGCACTTGTTGTCATGGAAGTTACCATTGATGTTTAAGTATAATAATTAAAAACCTATATACAACATGGCCCTGCATGGTTCATGTAAATATGTGTCAAGAAGATTTTACTTAATTTGTTGCCATGAATTAGTTGGTTTACAGCTTGGGGCAGTGAGTTTGTAGTTGCGCTGTACCTGGAGGGACGTTTGACAGAGTAACATTGGTGTGACTGATGAGTGTACGCTGAGTCAATGTCTTGGAATGTTGAACCAGTGGGTTCCTTAGACTTCTGGCACCAAGTCCACACCACAGAACTCTTTCTTCTTCTGATTTTTTTTTCTCTCTCTCTCTCTCTCTCTCTCTCTCTCTCTCTCTCTCTCTCTCTCCCAAGTCCTTCCATTGATCGATGAGTCTTGTAGCCACGCCACTGCCTCCGTGGCCAGGGGTTGAGGGAGAGAGAGAGAGAGAGAGAGATAGGCATGAGTGGTCACAAAGCCTCCCCACCAGAATGAAACAGAAGTCCTTCCATTCAATAGCGGTAACAACAAAAGGAGCAGCCTACTCATGGAGTTGTTGCTATTGAGGGGTGCTTTTAGTAGTAACTGCTCGCCCCTCTGTGAGCTGAAAGAGGGGCAGGGAGTACACTCACTGGGCAAATAGTAGGCTCCCAAACTTTCTTTGTTTGCTCACAGTAGTGGGTTTATTACAGACCAGGTTGACAGTCGCAGGTTTATGTTATCGTAGCATATACCGGTACATGACTGTGCTTAATGTGTGGGAATGATGTCACCAGTGGTTTAAGACTCTGTAAATGTGTTTTCTTGGTGCTCGTTTATGTGGAGGCTGATCGTTTGGAGGCAGTTTGAGTGTATTTTCTACCCCTTTTAATGTTATGGGGGAGTGAGATTTTGTCAATGTGGGATTATACACAGTGAAGAATCACCTGGAGCTTGGATACACTTTCTTGCTGCTTAAAGAGATTGCAGTCGAAGAGGAAAGGATGCATATAAACTGTATACAATTCATGCTTGAACATACATGATGACCTTATTGATAGCATGACAAATGATATAGGAGGGGAAGTGCTCTTTTACGTGATTATGAACATTCAGAACTCTGGATTCAGGCACAAGTCTGTTAAAAAACTCTACTGTGTTTTGTGATACCTCACTGATGTTTTAAACTCATGATGGAATATAAGTAGCAGCCATTCCTAGTGGATCTTGGGTTTGGGCATTCGACAATGGAGCCTTTCCTAGCACAGAGTTGTTTATCATAGTGGAGTGGCTTAGTCAGAATTAACAATGCGTAGAGTTCGGAGCTGGCCCGGCCAGGCAAGTCATATTGCTTACAAGAGTGTCAATCCAAGATTTATGAACTGATGTTTTCACATCGCATTGTGTTTGTTTCATCGATATACTTGAAATATTTTCCATTTTCATTGTTTATTCACAATCCTGTAAAATATTGGTTTGTAATCAAAAGAATCATTTTTCATATATACAGGTGTATTACAACATGACTGCTTGATATGTGTTTATTGTTGTAGGTGAAATTTAGATGATCTTTGATACAGTTTTATCTGTGTACCTTCATATGACATTAACATATTATTCAAATGGTAAGGTATTGTATGATCTAAACATGTAATTACTATAAACTTATCATTTTGTATCAAAATATGTTAATTTTACCTCTTTTTAATAGTGTTTCAATATTTGTAGCATTTTGGTAAGGTGTTCGTATTTGTGCATATCACCACTTACAGCGAATAAGGATTTCAAAAATATTGGCTCTACGGCGTATATATATTATCACGTCAGCAATAGATTGGGGGAGGCAAATGCCACAGGAAAATGTGTATGTGTATATATATTTGTATTCGGATTTGTGATATTCATATGTATTTATATAAATGGAATATTTATTTGTATTTGTTTTTGTATACATATGAAGTTTATATAAATATGTATATGTAAAGTATATGTATTTATGTATATGTGTATGTGTATAAGTACATATGTATATGTGTACATGTCTGTATGTATGTGTATGTATATTTATGTATATGTATTAATGTATATGTGTATGTGTATAAGTACATATGTATATGTGTACATGTCTGTATGTATGTGTATGGATATTTATGTATCTGTAATTATTTTATGTAAATCTGCCTAAAAAATAGACATGTTTGTTTACATACAAATCTAAGGTGCTGTCCTTTCTGAATATATGTGTATATATTCTAACCATGGTGTTGTTGTTGTTGTTTCTATGTTTCTGCAGGGTACGAGGTACTATGTGAGGGTTTCAGCATTCAACATGAAAGGCTTCGGTCCTACCCAGTCCTCCAACCCGACCAGTGCCGTCCCCTCATGTGAGTACAGCTTCTTGGCGGATACATTTTTTTCATTTTTTTTCCTGTGATATAAGGAAAATAGAGTCAAAATCTAGACCACCTAAGGGGGATGAGAATTTTTGTCTTGTTAAGCATGTGGTCTTTATGTACAGGTAAATAAATCTTAATAGGAATATTGTTCAAGAATGATGAATATGGTCTTTATAGACAGGTTGTAAGTAAAGCTGGTTAGGGCTACTCTGATCTGAAAATATTAGTACCCCATGCACTCATGCCACTTTTTCAATCTTAAATTTTGTTCGACTGCAAGATGTTTCTTACCTTTGAAGTTGACTCTAAGATAGTGCTGATTTAGGCAGATATGGATGCACGAAAATCAACGAATTGAATATGATATATATTACATAGTCAAACATTGGATATGATACATATTCCATAATCAAGAATTGCATGGTATGTCTCCCCTCAAACCAGAAGACGTTTCATTGACTCCCAACCTGAGCCCCTCTCCAATGTCTCTTGCAAACTTCCCTGTCAAATATCGATCATGAACATGTGAGTCACAACCCGGTAGCTGTATGTTTGCATATATCTGTCAGCTCGCGTCTCGCAAAACTTGCGTACCTCAAGCGCAGCACGAGAGATTGAGAGAGAGAGACACCCAGGTCCGTGCCAGGGACTAACTTGGGCAAACTAGGTGCATGTGTTTCCTGTAGCGCTGTCTGTGCAGCACGCTAGCTTAGCTCAACTTGACAGACCTCCTTCCTTCCTTTCACAGCTTGGCAATGGGGATTCACACATCTATTTCCAGTTGGCCTCGTAACAATGCGCTCGTGTCTGATTAGAGACTACCTGTTTAAGTTTGCATCGCCCTCTCTTTCCTTTGGCCCGCACTCATGCTATCTGAGTCAGAAATCAGTTGATTTGTCAGTTGAACTTCAGCAGACTTCACAAATAGTCCCTGTTGCTAAACCTGCTGGCTGTTGGTATTGGCTGTGTCTTGTATGATGCCCAGGAGGGTGGTGATTTTGTGAGATATCACTCACTTATGGAGTGTATGGAGTGTGTGTCTGCTTTTTGGAAACTTCTGTTTTTGTGGTGAAAACTTCTGTTTAATCTTGTGAATCTGCTGGAGAATTCTCAAGGATCGTACACTGAGTGCAGATGGCACCATCATTCTGGAGGAAAAAAGGTAAAAGATAAAGAAAAATTTGTATGTGTATATAGCGTAGCGCGCCTGAAAGCAGTGTGTGCATCACAAAATGCAAACGATCAACCTGCGAAAATGCCTGCAACCCCGTCATTCACAAAAATATCTTTACGTGAACATTTAGACTCATACAGTAGTAGAAATACTGCATATCTTAGATTTGTATGTTTTTTTTTTCTTTTTCTTGCCCCAGGTTGGAGGGACGTGGATGGTAGCAAGCCTAGGTCCTGGGGCAGACTAAGTATGATTGATGAACTCTTCCAACAAGTCCGTGACGCACGGCCAGCTGACTCAGCAGAAATCAAATGTAAGTGAGATCCTCTCAAAGTTCCTCTTCACCGACACCTTTAGAAGATGATTTTCAAGAAGACAGTGAAACCAGTATGTAAAGACCGCTTAAGGGCATCAAGAAATGTGGTCTTTATAAACAGGTGGTTACTAGTGCATGTTTCATTGTATTTTCACATGATCCCTGCCCCAAATACTGAATAATCCCTTTCAAAGATACTCTTTGGAGATCCTTTCAAAATAAACATTTAAAGAAACTTTACTGTGCCTATATACGCAGCATTTCGTGATGCAGCCTCAATGAATGCGTTTCTTTTCAAAGATATTCAAAGAAATCCTTTTGAAAAAAACCAATGTGTTTTTATTTAAAACGCATTTTATGATACCCACTCTAGAAACACATTCCTTTTCAAAGATACTTGAAGAGATCCTTTAAAAATAAACACTGTTTCTATATACACTGCACTTCATGATAAACACAATTTGGTTTGCAAATGTTGCATTTGTATTGTATGTGCATGTCATTGTAGCATTGTGTGAACTGTGCTTACGACTCCCATATGATGAACTGCCTGTATACTTGTGAAGAGGCCAGTCGAACGCTTTTCTTACCAGATGGTAGCAGTTGGTGTAATCCTATTGCTTCCTTCCTTCAGGGTTGGTGTAATATGACAACATGGAAGTCCTTAATTAAACCTGGGATATTTGACCGGCGTGCCGCCAGTCTGAAGGCAAATTCTCAAGTACAACAGTGACAGTGGAGTCGGCCCTGTTGAATAAAACTTACCATTGATGGTAAATCTGCAACCAATGACAACTTCTATGGAAACTTTGAATTTGATTGGCTATTGAGTGTTACCATGGTAGTTACCATTGATGGCAGAGTTACCATTTATTTAAGTTTTCTGCAATTGGGCCCAGGTCATTTGTTGTACAGTTATTCTCATACCAAAGTCTCATGCCACGTAAAAAAAAGTGGGTTTTTTTTTGTTATACTTCTTCTTTTTTCTTTATTTCCATCACATTCTTGAAGGAAATACATTGGTAGAATCTTTCTCTGACTCTCCTTGCCTCTTTTCTTGTCCTGTCAGCCTATTTTCAACATCACATTTTTTTGTTAGTGTTGTTCCTTTTCTTGTTCCCCATTAATTGTTCATATGCATGTAGCCTCTTTCTCCTATACCTCTAACAAACGCGATACAGTCAAACCTTTTCTAAAAAGACCTTTCCAAGTGAACCAGACATTGTTTGTCAAGGGCAAGTGGTTCTTTTGAACAGGTGCAATTGCATGCAAAATGCTCTGAAGAGATTCAGGTATAGTATTCTTTGTTTATTTGGATGGTCTTATGTAGGCAGTGGTGTTTACAGACATGTGGTCCTCATAATCAGTGGTCTTTGTAGACGGGTATGAGTTTATTACCTGAGTTGTTTTTATTTGGTTGTGTTCAATTGATAATCAATTTTTCCTTGTTTGCCTTCAGCGTCCTCCCCCCGCGCTTCACCAAACCAGATGAGGAAAACAGTGAGAAAAAGCCTCAAGAATCTCTTCCAGTCTGCACCAAAGTTCCAGAAGCACCTAAGAAGGTAAGCACAACTCTAGTACCGTTTTTACACTGGCAACATGTTCTTAGCCCCGTACTATAGGTGGGACTAAGGGGGGTCTTAGCCCCACCTATAGTACGGGCTGAGCTTGGAACACTTTCTGTTCACATTTACCAAAGTGGGCTAGCCCCAACTTTAGTACAGGATTATTTGGCCGTGCAAAAAGGAAGGCTAAGCCTACAATTGCTCTACAAACATACAAGATAGTCTGTGCTTTTCAGACCAGTTGATTCAGGCACTCACTGACTGCCTGATTGACTGACAAGGGATTATGCCATCTTCAACGAACGTCTGAAGCAATGAAATTGTCGTGGAAGAGGAGAGCGAAGAATTTAACAGTGAAAAAATTAAATCCTTCAGTGGAAGAATCTATGTGTCATTCTCACCTCCATGCCAAACGTAGACCCTCCCATCCCATACTAACCACTATAAAAATGAGAGCCTGATAATCACATCTGGGTGTGTGATACCGCTCCAACAGGTGCGATGCTCGCCCCCCTCTACCCTTCTCTAACCCCTCTGATTAGTGTTAATGGCCTCTGTTCCTGTGTAATTATTGATACCAAGAGTGCTAATAAGATACCTGAGTGAGGGAATGAAATTGCGTGTCTAGACTAACCTCGCCCACCTGTAGAAAAGGTGTTTGCGCTCCAAATTATAATATGATTATCGTCCTATTGCCACAATTTAAACTTGTTTGCCATTCACAGATCAGTTAATTACTAATTTGTTTCAAGGAATGCTATGCTGTTATATAGTTATGTCTGCGTAGGAGGTGCTTGTTACGTTCCTATATGAGTGTAATTTGTGAGAAATGATCTTAAGGGTTTTAGCCTCTGTATGACAGGAAGAAAATCAAGTCACTTATAGATGGAATTGCATGTAAGGACGAATCTGTCAATGGACTTTAGGAGAACATCACAGGTTTTTAAAAATGTTGAGATCGCTGTCGTATTTTAATGTGGGACAGGAAACGGGGATAATACATGAAAGCTGGTAGCGGTAGCATGCCGAATAGGGGCATGTTTTTCCTCTGCACGTTAATAATGATAATCAGTCTGCCAAGCACGTATTCCCTTTCCATATTGTGGAATCCATGAGTGAGAGAGAAGGATGCTACCCAATCCTGTCATGTTTTATGTATTTTTTTATGACCAGTATTAGAATGGTTACAGTTAATGATGGTGCGTTTCTGTCAGGGTGCAATCATCGAGGCTCAACAACAACTGGATTTTAGGGATTTGTATGCAGGGCAAATGGATTATTGCGTAAATTTGTTCAGCCTGAAAATCGGTTTAAAGAGGTTGATGAAACTGACAGATGAGTGCGAAAGTTCAATATTCACACTATGCTTTGATCTCGGAATGTGAGCAGTTGAGTATGCTGGGATTAGATGTTAACATTGATGGAAAGAAAAGTTAGTATTCCTTCTTGATTGGGGGATAAATTTGTGTACAAGTGTATATTCAGCTTTTCAATTCATATGAAAAATATTGATGTGATATACCAGTAGTGTTAAGTCTTATAACCCATGAAACCCACATTTTAAGGATTTAAAGCAAGAAAGCCCTTCCAGGCATGTGCAATATATTTTGATAACCAATCACTGAATTTGCTATTACCCTAGATTGAGGAGATCTGTGTAATGAATGAACTTTGCAAAAGTAATGTTGTTGACTTGCTTATGAAGGTGATTAGCGAAATGATATATAAACATTACTCTAGTGAAATTCAGAAGATGAGTTGGAGAGTGAGGAGGGGAGAGAGACAGATAGAGAGAGATAAGCATGAGAGTTAGAGAGAGAGAGAGAGAGAGAGAGAGAGAGAGAGATAGAGATTGGCAGATAGAGAGTGGGAGAGGTTGAGAGACAATAAAGTGAAAAATACCGAAAGAGAGAAAGGAGAGAGAGAGAGATAAGGAGGGAGGGAGATGGTGAGAGAGAGATATGGTGGGTGAGTGAGAGAGAGAGAGAGAGAGAGAGAGAGAGAGAGAGAGAGAGAGAGAGAGAGCGAGAGAGAGAGAGAGAGAGAGAGAGAGAGAGAGAGAGAGAGAGAGAGAGAGAGAGAGAGAGAGAGGATGGAGGAAGGATGAGATAAAGCAAGAAGGATATAGAGAATGGTGCCTGTTTCCTTTTGTTACATTGTACCTTCATACATTTGTTTGTAATTAGATCACTATCAGCTATTAGCAGCTACCATTGTGCCATATTACTCATTGTTGTCATACCAGCTTGCTAAAGTTGTTATTGTTCTGTCCAAACACCCAATTGTCAGTCTGTCTAACATTCAACTTGCCTAGTCCCATATGTGATAAACTGTATAGTAATCCACAAAGGACTTTTATTGTGTGGTTACTGAGGGGGTCAGGTCAAGTAATAACATCTGTCACCGCTGTTTTATATTTCATTAAAATCTGCCCCCCCCCCCCTCTTTGGCCTAAACCTACACAACACGAATATGAATATGAGCTTCAGATTGTCAGCATTATTAATTTGCACGGAGAGCAGAGGCAGAGTGTAGGCAGTGATAGAGCAAGTTATTAGTACTTGGGGAAGAACCGTGAATGGGTATCGGCGTGACAGAGTACATATAATTTATTTCTAATTGAATGAGAGTGGACTGATGGATTAGTTCCTCTTGACTTACCATGCATGATGGGATTAAAGAAGGGGGAAAATATGTGTGTGTGTGTGTGTGTGTGGTGGGGGGGGGGGAGGTATATGATCCATTGAAGAGTCCCATGGCCCTACACTGTGGATGTGGATTGATGTAAATCTGCCCTTCCTTGACAAAAGGAAGCAACTAATAAAAGAGTCTTTTCCTGGAAATTAGCAAAATGTATCTGTCACTTGCATAAGCCATTTTTATAATGTATTCACAACTTCTCCTTAAAGTGTGTAGCAAGGCATTATCGCAATCCCCTGTATGTAGTGATTCAATGTGTGGAATACACTCTGAATCTATTAGTTGTTGCTAGTTGGACAAACCGTGCATAAGATTTGCATACACAATGAAAATGGTCTATTACCAATGGCTGGTAGACATCTCTGATTTTGTAGAGCAATCTGCCCAAACTGTGTGGCAAATTATACCATTACAACAGGAAAATTATCCCTTGTACCCCTTACCTTAATTACCACTTAAAGAAGAGATACAAAAAACACATGAAAACAGAAATAGAGGAAGAGTGAGCTTATAAGCAAACAAGATTGACAGTTGATTTTGTTTGTGTGCTTGACAGGGGAGTGTACCTGGCCTCAGTGCTATACAACGAAGACAAGGTCCTGGTCACGACGGAGGACTACCTCCCCATCGTAGAGGTGGACGAAAATTTCCCTAGCAACGTACAGCAGGACTTCCTGTGGTTCATGAAGGTAGGCCAAAGATCAGAGGTCATAGGCCAAATGATGGGCATTGAGTATCACCCATGTGATCTTCTCAAGTAATTCCAAAATCTGGAAATTGAGATTTTGTGAAAAAAAATTGGGGGGGGGGGTCCATTTGCAGCGTGGATCTGACCCACCAAAATGTGTTCATTGTTTCTTGCTCCCTGTAACATCATGGCAGTTTACGATTTACAACCCCTTCCTCTCATTAGAAGCATAAGCTATGTTTTATGATGGGTAATGCAAGGGCTAGGACCAAATTATCTCTCAGATTAACAGAGAAAAGACCTCATTATAAAGAACAAGGGCAACATGAAACAGAGTTCATGTTCAAGTCAATATGACAGTGCCATTGATTGATTAAATGCTGATTTGATAAATCAAACATGTGTGCTCGACAGTCAAATCAGGCACGACGATGGGATAATACATGTTGCAGGCTCACTGAAGGTCACATTCATGTCCCTTGGATGACTAATGTTGAGGAGCAAAGATATCATGTCCTGGTCCAAGGACAGAAGCATGTTACGCATGAATGATACATGAGCTAACATTAGACTGATACATGATTCAAGTCAAAGAGTCAGGGTTACATTTACCTCTCATATAAAGACACCTGTGCTCTCTTCATAAGAGTTTATCAATGCTTTTCAAGCCTATAATCAGCATTTTCAAATGTGATTCACGATAATGTTTGCAGTTGATAATGTAACTGCATTTTGTGCCGCGATTGGCCTTGTCATTTTGAAATGCAGCAAAATATGCGATTTGAAATGTGTATGAGCCATAATCATGTATCTGAGATTTCATACATTTGGCATCACACAATCATGTTTTGAAACACTGATTCTGAATATAGAAAGTTGATAAATGCACTCCAAGCATGTATGTCTGTTTGAATGATGTGCAGGTTGCCCCGACTTTACCAGAGAGGAGAAACTTTCTGACAGCCCTAATAAAACTGTCCTTATAGCAAGTTGTTGCGGTAAACTACTGAGGTGTGAATGCTTTTCTAAGTCTGTGTGTCTGTTTGTATAATGTACAGGTTGCACAGACATGGGAAGATGTGGACCTTCTGAGGACGGACCTCAACCAATCAACGGCCTCGTCTCCCGTCGTGCTCTTCAGGAGCCGGCTGCTTCAGGCCGCCGCCCAGCTGCAAAGCACTCTGGGAATGCAGGACCTGGGCAAGCTGTACTACGAGCCTGTCAAAGACAGCCAGGGAATTGTCATCTTCACACTCATCAACAGCGTCAAGGTGAGTGTCTGGGCCACTCCAGGTGAGGGTTAGCCTGGTAGGTTCTGGGCCAGATTTTAGGCCAGGTTGTAGGCCAGGTTGTAGGCCAGGGGGAAAAAGTACAGTGGCCTACTTATCAAACCTGGGGGGTATTTCACCAAGCTGTTTGTAGGCTACAAACGACTTAACACGAGACTGGTGACCCTTTCGCGTGCTAAATGAGATAATGAGATAATGACTCTATAGAGTGAGGAAATGTGCATTCACGTAAAATAAAGCACCCCTCTTTGTGTGTGTATGTGTCTTTGTAGAGTATTAACCAAAACCGTAGAGAAGGTTGTCTGTATACTTAAACTGTTCAATACATGAACCTACATAAAGTAATAACTCTGCTGGGACGGCAGACTTACACACCGACTTGTTAGCAGCACTCTCCAGAGAGGGAATGGAATACATCCCCTCCGCTAAACCTTTAATCCCCTTCATAGAGCTTAGTTAAGCTTGGGGGACATTTATAGCCTGCTTTAATCCCACTGTGGTGAATAATGGGCCCCTGCAGCTGATCTCTTCATTATTTGTCTGGAAATGGTGTTGACAGATAATGAGTTGCGGTAGAGAATGTTCACTGATTGGATCTCCCTGCTAGTCCGGTTATGTTTAATTCCCTCCATAAATCAAACATTTTGATAGAGCGTTAAAGGGGAATATGATGCTCCCTGTATTTCTTTGATGTCATGTCTCTCTGTGGTTTGTTTTCAGCTGGACACCATTTGTTCAAAGCGAAGAAAACACAGAAAGATTGTACTTGTGATATCACATATTTTGAAGATTATAAAGACATGAGAATCACTTCCAGTGTATTTTGAGAATATTTTGATCACCAAAGCCAAAAGAGGCACAAGACATAACTTTCAAGATGTTGTGTTCCGTCATATTTTGCTTGCGCCAGGATCCCCAACAATAAATTGCACTGAATTGTATACATTCTTTAAATTCACTTGCAGTACATTTTGGAAATATTTTGATAACAAAAAACAAAAGAAAAACAAAGCATCAAATGATGATGTCATATTCCGTAATATTTTGCTTTCACCAGGACCCCCGAACAATAAACAGCGCTGCGCTGAAGTGGGTGAGCATGACCAGGGTACAGAAGAGGAAATCAATGAGTGTAGAATGTCCAGTCGCTGCCGACTTACTCCTCACATCATTACCGGTAAGTGGGACTGATTTATTCCTAATGGGTCACTTATGTTACTTGAAAGTGATGCTGTATAGAGAACAAGAGGTTTTCTTCTTCATGTGACATGCATTTCAGCCAAGCTTCCTCTGAGGTAATGTGGTAATCGTTGTCATTTCTGGTTGATTGCTCAGTTACTGAGCTTAAATTAGTGGGATATGTTAGTTGAATGACCTTCTTCTCTCTGTGTGACAGAGTCCGCACATGTTTGTGTGAAAATGCATCTATTTAAATCAAGTATTCTTATGTGTGTCCTACCAATACAACTGTTTGTGTATTCATTTATTACTTTTGTTGTAAGAACAATTTAAGTGTAGTCAAAGGGAAAACCTATATCTACAGTCTGTATACAGGAGGTATTTATTGACAGCCACAATTAAACCAAAACCCTTTGGTTACTGCAATTCTATGACAAATTTTGACATTCTAATTGGACCAGAGCTCACAAGACCCAAAATTCTAACTATGAGCAACGAGATAACATAGTTTTGCTTGAGTAGTACACACAGTTTTAATTCAGCGCCACTTTACCTGGCACACAAAGGGTTAATTATTTGATCCACTCTGATCTTGCAGGAGAAGATCATCCACCACCAGGTCTGCAATGTGCCCCTCTCCCGAGGCCTGTATGTCGGTTACCTCAAGCTCAGGAGCTCGGTGGACAACATCAGGATTCAAGTCCCTGAGAAGCACCCCAGCATGCTGCCCCACATCAAGGTGCGCGACAACTATAACGTCTCGCAGGAGGAGTGGGACTGGTTACACAGCCTGGACAAGTGTGAGGTGAGATGGGTGTGTGTATGGATTGGGTGGGGGAGGGGGGTGGGGGGGGGGCTAGAAGGTTGGTACCCCTTCATAATGAGTGAATAGATTTTCATGTATCTTGTAGAAAAAGGTGAAGGGAGACTTGAAATGATACAGTAACAAAGTGCGATATTGGGATTTGCAGTAGTTGCATAGCAATAGGGATCACTTTGCCCCCCCCCCCTCCCATTACCTCAGTCCATATGGGATTACAGTGTGGCTCTATGTAAATAATTAAGTTTGTATCTCTCTATATTAGCGTGGCTGTACAGTACTATTGCATGGTGTGGTGTGAGTTATCATGCATGGTAATATACTCCATGTTCCATATTAAAACATATCGCTCTATCTCTTTGCAGGTGAAGAAGAAAGCAACGAGAATCCAGGAGGACTTCCAGAGACAGCTGGCGTCTGCGACGAGAAAGCTGCTGACGAGGATGGGGGTGACGGAGGAGGAGGCCATCACCCATAGACTGTGCGACCTGGAGGTCGTCGAGCTCAGCACCGAGGTCAGTGCCATACCCTCTCTTGTGTCAATCACTGTTTCATTCACCGCGGATCGCACACCTGCAATTTGTTCTACCACTATGTCATCTGTAAAAAAAAAATCTTGTTAAAACTAGTATAATAATACAGTGTGTCTGTGATGTACTCAATCCATCTTTTTTATGTCCTCCCCCCCCCCCCTCTCCTGTACAGATCTCTTTCATTTTGCTGCTCCCACCTCTGGGCAGTGTGTGCATAGGGCCTGGAACACCATCCGATGATTGGATCGTTAGCAGAGACTTCACTTCCATCTCTGTACCTGTCTTTGAAATGAGTGAGTAGTCTACGTGGTGTTCATTTACTCCATTTGTGCCACTTTCTTCCCTGCTCACCCAATTCTTTAGTGCTGCATTATATTCAGCAAAGAAGGAGCCAAAGGGATAGTGCACCCTGAAATAGTTTTGATTTTGTGACATCACATGCAAGGTGCTTTCCCATATGTTGTGTGCTAATTTTTTTTTTGGGTGAAAATGTTGATTTTCACAAATATCACAAATTTGGTAACAAATCCCATTTAAAAATGAATTGAACAAAACTATTTATGATCTGTAATTGTTGTTTGGTTTCTCTCAGTTCACATGAATACATACCATGGAGACTTCATCAGGAGGTATGCTAGGCTGTCCTCCATCCTAGACACAGAATGCCTGATCACTCAACAGCAGCTTAGAGAAGCCTTCTCCAATGATGAACTGAACGAAGCCAAGCAGAGGCAGACACAGGTGGAGGAGTTTCAGAAGGTGAGAAGGGAGAAGGAGCAAAGGAATGGGTGGATGGGTGGGTGGATGGATGGATGAGTGGGTGGATGGATGGATGGATGGATGGATCGATCGATTGATGGGTAGATGGGTGGATGGACAGATGGATAGAAGCCAAGCTGGTGGAGGAGTTTCAGAAGGTGAGAAGGGAGAAGGAGCGAAGTAATTGATGGATGGGTGGATGGATGGATGGATGGATGGATGGATGGATGGATGGACGGATGGATGGGTGGATGGGTTTATGGGTGGATGGATGGATGGGTGGATGGACAGATGGACAGATGGATGGAAGCCAGCAGGTAGAAGAGTTTCAGGTGAGAAGGGGGAAGGAGCAAAGAAATGGGTTTGGAAGCTACATAGATACATAGATAATAGATTGATATTGAGATAGCAAGGTAGAGAATTATATAGGGAGATTTTATTAAGTTTTCCACAAAAATAACATTTGTAACATACATAGTGAAATAGATAGAGAGATAAACAGATGGACGAACAAGTAAATTGGTAGAAGACATGGTGATGGCAGAGATTATTTCATTAGCAGCAGTTAGTAGTTGTAGTGGGCAACAAAATTGACTTTATCAAGTTGGGTGATGTATAATGATTTATAAAGTTGCATAATGGTGCATAATGATCAGAGAGAATGATGTATTTTGATGTAAAATGTTGACTTTTTTTTTTACTCCATTCAGTCACTGGACCTGATGTGGAAGGGTATGAGGTGGATCATGGATATCTTACAATATGCCAGGGACAAGCAGATCAAAGGAGGCGTCCCTCTCTCAGTACTCTATGCACCACCCCCATCGCCAGTGGATGCGTCCGAAGATATTCTTGCCAGCATAGGACTGTGCATGAAAGGTAGGTCATACCATTCATATGACAGGGGGAGACCTAGTTCAATCAAAACTTAGGAGCACATCAGTGAAATATAATGTCCAGATGTACAATGTACATTGTAGAGTGTTACAGTGCTGAAAATCATGAATGAATTATTAAGAATCTTTCTTGTAAAACAGCATTTCTAACAATATGCTGCATTGGTCATTGTCACAATAAGCTCTTACAGAAATCATCCGCACACTCTCTTCTTAGAAGGAATCAAACAGAAATTCAGGTATTAATTTGTGTATTGCAATGCACAAGCTAGATATTATCTGACCTACATCAAAACAAGACCAAGGCCACGTCCCCGATCGACTTGTGTGTCTAGCCTGCTAAAAACAGCAGGCTGGTTTTAAATTTGTGGTGATATAAAATGACCAGTTCTACATTACCAACTGTGTCTTGTGCTTCTCCGTTCCCCAGACTCTCAGAACCATTCCCTAGTGCCACCCCCACCCTGCTCCAGCATCGGCTGCCAGACCATGCTGCTGCCCCTGGAGGCACCCATGGAGGGAAACAGCCTCAAGTCAGGCATCCTTAGGGTCTTCCCTGCTTACAACTCTGGGCTGGCCAAGGGAACAAGTGTCAAGGTAAGCTCATCAGGTTCTTACACCCACCGCATGGGTGGCCGCATTTTTTTTTTCTCCTTTGTTCATTACTCCAAGATATGTGCATGACGTTTCTTTGTAACATGCCCTTTACTCTTTGTGCATTTCATTCTCTTGAACACACAACAGTGGGCTGGTTACGTTACCACTTTTGCAGAAAGATGGCATAGATTATGCATGCACTCTGAATTAATGTGGCACACATCCCTTCACCAGTGAACACAGAAAGAGTTAAAAGCCTACCATCCACCCCTGTAGTGATGCATGTTTTGTATTTGTATTGCTGTTTGACAACCACATTCACTTTTGCTGTACGGTGAAGACTCTGCTGGAACTTCAGAGGAAAAGTGACTAATCTTCTAAAATACACACTACAAAATGGAATAGGGCCTGGGGTGTGGTACATTTTTCTTACATATTAATATACCTGTATGAAGGGAATCAGTAAGGGCTATCCCCTCCCCTTCTCCATGTCTCCTCCATGGAGCGAAACAAGTCCCAAACGTGTTTGGATTCTCCAGGATTTGGATTCCCCTGTCATGCAAGGTGAACTCCTATGAGGAGAGGGGGGCTGATATCCACCCTGATTGGTAACCATGACACCCAGTCTAATTTGATTCCTCTTCTCTGTTTCCCCACAGCTGCACGTAACGTCGCGCACTTCTTGCGAGGAGATCGTGTCCCTGGTCATCCAGCAGCTGAACAAGGCCCTGGAGAGCAGCGGGGTGGAGACACCTGCCTTCTCCCCCGAGGAGTGTGCCCAGTTCTGCCTGGTGGCCCTCATAGGGGGGCGTGAGTACGCCCTCAAGGATGACTTCTGCCCCCTGCAACTCCAGAACCCATGGACCAAGGGCCAGCTGTTTGTTAGGGCAAAGGACACTGATAGGGCTATGCTGAATGTGGGCCCCTCTACCGCTGTATAGCAGCTGCTTGTTAGGGCCCAGACATGATGAATGTGGGCCCCTCTACCGCTGTATAGCAGCTGTTTGTTAGGGCCCAGACATGCTGAATGTGGGCCCCTCTACCGCTGTATAGCAGCTGTTTGTTAGGGCCCAGAACATGCTGAATGTGGGCCCCTCTACTGCTGTATAGCAGCTGTTTGTTAGGGCCCAGAACATGCTGAATGTGGGCCCCTCTACTGCTGTATAGCAGCTGTTTGTTAGGGCCCAGAACATGCTGAATGTGGGCCCCTCTACCGTTGTATAGCAGCTGTTTGTTAGGGCCCAGAACATGCTGAATGTGGGCCCCTCTACCGCTGTATAGCAGCTGTTTGTTAGGGCCCAGAACATGCTGAATGTGGGCCCCTCTACCGTTGTATAACAGCTGTTTGTTAGGGCCCAGGCCATGCTGAATGTGGGCCTCTCTACTGCTGTATAGCAGCTGTTTGTTAGGGCCCAGAACATGCTGAATGTGGGCCCCTCTACTGCTGTATAGCAGCTGTTTGTTAGGGCCCAGGCCATGCTGAATGTGGGCCCCTCTACCGCTGTATAGCAGCTGTTTGTTAGGGCCCAGAACATGCTGAATGTGGGCCCCTCTACTGCTGTATAGCAGCTGTTTGTTAGGGCCCAGGCCATGCTGAATGTGGGCCCCTCTACCGCTGTATAGCAGCTGTTTGTTAGGGCCCAGAACATGCTGAATGTGGGCCCCTCTACCGCTGTATAGCAGCTGTTTGTTAGGGCCTAGGACGCTGACCAAGCTACGCTCAATGTGGGCCCTTCCAGAGTTTAACAACAGCTGTTGGTCAGATCATATACAAAGACAAGGCCATACTGAATGAGGGACTCACCACCTGCTGTATAGCAACAGTCTGCCATCTTTTTTGCTTCAAGTTTGGAGGACTTGGATTGAGGATGAGAGGTTTTCAAGAGCTATGTGCTTCAAACTTTGGCAAAGCTTTTCATCCCCTTTGCCAACTTCAAGAAAGATGAGCACAAGAGTAATAGCTGTTCAGCAAAAGTATCTGATAAAATCCCAGAGAATGACCTTGAGTGTGTGGGACCAACATCAGATGTCCAGTATCGAGAATATGATTGTACCGTCTTGTTATCAACTTGACGATGGATGACCAACCAAACAATACCATACAGTCCCAAGTTCCTTGAAAGCAAGGAGAACGTGTCGTGCTCGTGGATTCTTTTGTGGATGTGCAGCGATGAGGAGAGAGGGTGTTTCATGCCATCTTTTTGCCAACTGTGAATTTGATGTTGGGCCAAAGACCTATGCTATTAGACTTACCAAATTATGCTCTTTTATTTAAATGACATGCCTGTCATAGAAAGGTGTCATCTGTGTGCCAATACATGAGGGAGGGAACACTGGATTCTAGACACATTCGTAAAACATGCAAGTTCACATTCCTATCTGAGAAACCGTTTAAAAGTGTGGGGGAATTGTGCTTAGACTGTTCAGTCTAATCCTTTGTTGTCCTAGCAGATCTGAAGATGTCAAGAAACAATTTGTAATGTTGTTCTATCACCTTCCAAGCTTTACTACCAAGCCAATGCTGATGATTATCTACTTCTATTGTTTGCTTGTGCTTTTTCACGAGCTGTTTTTTTTTTTTTTTACTACATCCTGTATTAGTATCCAATACAGGTATCCTAAGCTGCATTAAAGTATACTACATATGATTGCACATCATTTTGTGTTTGTTGCTGAAGAGCATTATCTGAATAACTGCTGAATGCGATTGACTTCTACTGAACCTAAAGCAAAGAGATTATTCAAAGGTAAATAAAGACATCTTTACCCCAGCAAAATAACATGACATTCTGTGTTTGGAATCAATGGCAAGCAATTGTTTTTACCACAGGATATTTCTGAAAATTCAGGTCCAGAACTTATTTCTCAAGACTAGACTGGAGGACAAATTTTATCTAATACTCTCATGAAGAATATCACTTTACCTTACATAGCCAATTACTATATTTTGAATTGTATTTATTAATGTAGACAATTAATGTAGACAATGTAGACATTGTTGAAATATGCAATTTAATTTTCTCAGGACAGCTGTATAGTTAGGAATAGATGAAGATGATATTGATAAATATTATAATGCCACACACACAGAGTTTGAGCCCGGGACATGGTTAATGTATGGTGGCATTAAAGGTTGATTCCATATGTAAATAATCATATCTGCTTAATATTTCTATTTTTTTTAAAAATACCAGAAATTCACACCACAATTCACATGTTAATTTGGATTATTTGGATAATTATGATGATAATTTAAACTACATGTATATGAATACAGAGTCACCCAAGAAATGTACTTGAAACTCTCTCTGTTATCATGTTAATGTGACAAGTCATTATTCTAGAGTAAAAGATTACATGCCTTTCAACACTGTAAAGCAGTTATGTTGGGTGGAAATCCAGGGAAGATTTGTTAAAAATGGGTAGTTAATAATCCAGATAATGCTTCAAACAATATATAAATACAGAAACAGCTGGTAAACTCTCACACCGATCATGTCGATGTGAAAATTGTAATTCACTATTCAGAGAAAAATCTGTCATGCCTTTGGACATTGTGAGGCCATTATGTTGTGTGGTAAATCTGGGAAGGTTTTGTAAAGACTTTATTTTTTACATAGTAGTGGTTTAGGATGAGAGATCTTTTGATTGGAGATATATCAATATGACTTCATCCAAGTTATGTGCAATAATTTTATCACCACTGTGTGGCGGTTGATGTTTTCTGTGGATATTTCAACCCATTGTATCTACTAGATTGTTGTAAAATCCGACCTATGACATTTATTGTGTGGTTCTGAGCCCTATTTTCTAAAGAGTTGCAGTTGATTTGACTGGATCTTAAGACCAATCTCCTATCTCTCATGTACAGAGTTACGATTGCTCTCAGTTGCAGGTCAGGTTGCGATCAATCGTAATTCTTTATAAGACAGGGCTATGGTGTACCAGAACGGGATATTTTGTTGTGATATTGAGCCGAGCTCGATTGGAAATGTACCTTCACATGTGGTCAAGAGCTTTACCATAGACCCAGTTTCATGTACAATGGTATGAAATCCTGAAAGAAGGGTGTCAAGTTATCTTTTTGCTTGGTATTGTATTCCACATGAAACTAGGTCTGTGCCTATTGTGTATGTACTTATAGGCCCGGTTTCACGATATGGAATCCTCAATGCACATTCAAATTTACCTTTTCATTTGGTATCGTTCCAAATGAAACTGGGTCTGTACCTAGTGCATTTAATTTAGCATAGACCCAGTTTCATGTAGGATGATCATAAATTCTTCATGCACATACATTTGCTAGATGTTCACTTGGTACTAGGCACTTGGTACATTTTTTTGTCGTGCATGAACCAAGTGGAAATGTATTTCCTTTGTCTCCTTCTCTGCTGTTTGGTTTTAGAAATCGACCAATCAAGGACAGCTTAGTAAGTGACCTTATTTGTATAGTGTACAGAGGAAGAAAGAATTTATGAGAAAAAGATTTTTCTTTGTGTGTGTGTGTGCTATGCAAGAAAGACACTTGTGGAATAGAGTGAAGTGAGATTGATGGTGTGAGAATAAAGGGTCTTAGCAATCAAGACAATTATCTAATGGTATGTGTTAATTTCAATGTATGATTTCATTAATGATTGGTCAATTGAATGCGAAGAACTGCCATGCACAATTGTGACAATGAGATGATATTCTCTGTATTGAATCACTCTCATTGATAGTGCAGTGATGTAACCAAGCCCTCAAGTCTGACATTAGTTTTTTTTTCCTGTTCATACCCTTATGTTATTTGTAAAGTACAGATTGTGACATTGCAATACCCTGAATTAGTTGTATTTAAAATCAGCAATAATTTCTCCACTATGAATACAAAGATCAAACTTTCAATTCACAAAGAAATTAGATTTATTAAAACAATACATTTAAAGTCATACTTTCATTATGCATGTCCATTTTGCTAGGCTGAAATTAAAAATGGAATCAATCAAACATTTTAGTTCAGATTCCTCTTGTTATAAATGACATTTAGAAGTGCCATGACATATATCTATGCTTAGCGCTGTTCTTGGTACTGTTACTAGCGTAAGAGTGAGGCTAACATGGTGTGAATGAACTAATGTTCATTACTCACCTGAGAGCAGTAACGTTACTTTTTACAGCTTGGCAAAATTTGATGTTCTTTGTTTGTTGTATAATTTTTGTGAGATGTCAATTTTCAATCTGTGAGGGTATTTTTCAAATTCAAATGGGTCTAACTTTTATTTGTTGACTAAGCAAGAAAGTAAAATATCACCTTTTATTCAGGAATCCCGAGATCTAGTATGTAAGGATATTGTAACAAGTCATGCTTTTTTGTATACATTTAACAGCACACATTTGCATTTACGTGAGGTAGAAAATATATCCAAGTCCCAATGTTCACTTGATTTGGATAGTTTAATGACAATTGTAATTAAGTCATGCTTTTTGGATGAAGTAAAGGAAACAGAAAAGCAAGTTCTTTTCTAATATTCTTGTTGAGTTTTTTTTTTTTAAGTAGATGAGCATTTGACCCTCCTAGAAAGAATGTAATAATTGAAATACTACATTAGTGAATAGTCACCTATGATAAAGAAGGTTGTTGTAGTCATTTGAGAGTAACATTACATATCAACTTGTGCCAAATTATCTTTGATCATGGGAAAGGTGATCATAAATAAGAAATTGAATGTGATCAATCTTTTGCTCAAGAGAAAACTACTGAACATTTATTGCTGTAAACAATTCTTGTCATTGTCTTTTATCCAAAAATGTTTGAAATCCTCTTGTGGATCCTTTATTAAATGGTAATTTATACAAGTTTTCATCAATGAATATTCAGGATTATCTATCTTATTATACCTTGTTCTTTGATGCTTACGCTGCCAAAAGAAGTCATACGATAGGCTGCTTTTTTCACAGTAAATATTTAGGAATAAAATATCAATGTTATTCAATAAATGCAATGCATTTTTGCTTTAATGATACAATTGCTAATGTTGTAAAAGATGATAGGTCACTACCATAATGTCACGCTATATCTTGAGCACCACTTTGGTGATTGTTTTGGTTTTACTTTCTCACGCATCACCCATTTATACATCAAGTTCTTGGAGATGCAAGTGACATTCATTGATCTTGAGAGGGTCTTTAGTGCTCTGCAGTTGGGCTGCGCTCAAGAAAAATTGATAGTATTGTCAATATATCACACCAAGAATGATAAGAAGGGTGCTTCCAGCATCTTGTAGCAAATATGATTTGATTTCCTTTCACTCGCACACCTTGGATTTATGTGCAATTGGACACTTATATCCAAATGTACTTCTTGCAATACATATTTATTTCTCTGGAGGACTTATGTATTATTTATTCAGTCAGGTAAAGTTTTTATTTGATGACCCGGGTCCCGTCTTACAAAGAATTGCGATTGATCTGAATCAATCACACAAGTCTAATAGCTTATCTCTAATGTACAGAGTTAAGATTGATATCAAACATATTAAAATCAAGTTGCGATCAATCGCAAGTCGTTATAAGACAGGTCCCTGATTTAGAGGAGGGCTCAGGAACTCTAGAGGAAATTTCAGCCCAGGATATGTCAAACCCTTCTCTGGTTCACTTTCATGTGCTTGTACTACCAATACTTTCTCTGTTTTTAGTTTCCTCACATTAAATGCAATCAACATTAAGTGGCACAACATTAGCATACATCAGGGAGATGTTTACATTATTGTGAATCATATTGCAAGACCAAATGATAATAGATTCCTGTGATACTTTTGTTTTCAGTGTGTGATGTGTAATAGATCCCAGAAGTGATAGTTGGGATTCTCTATATTACATGTAGAGATTGGAACTACAATAATAATGACAAGACACTCTTTTTTTATATGTTTCATTTCACGATGTGTGATTCAATAACGAATGCATCAACGAGACAAATGCAACTATATGAGACTGCCAAGGACGTTTCTCTATGGAGGAGTTGTACAGTTTGTAGAATATATTCACACAAGACTTTTTTCTGACTGTAAATATTATGCTAATCAAGTGTACATGATATGTTGTATATAGGAATGAAGATTTACTATTTATAATATCACATTGGAATAAATCACTTATAAAAATAAGTTTGCATCAAGAGTTGATTTGTTAGATGCTGTGTGCAGTTGACAGTGAGAATATGTCTGTACAAATGTTTGTATTTGTATGTATGTCTACGTATGGGAGTGTGCATGTCTTTGTTTGTGTGAGGGTGTTTACTTTGTATATATGTATGTGTTTGTGTGTATCTGTCTGTGTATGAGTATGTGAATACCTGTGTGAAGATGGTTATTAACTACCAAGAAGTGAAGATATGCAAAGATGAAAGGAGTTTAAAGAGAGGTTGGGTGTATCAGTAACCATGCCAAATCACAATTTCAACTAGGGCTGAATTCACACATCCAAGTATGTTCCTGCATTCTTTATAGCGTTTGAACATTTTCAATCCATCTAATTACATTGGGGGAGAAAAAAAACCCCGAATGAAGGCAAACTATATTCTGATGAAGTTTGAAGTTTGAAGTTTATTTATTATTTCTGGCGACCCCTTTCGAGGTATGAGAAATACATAGTAACTTGTACAATACAATTTATATATATAAATATATATATATACACACATATGTTTTCTTTAAGAAAAAGAAAAGAAAAGAAAACAGTTTCGAAATGCTATCTTTAGTAGATGTCAAAGTATCACACACATATCCCTCTCTGTCTCTGTGTCTTCCTGTGTGTGTGTGTGTGTGTGTGTGTGTGTGTGTGTGTGTGTGTGTGTGTGTGTGTGTGTGTATGTGTGTCTCTCTCTCTCTCTCTCTCTCTCTCTCTCCCTCTCTCTCTCTCTATCTATCTTCCCTCATTATTCTTGTTCACTTTTCTGTGCCTTTGTTTTATCATGCGCGTATGCCATTATGACATCAGTACCTGCGCGCATGCACACCCGTAGCGCTTTGGTACCTTGGATACACTAAGTATGTACATCAACGATGAGCAGAACAAATTTATGAACACAATACAACACAAGCAAAGTCTGTTAATCCGGCTGCACAATGGATATATTACAGAAGGACATGTAAAATAGGAGGATTAGGCCACGAAAAGAAGCTAAAAATGACCTCCCTTGTGCAAACGCCACCTTTGCACCGCACGCGCAGCCTGACCAATGGTCTCGGCTTGCAGAAGCAAGCCTTGGGCGGTGGACTGAAGGGGCAGGTCACCGAGTCTGCCGGGGTGCGAGCTGACGGCGCTACCCATGATCTCGTCAATAACGTGCTGTACAAGAAAGCTCGCGTGTACATGCAATGTCGCCCCAAGCGAGTAATGTTCTCCGTGAACCGACACCTCTATCAATCCGGGAAGCTGATCGATGACGTGAAGCGGTTGAGGAATGATAACTTCGAGGGCGTGGTCGCCCCCGCTTCGCTCATTTGGGGGGAGAGGTTCGATCAGGATGTGCTTCAATATAGCAAGACTCTCAATGAAGGTCAGCTTCTTATTTGTCTCGGCACCGAAATAATTCTTGTCACGATCTTTAAACTAGAATTCATGTATTTTGTTATTGTCTTATCAAAACATTATCAAAACAATACATGAGTTGTCAAAATGATATGAATACATAAATATTACATTGAAATAAACGTACCATATAGCCATATTCCCAGATCCTACTATTTAACAGTTAGTTATAAATGAAAACACCATCACATACGAGTGATAAGATTTGCTTTCCAGAAATATACATATCAAAGAAGGATCTGAAACATGTTCTTGGTTGTAAAATAGTTGTAAAATTGCCACCTAGTTCTGAGTATCGACAATTCAATAACTTTGTGTGATACTTACAGAAAAAAAGAAACCTCAATGTTATCATTATTGAGTATTGCATGTGTTTTCTCTAGAATGAGCTCTGGTGCCCTGCGTCCCAAAATTACATGATAAATAAGTATATCATTAATCTTTACAATCAATACATAAAAAGTATGAAATATAGATTAAAAACAAAATGAAATAACAGCTAATCATGTATCACACCTCTGTTTTGTAAAACACAAACATCGTTTGCAGTATTTTTGTACAAATCCGTTGGGAATACAAATACTGTTTAAAGAAAAGTGTTCCAGTGTGCCAGGGTATACTTTCCTGTACCCCCCGACCCTCTTCGGCAATTAAAAGCACGAAGTATAGTTTGGAAAGGATAACAGCTAAGTTTTTCCCTAGCTCGATTTCATAATAACGTTTAAAAACATTGATTCACAGATCTTCATTCCATGCTCAAAATACACAATATCCCACCAGCATGACCAGGGCCCTGTTGTATACAACTTACCATCGACGGTAACTTTGCTACCACTGACAATTTCTGTGGTAACCTTGAATTTGATTGGCTGTCGAGTTATGTTACCATGGTAGTTACCATTGGTGGCAGTTACCATTAAGATTCAAGATTCCTTTAATGTCTATACAAAATACAGAAAAGTGGCCTCCACTGGCAAGAAGATACAAAAGAATGACGTAAATTGACACAAAATATACGACAGTGCATTGAACAACAAAAATGTACATAATTACAGAAAATACAGAAGGAGGAGAACCTCCCGAGATCCCTATAACAAACAGAGTATTGCACAAAACCGGCAATAATAATATTGCGAAGGTTATTAAATCTCATGAAATACCTGCATGGCTAGTTCCCAAGAGCACAATTTGACTACAGTATAAAAAAAAAACAGGACCCAGTCCTAAGCCTCTGAAAAGGTTGCTTATTAATGTACCTATATCACGTTCTTCAACAACATGTCACCAACGGTAACCCCCAAACCCGTCCGAGGTTTGTCCAAGTAGCAACGACTACGACCATTAATGGTAAGTCGTATGTGAAAGACTCCCCAACTCGACAACGAATGAATGGAAACAGCGCTTAGCCTACGATTATCATTTCCCCACAATTATTGTATGGTTTAGTGTCATTCAGAAGAATATTTTTGTTATGCTTCCCCTCACACTACATATTAGAAATCATTATCAGCATCAAAACGTAATAACTATGCGTTTGTATTGAAAATGGCTTTAACCTTGTGTGTGCCAGGCACATGGCTGCTCTATGTAAACTCAACAATGGCGCGAGAAGAGTTCTTCAAGTGAAAGTCATGTTGGTTCAAATGAAAGCAGAAATACATCAATGAAGGTTTGGCCAACATCCGTCAAAGAATAAACAAATCTTTTGCAATGTTGATGTTGTTGCATTACGTGCGAGGTGCTCTCTCATAATTATGTCGTGTGCTGTATGATTCTATAAATTTATGTTTTTCTGTTTTGGATGGAGGAATAAATCTTTTCCAAGACGCATATGTGTAAAATCTTGTAGCTAATTATGTATTCGAATGCACAGGTAAAATTGTCTTTTGAGAAGAAAAAATGGTCCAAAACATAATTGGGAGAGCAATTCGCGTGTGAAGCCACAAAATCAATATTTAAAAAAAAATCGTAATTTTCTCATACTTTCACGGATTTTCATCAAACCTTCACTAACATGTTTAATGTTTCTGCTTTTATTAAAACCAACTTAAACTTCATGGTGGATTTTCTCTTTAAAAAGTTCAATTCGTGTGTCAAACATCACCATTTTCTTCACTATTCGAAGGCTTCGGGGAGCAACCCCTGGTAATACTCTCGCATAAGACGAGTACACTCCACATGAAGACAAAAACAGGTGCTCGACAAGGGCATTATGACGTCACGATTGTTTTTCCCCATTGTTACGTCATCGATCAAATATTGAATAGAAATATTGGACAAAACAAACTTATACGTTGGGATTGCCGAACCAAAAATTATGTAGACTGATGTTGTGGTTACTTATGCTCACCGCGTACATTGCAATGTTTCTTAAGGCGACATTTTCCATGAGCACGAAGGGGTGTCACCTGCCCTCATACACTTTGTTTAATCGAGCACTTGATGTCCTTAGTCCATTATTCACAATGTGGGAATTTTAGACTGTAATGAAAAATTATGAATTGTTAGCTCATTGTTGCCTATGCAACAATAGGCACCTACACTAATACATGACACACACACACACACACACACACACCTACACACACACACACACACACACACACACACATACACACAAACACACACACACACACATACGTACACACACAATTACACAAACACAAGTCATGCAGACACACACAATCACAAACTTACATACAGCTCTCTCTCTCTCTCTCTCTCTCTCTCTCCCGCTTTCTCTCTCACCCCCTCTGTCTCTTTCCTTCTTCCCCTTCTCTCTGTCTTTTTCACCCCTTCTCTTTCCCTCTCACTGACTCTTTCTTACTCTCTCGTTCTCTCATCCTCCACGATAATCCCCTCTGCCCTTTCATAGATAACTTCTGGGGTTTTGTCCACTCCGTTGCATGGCAGAAGTTCAGCTCGATCCGCGTCACAGAGGGCGCTCTTCTTGAAAGCCTGCTCTATGCCTACTACTCCCTGGTGCAAAAGGGAAAACTTTTGTCTTACGTCACTGATGTCTACCAAAGTAATCCCAAAAGCGGAAAAGAGCACAAGGTATCAGAGTGGAATATTTGGTGTGTGAAGAGTACATGTATTACCCCTCTAATTCCTAGCCAGGAAAAGTCCATTATCTTACTGCACATTTCATGCACCCATGTTCCTGTTGAGGTTGAACCATAATCTGAATTTTCAGTCCGGTGTAGGCTTCATTATCAGTTTTATAAAGGGTTTTAAAGCTACGGGGTAGCAACTGGGAATTAAAAGGTAACTTCCTTCAAAATTGCTAGAATTTGCCCAGAGAATGTATTTTATGTCTATTATTAATACAAATAATTACCACTGATGAAGTAGTGTTTACTGTTCAACATTTTGAGTGCCAGATAAGCAGTTGCTATGTGGAATTTGTGTGTATTGTGTTACTATCTCCTTTCTTCTGTTAAATCCCTCTTTAATCCTTTTCTTTTTCTTCTCCACCACCTATCTTTGTTGCACCCACATCCACATTGTCCTCATGTATTTTGTTCCTTCTCTTTCTTCTCCACCCCCTCCTTCTCCATCCCCGCCTTCTCCTCCGTTAGGGAGAGACTGAAACTGTCAAGATCACCTTCACATACTACGCTCCTAGCCTGAGGTTGTTGAGTGACGCTATTTACCGAAGCAGCGGGTCTCGTGTCAGCATTGAGACTCTGGCTGACCATAATGGCTCATCTGGCTCATCCGACGTCATGCTTGACTTGGGCTGGTCTACACACTACTGTCGCAGCCCAGCGTCCATCGCTCAGCTGACCCGCGCCACTCCCGTTAACCCACCAAACTCCCCGACACCGTCCACCTCGCCGACACAGGCTATCCTGAAGCAGCGGAAGGCGCAGTCCCTGGCAGCCAGCCGGCGGGGGGACACACCCCAGTACCCCGCTAGCTACTACAGCCTACCACTAGTGCTGCGGAATCGGTTCACCCTGGGACTGAAGCAGAATGGGGATCATGGCATGGCCATCCAGGGAAAACCCCTGCAGTGTCACCGTGGCGATGATGACCAGTACCGCCCATGCAGCGAGGTGTACTTCACCCGGGAAGGAGCCAAAGCGTCAGGGTACAAATCCTCTCTGCAGGCAGTACGGTCGTCGCTGGGGACACGGTCGCCCAGCAACCGTCTCCCATCCATCTCACCCTCACCCAAGAAGGATGCGTGCCCGTTGCTGGGAGGACGCCATGGAGACAGCCCGTCCCCCCTGCATAGCTGTATGGCCAGCCCCACCACTCTCCACCGCAAGGACCATTGCAACAAGCCCCGCCCAGACCATGACAGCCCATCCACGAACCGCCCAGACTCCAAACAACTCACCTTCTCACCAAACCTTGAATACATCGCAGTCGTGCAGCGCGTCACACCAGGCCCATTCACTCCTAAACCAGTAAAGAGCGCCACATTCGATACCAAAAAGCTGGTTCGAAACTGGAGTCTGGAGAAGATACGCAAGGTGCGAGGCCGACGTGGAAAGAAGAAAGAGCCAACCCCCAAAGACATCTTAAACAAGCTCAAGAGGCAGGAGACGGATAAGGATTACGTCCTGGAGAAGTTCCTTTCCGACCAACCCTCAAGTTCTCAGTCGCTGCTCCCCGGATCTGCAGCATCCTGCCCCTTGCACACTGTTGAACACACCGGTTGCCAACGCTGTCTCCAGCAGCTCGCATTAACGCCCAGCCCACTGCCTATCATCACCAAACACAGCGAGGTGCGAAAGCTTAGGTTCGCGCCCGCCGAGCCTGTCGCTGAAAACACCCGCACCGAATCGCCCGTGATCACGGCGGGGTTTGCAGACACTGTGGCAGACTTCAGGCATGGATGCTACGCCAGTACTGAGGAGTTTGTCATCAGGAAGGAGCAAGTGACAACATCTAAAACCTTTCTCACTGTGACCAGCCTCACCATCAATAAGATTCCCAATGGAGGATTCATGAAATGGCAGTACAAGACTGATGAGTCAGAACTCGAAAAATAACACATTGCTCCTATTAAGAAAAATTCAATGCAAAATTTGTTCACATTTACAATGATTTACCATTGACGAGCTAGTTGCAAGAAACTTTTGACGAGAAATATTTTCCATACGGAGATGTCATGAAATGGTAGGGACTGACGAACCAGCATTTCACAAATAACACACCACCGTTACTGATAAAATATCAAGAGCTATTTTTTAAAGAAAATCTTAATATTATTTTTAGAGATTTGTTTTCAAATTTGATGACATAGTTACAAGAATCATTTGAGGGGCAATATATCTGCCACTAATTCTCTGCATTTCAAACAGTATGTTAATTCTTGTGCTACACACTGAAAGACACTTTAATAACAGAAGGCATGTACTGTACTGGCTTTCAAATGGAGACGTCTAATCTTGCCAGGCACAAGTTGACTTGATCATAATTGATCAAAAATATGTGAGCATTTATTGTCCTTACATGATTAATGGAGCCTCTGTAACAGTCTTCAGTCATTAGAAATTTGATTTCCTTTTTGTCTGATTAAGAGCACACTGAATCACCATTGTATGCGGAGACGTTTCAGTAAGAAGGAACCAGTTGGAGAGTACAAGCTATTTTGAAAGGCATCGGAACTGCAATCAAATGATATATGAATGAACGTTAAATCAATATAAAATCAAGCAATGCGAATCTGATACATGTACTTGTTGTTTGTTGTCATAACTAATTTTATTTGACCCGTATTTCAGTAATCAGCACTATGTTCAGACATTTTGTTTCTTCTCACACAAAGTGGTACATGTATTCACACAAATATGCAGACCAATTCTCAAATAAATGCAAACTACTATGGTTTAAAACTTTTTCTTGTTCATGTTGTTGAGGCCCTCAGTTTAACTTTTACCAAAAAAGAACCCTTTAAAGTGAAAGTCAACCCTGAAGTTAAATTGGTTTTGGTAATAGCAAAAACATGAAAGAAACATGTAAGTGAAAGTTTAAAGGGAATGTAGTGTACTAGGAAGACAAAAAGCCTTCAAAAGGGTGATCATGGGCAATCTTCTTACCAATGGTCTTAAATTCATGTATTGTCCATTTCAGAAACTTACTGAAAGTAATTTGCCCTCAAATGATCCACAGTTGGAGTAATTAGTGATTCAATCACAAATCCTCAAAATGTTCGGCCTGAACATTTTCAGGATTTGTGATATAATTACCGATTACTCAAAATGTGGATCATGGTATGAATGTATATCTTTTTGAGAAAATCAAAATTTTCCAAGAAAAATAGTTATTCCTTTTAGGTATCCTGATTTCAGACTAGAATGGGATTCATGACAATGGTATAATGACTATTCACTATAAAGTCTTACCACTACTTGCTCTGACCTTCAAGTACAAAATACTTGTAGCATTAGTGATGTTGACCTACAAAAGGGGTAAAATAATTCTTGACTAATCACATAAAATGTGAAATTTATGCTTTGACCTTTACTAATGACCTTTGGCATTTAACCTATCGGACCCAAAATTTATCAGATGCTTGTTATATCATGTACTATCATTGTACCAGATTAATTCCACTCCGTCAATTATTTCTTGAGTTATCCCGCAAACGAGATCCGCACGGACAGGAGATGCAGTCGGACGGACGGACAAAATGGACACAAAATGACATCTGGGTACTTCGTTGTGGAGGCATTATAAAAACATACAAAGAGTCTGGATCACGAGTCTACAATGTCTGCATTCATGGGGACATGCACACCCATTGAATGCAAGATGTTTGAGGCTGGGCCGGGAAGGCCTTGCTGAGAACTGTAGGATTCTAGAATGTTCTTTAGTAGGTTCAAATCCACTTCCACTGGTCTGTGTGCTTGATCATCTTCACCCCCTTCCTGTGAGTGGATCGGTCCAGTTGGGCCTGTAGCAGAGCTGCTGCTGGACTGCTCTATTCCCTGAAAAGGGTGGATAAAGGAGAACAGGGTATATGAGTATTTCAGATTTTGTATCTTTAATAATCATGTACAATATAAAAGTTGCATCACCTTGAATTTGTTAATATTGTATCACTGTATATTCACATGTAAATCCTTAATAATGATTTCACTTTTGGGTTGTTCTACATTTATTTCACTATAATCTGGGCTTTGTATGCCTAAGTTCCTTTAGTGGTCCTGTGTGGTTTAATGACAATGAACCACTTGCAGAGTCTACAAGATTAAATGAAAGCCTGTATAATTTGTTATTGTGTTTTTGTATTTCAGAATGATTGCACCAAATGTTTAGGGCAGACCGTTATGCCGGCCTCCCCTGATCTGATACAGGTTAAACAAATGTTGGTTATGATTGTACTTCTCAGGTTGAACACGAGACAATTCCCAGATTTCAAGGAAATGGTTCTTGTAGCTCTAGCCCTACTATACCTCTGTGTCTATGTCTGATGTCGGCTCTCTCTCAAAGCTCTTCCCTATATCTGTCATGTCTAGCTCACGGTCCATCTGGGCCATCAGCTCTCGTATCCTCTCATCGTCATGGCTACCATCATCAGCATCATCTTCTTCATCTTCACTGGTACTCCCTGATGGCAACAAACACATGAATCATCTCGGGTAAAACATAAATTCAGCAATTAACCCTCTTCATATGATGGGCTCATTTACTGGATAATAACTCAATATGCAGAAAGTTCTTTGTTCTTCATAATTGATGCTTGCTGTACAACAAAATATTACAGTAAAACCGGTAATTTTTGCGCGAGTAAATTTTCGCAGTACAGCACGCCTTTGCTGGATGTTATTTTTGCGCACAAGAAATACTTGTCACTTCAAAAAATGCACCATATGAATTATAAAATCATCAAAATAGCTCTGAACAAAGCATTATTATGAACATTAACCGCACAAAATTGATGGCCGTGCAATGCCCCACAGCATGCAACACGGGCACGAGTTGAATGCCAAATCTAGTAACTCTGGAATCCCTAATAACCTCGCGCATCTAGCCTGCTAAAGATAGCAAGATGGTTTTAAATTTGCGATAACATTTAATTTGCATTTGCTCTGTGTTGCACAAAAAATAAATGTCGCGCAACAATTAATGGGCTAAGAATGTAAGAAGGCTTAAAAAAATACTACAGGGTTAAGGAAAATATGGGGCTAACAATAGTATGGGGCTAAGAAAACCCAATGGAAAAAAAAAGGTATAAGAAATTACTAGCACTCCAAGAAGAAAGTGAATATAGATTGCTCACCTCCTGATAGATAATCCTTCTCACTTAGTAGGTCTGAGTCTGAATCTCCCTCATCTTCTTCCTCACCCATGGCTAAAGGACGTAAACAGAGAAAGATGCAATATGAATTCAATGCATCTTTGCAAGCCATTGTATTCTTGTAAAAGGAGGAAGGGGTATAAATCTTCAAGAGCAGAAAGTGAGTTTTTACGATACACGAGGCATAGTCTCACACAAATGATTGTTGTTTTTTTCATCCAGGGAATAGCTTTGGAATAAACTGATTAGAATCAGAATGTGCACTGACAGGGATGATACGATTATGAATGTAGACTATGATAGGTACGTTTCAAACGGAAACAAAAATAGTTGTTCACTGAAAATGATTGTGAATTTATAACTGAGATTTCATACATATTATCTTTAGGGTACACTGCTGATTCCTACCGAGTTTTGTGACTTTTGCAACACACCCTGTCTTTAACCCACATATTGTCAACATTGTTTATGCAAACATTCTACAAAATCATTAAAGGATGTCTAATACAAACACTGAGGAAGAAAATCATGCACTATAATCAGGATAAGAACATCATTGCAGTATCAATTCAGATAGACTACGAGAATCATCATGGTATCATTTGGATATCTAACTTTTCAATAGGAGTATATCTATCACTTATTTAACAATCCATGCAACTCACCAAGAATGTTCTTCATGGCTCTCTCAAACTGCTCTGGGTCAAAGTCAATGCCCCCCTCGTGCTCCCCAGAGGGGGGAAACTCCACCCCCTTCAGACCCGACACAGCATCCACAAACGATTTGAGCGACTCGGTTACATGACGGGGGTCAAAGGTCGTCCCATCCTCCGTACTGCCCAGCCTGGAGCTTTGAGCCGGTTGGGAGGGTGTGGCTTTCCCAGCAGCCTTTGCTATCATGGCGTCTAGCTCGTCTGGCAGTAACTCCAGCCAGCTGTCACCTGGACAGGTGTGTGGGAACATTTCATTAATGAGGGGAGATGGATCAATGTCCCTATTCATTCATTTTCACTGCCACCATACAACAACACCAAATAAATGGAACACCTTACACATACTCTTCACACACATTTTTTTCTACAATATACCTGTCTTAATACAAGTCGGCATGAATACTTTCATTTATGAGGAGACATCTATGTATTAAGCCAGGGGGGAAACATTTGCTTTTTAATGTGGATGACAAAAACAATGATTCTTGAATCTAAATCTAAGCATATTTTGTTGGAATGAATAAGAAGTAAGCGTACCATCAGGTGGAGGTAGGTTCTTCTCTTCATGTCTCAGCTGTTGGAGGTCATATGGTAGTCTTTCCCTCAACCTCAAGACCTCCTGTCCTGGCTCGCAGGCCAGTGGCTTCTTGCTCCTGGGAAGGTAAGGGAAAGGGGAAGAGAGAATATTGTTACATGAAAGACTCCTCCGATGACACAGAAGAGTTCTTGGGGTAATATAGGGGAGATTCATCCTATAATGCAGTGCACAGCGACATCCAGACTTTTTTGCACTCATGTCCCCTGGTGGTACATTATACCAGAAGCATCAAACTTTGCAGGAATCTGCAGTGTACCCTAATGATAAGGTGTATGAAATCTCACAATCAGAGCTTCACGAATCATATCAGGAAAAGTGAACAACCATCCTTGTTTACATTTGAAATTTCCCAGCCCAAAACTTACTCACAATCTAGCAATCGAAATTCCACTTAAAGTGAGTTTCAAGTTCTATTATTGGGAGGGAAGATTTCATACAGCATTTTCTGTGTTTTCTTTTTACAAAATCATATTTTTTTGACCTGCAAAAGAGCTACACTGTCTTTGAACTCTTTTGTTTTTGTTTCTGTATTGAGTAATGCACAGGGCATACATTGTGACCTGCATTTTCAAACATTCACAAGCAAGAAAATACTTACTGTTGACTCTGGATGACAGTGTTGGTGTAGAAGTGTTTGGCTGACTTAAGTAATTCCTTGTACAGCTTTGATCCCTCCAACTCCCCCTGAGATGAGGCAAAGGAAGGAAACAAAGCATATTCATTATGAGTACTCTCAAAATAACTGATTTCTTTTTTTTTTTTACTGAAAAAAGAAATAATCATCATTCTTTCTTCTTAAAAGATTGTGTTTATGATGGATTATAGCATACATACTCTGAAGAATCCTTTCTCGGTCAGGCTTTTGAGGAACTGTTGCCATTTTGATCCCGTCGCCACGTCCTCTGGATCTGGCCTAGACCCTCCTACCTCTGACTTGCCTCTACAACGGGCACACAGGATCTCAAAACCATGGGCCTTCAAGGAAAGATAATATAGAATGATTTAGACTATTGGCTATTTGTTACTAAGTCATTGTGTCTTTCTGTCCACCAGAAATGGCCTTGTGGTTAAGTCGCTGCCGGGTAAGCAGAAGATATAGGTTCAAATCCCTGTGTTTCAAAGATTTGTTCTTCTAACTTCATTTACATTAATTTATAGGAATACAAAAGTAAACGGACAAAAACATCAACATGAACATTAATATGAGCATTTTCAAACCCAAATAATGTATGAGCAAAATGAGTGTAATCAAGAAAGAACACTTCATTTGTAAATGTTTGGTTAAAATTTCTTTGAAATATTCAGTGAATCAAGAGAATGAAAGTTACTCAGAGGAGACTGCATATCTGTGGACATACGCAACTGCATCCTGAGCTGACCCTTCACTTGGTCAGATAGAGGGAGCCCCTTCATGGACATGCAATAAGAGACGGACCCAGGAGAACAGGTCCCATTGACTCATTACGAATGGACACTGGACTCCACAGGACACGAGATACCACCAAGGTAATGAAAGCAATAAGCTGTTGGAGGGAAGTTAAGTAGCTTGAGAGTACGACCCATCTTGATTGATTGATTAAATCATGAGAGAAATTCACATTGATAAATACAACCTGTCCTGCTACCATGGCTCTCACTGGTGCTGATTTCATGTCCAAGGATTGTTCACAATTTCTTGCCACACTATAAGCACTCTGTTTTTAGCAACATGAATTTGTGTGCGAATGTTACTCACACAATATCACTACTTAAATTGATAATCTTTGTGCAGAGGATTTCTTCAATGTTCAAAATCAATCGCTGCCCGCTTTTTATTCCTCGCAGTAAGAGTTTAATCTGAATTCTCCATACTTCATGTTGGGGAACGTCATCCCATAATACACCATTCAGCGAAATCCAGATTTTTTTTCCAGTGATGTCTGCTTCCGGTCTCATACAAAAGTACACTAGACAGGAAGTGGACATGACTACACACAAACTCTGAATGTGGCTGCGCAGTGCATCATGGGATGACATTTCCTTATATGCAGGATGAAGAATTGCTAGTCTGCACTTCAGACTCACCAGTTTAACGCCAAGGTCTGCAGCCTTGAACCCTGGACTGGCCCGATGGGGCAGCGTCCAGCCTGACCGGCGGTCTGGCTGGAAGGGCTGCTGGACCAGCTGGGCGTACAGGCAGCGGGTCAGCCGGACCTTTGGTCAAGAAACAACGCATCAGAGGAGTCAACACACATTGGCTCACAGAGCGAGAGAGAGAGAGAGAGAATCCGATTCCCAAGATCATCATTTGTTCTAGCATGCAATGGTGACGACGCCCCACTGAAAACCACTGCTAGTAACCACTCTCAACTCTCTCTGAGCGGGATTCTTTGCATTATTGATGATAAAATGCATACCAGGCACACAAAGACTTAAACCTAAGGGATAGTAGTGGTCAAGACGTGACCGGTGATGATGGGACCAACATTCTGCCATGACCACGGGCCCATTGTGGGACATGTTTCTTTTCAACAACTACGTTATTCTGAGATAATTTCTTCACATGATCCTGAAATCAAACCTAGGCCATGTTGCGTAAACGTCTTCAATTATTATAACTTACCATCAATGGTCACTACCATGGCAACAAGTGCACAAATGAGAGCTCATTGGCTGTTGCCATGGTAGTTACCACTGATGGTAAGTTACAGTAGTTGAAAACCTATATGCAACATGGCCAAGGTTTAATTTCAGGATCATGTGAAGAAATTATCTCAGAATAACGTAGTTGTTAAAAACAAAACTGGTATCCATGATGATTGCGTAATACTTTGGCAATGTTTGCCGCTCCACTTTTACTACTATCCCTTAGGATCAGCACAGACAATACGATTTAGCCACGATTCTGCTGTTGCAAGGGTGTACAACTGGTCATGTGACATCTCCTTCTTGCACAGAACCAATGTCTGGGTTCTGTGATTGGGCCAGTTGCAGATTTGTATGACTGATCAGATTGTGTCCTTTGCCGTGGCCTTTACCTTGAACATTGATTGCTCATGCAGAATTGAATATGGACTACTCAAATTGTGGGTTCTGCGATTCTGTCAGGTGCAGATTTGAATGACTGATCAGATTGTGTCCATTGATTGCTCATGCAGAATTGAATATGGACTACTCACTTGTGTTGTTACAAGGTCCTCTGCAGGAAAGTACTTCATCCTACGACAAGCCTGTAAAGGAAACAAATAAGATCAAAAATATATATTTAAAATATTTATCAACAATTTTAAACACATAATGATATAGATCAAGGACACATAGGAGGAATTTGGGAGTGTATTTTTAGACTTTTCTAGTGTTATCTCAAGTACAAGCAATGCCCACATCAGTAGTTGATCAGTTTGTAAACACACTATGTACACTTACTGTCAAAATATATCAGAATTACTGATCTTCAATATTTCTCCTAAAGTTCCTTCTTATTCCAAAGTTCCACCACATACACTGTATAAGCACAACTACAAAACTAGGTCGAGAGACCTATATTGTATAGTGCAGATACATGTAATAAGTCTTTAATCACAAAACCTGATTGCCAAAAACATATATTATCGCAATCTCTTTATTTTGCTATCCATATGCTTTTAATACCCGTCAATTCCATTTTTGGAAGAGATTTGAAGATATATACATGTACACCTGGAATCTATCATATCAATATATCAATATATCATCACATGATTCTTTTTGGGAAGTGGTGTGGTGTAGTGGATCGTTCCTCTGACTCTCAATCAGGATGGTAAGGCTTCAAACCCAGCAGCTGACACTGGTGTTTGTCAGCAAAAAAATATTATCCATAAAGCTGAGAAATAGGGACCTGGGCCCCATTGCATAAAACTTACCATTAATAGTAACTCTGCTAATGGTAACTACCATGGTAACATCGCTGGACAGCGATTTGATTTGACGTTTCCATAAAATTTGCGTTTGCCATTGAGAGCAAACTTACTATCAATAGTAACTTTTATGCAACAGGGCCCTGGTTGGATCTTTTGATCCATTGACTGGGGTGATAATGCATGGGTCTCATGCAGAGCAGTGTTGTTACTGACGAGGCTACCTTGCGAAAAATAAGGCCACACTAAAATAAGGCCACATTAAAATAAGGCCACATTCAAATAAGGCCACATTTAAAAAAGGCCACACTAAAATAAGGCCACATTAAAATAAGGCCACATTCAAAAAAGGCCACATTAAAATAAGGCCACATTAAAATAAGGCCACATTAAAAAGGGCCACATTAAAATAAGGCCACATTAAAATAAGGCCACATTGAAATAAGGCCACATTAAAATAAGGCCACATTAAAATAAGGCCACATTCAAAAAAGGCCACATTAAAATAAGGCCACATTAAAATCAGGTATATACAGTGTATTACTTTGTGAGCCCTTCAAGCTAGCTCACCTTGAGGTCAACTGGGTCTCTGTTGTAGAAGGCAGCTGTTGCCTGGGCAACCAGACGTGGCTCATGTCTCAAGATGGCCGCAAGCTTTGCTGGCAGCCGGCAGTGGGCATGATGGAGGTTTTCTCTGGCTTTTGTTGGAAATCTGAGGCATACACAAACACAACAGGTTTATTAAGCCTTTCAGTCCCATATCCAAAGCATTGCGTTAGGATTTTCATGGGAATCCCATTGCATGGTACTGAGATGGTTTATATCAATTCATTTAGATCGCACATTCAAATAACTTGTAGAAACTAAACTTTAACAGAGGAGAAGTCTTGACTCTGATAGAGATTGCCATATTTTACAAAATTCTAACTATTTTATGTTTCAAAAAGACAAACTGCACAAACCAGTACAAAGAATATCCACCTAACAGTAGACACACAATATTTCCTTTCTTTCAGTAGCATGTCAACCAAGATTACCCTACTGCTCAGGTACCAGGATCGAATCATGTCAGCCAAGATGACCCCATTGCTGGGGTACCAGAATCCACTCATGTCAGCCAAGATGACCCTACTGCTGGGGTACCAGGATCCACTCATGTCAGCCAAGATTACCCTACTGCTGGGGTACCAGGATCCACTCATGTCAACCGAGATGACCCTACTGCTGGGATACCAGGATCCACTCATTTCAGCCGAGATGACCCTACTGTTGGGATACCAGGATCCACTCATGTCAGCCAAGATGACCCTATTGCTAGGGTACCAGGATCAACTCATTTCAGCCAAAATGACCCTATTGCTAGGGTACCAGGATCAACTCATTTCAGCCAAGATGACCCTACTGCTGGGATACCAGGATCCACTAATGTCAGCCAAGATGACCCTACTGCTGGGGTACCAGGATCCACTCATGTCAACCGAGATGACCCTACTGCTAGGGTACCAAGATCCACTCACTTCATCCAAGATGACCCTACTGCTGGGGTACCAAGATCCACTCATGTCAGCCAAGATGACCCTACTGTTGGGGTACCAGGATCCACTCATGTCAACCGAGATGACCCTACTGCTGGGATACCAGGATCCACTCATGTCAACCGAGTTGACCCTACTGCTGGGGTACCAGGATCCACTCATGTCAACCGAGATGACCCTACTGCTGGGGTACCAGGATCCACTCATGTCAGCCAAGATGACCCTACTGTTGGGGTACCAGGATCCACTCATGTCAGCCAAGATGACCCTACTGCTGGGGTACCAGGATCCACTCATGTCAGCCAAGATGAGTATCCACTCATTTCAGCCAAGATGACCCTACTGTTGGGATAATAGGATCCACTCATTTCAGCCAAGATGACCCTACTGCTGGGATACCAGGATCCACTCATGTCAACCGAGTTGACCCTACTGCTGGGGTACCAGGATCCACTCATGTCAGCCAAGATGAGTATCCACTCATTTCAGCCGAGATGACCCTACTGTTGGGATAATAGGATCCACTCATTTCAGCTAAGATGACCCTACTGCTGGGATACCAGGATCCACTCATGTCAGCCAAGATGACCCTACTGCTCGGGTACCAGGATCCACTCATGTCAGCCAAGATGACCCTACTGCTTGGGTACCAGGATCTACTTATATCAGTCATGACCACCCTACTGCTAGGGCAAAACTCACTCTGACCAAAAAGATAAAATAATAGGTGAGATAAACACTGTGTACAGGGTTAGGTATTGTTAATGTTGTGATGATGTAATTATGATTATGTTTGGAAAAGGATTTTTTAGCTGTTTTCAATATCATATTTGTTATTTCAAGAAGAAAATGATTGTGATAACAAACTTTCACAAATTGCATTTGTATACATTGTATATTTGTTCAGATATTTGTAACATACAACTTGATATCATAAGTTAGGTATCATTACAACTCTATTCGACTATCTCCGCACAAAGACACTTGAATTCAAAATGGGTTCAGTATCAAAGTATGAAGCCATTTGACACATGTACTTAATCCGTGGACTAGAAATAGCCCAGTAATCATTAGATTGCAGGCTCAAATCCCTTTAAAATTGAGATTACTGCAGAAAGCCATTTCATTCAAACATATACATATATCATCAAACGTTTGTCATGTTTCGCTAGACAGTGGTGCATCCTTGTAACATGGGTAGCAAGCGTAAGATGAAAAGAAAATAGTGTTGAAAGCTACCTACACAATAACAAACAAAATAAAAGGCTTTCAGCAGGAATCATATCATAGATTGGTTCTTCGACGAAGAAAGACTAGCATGAGAGTTAACGGACACAAGGTTTATTCTCCAGGTGGCCGTATTGGGCCCTGTCATAGATTAGGCACCATATAATGACTAATTCATGTGACAGGAGTGGGTGCTGTGACACCCCCCCCCCCCCCCCCACCCCCTCCTCCTCCTCCTATTCTTGACTAGAGCCATGGTTATACTCACTCTTTTACCCTGGCTGCTACTGTAGTTCCAATGCCTGGCTTTGCGAGGGTGCTCCGAGGGTAGCTCCGGACGGTTGTCACAGCGTGTGCGATGCTGGGTGTACCTGCAGGAAGAATGGCCAGCTCCCCTGGTGAGTTTGGTTTGGGGATGATGTGTAGGTCTCCTTGGTGGATGAATACCTTCAAAGAAAATATGATGATAATACTGACATTACCGCTTTTACTCACTCTTTTGTAAATACTGAGAAGTGTATATTTCGATTTTGGTTTATGTCGCTCATAGATTTGAGAGACGACCAAATCTTTGAAGACCAAAAATTGAAATGCATAACAACCTAATGGACTTCACATACCAGTTTTACTACTCAATTTAAATGAAATTTCATAAGAGTAGTGTTGAGGGCAACTCTACTGTAGCCAGTTTTTATTTTGAGAACAGTATAGATGTTCAACATCTAAAAACCATCATGGTTTGTTTATAGCTACATGAACTTTTCCACTGTAAATGTTTTCTGAAAGGAACAAATGTTTTGTCTGACAAATTGCATTTTGAAGAAACTGATTTCAAAAGTCATGAGCAAAGTCTCTCATGAAACAAAACACTTACAGACTAACAATGAGATAACAGATCCATTTAAAACAGAACCTGAGATACCAACACTCTGCTGTTTCTTACCCTGTTGATGCTAGACTCTGGTTCCAGCCATTTTGGTAAGTAATATGCAGCCTCAATCAGCAAAAACTCTCCATCATTGTCGCGAATGCTGAGAAAAAAGGAATAGATGGAAAGAGTGATGTATGCATAGTATATCGCAAACAATTTCAAAACAATCAGTATCACTTGTCTCCAAGAGCATTCTCTTTTATTGTAATTTATGTTCAATAAACAAAATTAAGACATTTCCTTAGGGAGCTTGCATTCATAATGCATCAAATCTGTCACCATCTCTCACTGTGTGTTAGTTCACATTGACATCAATTTGATTTATGCAAATATCACACCATTTTATTGTTTAATGAAAGTTCTTCAAAACACAACAAAAAAGTAAGCCCCCCCCCCCCACCCTAAGCAAAATAGCATAACTTTTTATCAAAGAGGTTTTGAGCAACATAACTTTTAAGGATTGTACCTTTCCTTATTAGCTAACTTCCGTGTGAAAAATCACATGAATCCACTTAGTCATGCATGAGTGAGCACACATTAAAGGCAAAATTGTCAATTTTTAAAAGTCACAAGGGTAAATTTGGGATTCAGTCATATGAATTTTTAATGAATTCTATTTCTGGTGCATAATTTATGTAATTTCATTGTTTATCATCCATCTCAAGTTCAAGTTCAAGTTTATTCAAACCAATCAAGAAAACAACATTTTAACAATTAATTGACAAAGAAAGAACATGATAGGTTTGGGACCCCGCAAAAGCAGAGCTTGTGATAGGGGCCCCTTACAAGGTACAGTATAGACACACACAAAAAAAATATAATGAATGGCATATTTACAATGATAACTAAGGAGTAAAATAAAAGTTTAAGATCACACATACATACATGTACACACACACACACACACGCACACACCCATACACACGCCACAAACACACAGGCATACATGGCTTTCCGTTATTTACTTTAACTCGTTCTGTAAATTCTCAAAAAGATATTTCCGACATGAAAGTTTGAATTTACACAGTGTTGGACTTGACCTGATGTTTTGTTGAAACTTGTTCCATTCTTTTATGCAAACAACTACAAAAGAGTTCAAAGCAGTTTGAGTCCTTGCGAGAGGTTGATGGATTTGGTTTCTTTGACGCCTGTTGTACTGATGAACAGTAGTATTTATGATAAACACATCTTTTAAAAAAAGAACTATTTTGTGCCGATTGAGATTTGTACATGAATATCAAACAATTTAAAGAGACTAATTCATCAAGAGGCAGCACTTAAAGTTGAAGAAATAAAGGAGCACTTGGACTGCTGTAATCTGAATTTGTAATGATCCTGATGGCTTTCTTATGAAGGACTATCAACTTGTTTATATGAGTTCTATACGTATTTCCACATGCAACATTACAATAAGTTAAGTGGGGCATAATGACAGCATTATGAAGAGTTACTAAAGTTTTCTTTGGTAAAAAAAAGCGTAACTTGGAAATCACACCAACACTCCTTGAGACTTTGGTACAAACAATACTAAGGTGATCTTTCCAAGTTAAATGATCGTCAACTGTAACTCCAAGAAACCTTACATTTTGACTTCGGTTGATCACATGACCACCAATTGTCAAGGCATCAGTATTATCTGGAATTCTTTTCCCCTTTGATCTAAAGACAACATATTGAGTCTTACTGGCGTTTAATAAAAGTTTGTTGCAACAAAACCACTCGAATATCTTGCTAACTTCTGTATTTGCAGTCAGAATAAGATTATGCATGTTTTTGTGGTGAGAGAGCAAGCAAGTATCGTCAGCAAAAAGTGAATAGGTAAACAAGTGACATGAGTTTATAACATCATTAATATAGATCAAAAACAATAAGGGACCCAGGACTGAGCCCTGAGGTACGCCATATTTTACTCCACTCTAAACCAATTTAAAGTTAATGTTAAATTTAAAGTTTAATCTCTAAACCAATTTAAAGCAGTTCCACGAATGCCATAATGCTCAAGCTTGTTGATTAAGATGTCATGGTCGATAGTGTCAACACACTAACACCTATCCCAACACTTTACCCATTGTTCTGGTTCAGTGAGCACAGTTTAAAAAAAATTCATCACTCTCGAGTTTGAAACTTTTAAAAACCCTTTATTTTTGTGAAAAACTTTGGGGACGCAATACACTGGTATGGGACTCTACAGCTGCATTACTGCGTCAACGAAGAAAACCCGTGTGGTGTATCAGTTTATCACGCCGTCAATAATGGCCAGCGATCCCGCTTACATGTTGTAGAAATAATTTAAACAGTTATAATCACCGGCACTCAAGCACTCCTTGTTCATCTGCTTTTGAAATGAGTAAGCTTTACATTTCGAAATAGGTTCTTAAACTTACATGTTTCTTGAGAGAGGTATATGCACACATTGTATCACCGTACACTATCCTAATTCCGGATGCGCATAGCAACATGTACTAAAACAATTTTGTATGCGTACGACTACGGAGTTCAATTCCACAGTCACATTGCAGAAATAAGACGAAAAAAGTTTTACCTTATCTATCTCTCAAATGGCGAAAAAATGATTACAATTTCATATTGCATACCTTTGTATTAATAATTGATGTATTTTCTGACGAAAAAATGAGCATGGTTTGCCAAATTTTCAACCTTTCGTCCGATTTTGGTAATGATCATGCGGTCCCTAATTCACATTAAGTGACCCCACCGAGCACATTGCATCATGGGACATAATTTCCTTTTTTGCAGTAAAGAGAATCATCAAATAAACTTTGGTAAATTACATTCATATATAAGAATGAACTTGTCATTCAAAATATTTCCCCTACACCCCCAGTCAATGATGGAATAATTGAAATCAAGAAAAAACACTCACCTTACAACCAAGTCTGGCTCTGCAGCAGTGAGATGATAGAGGAGGAAGACAATGAACCACTCATCATCAATGTTGTCTCCAAAGTCTGTCACGCCTCTCAGGTGTGGGGGCTCCTCTGTCGTTCATCACAGCAGGAATGTGCAAAAGAGTCAGATGGAAAGTGAACATAAATAACCTTTTTACTTTTTTTAGTAGCTATTTGAATCATTTTGTAATTCTGTAATTGCTCATAATCATATATCTGGGGAGACGTACACTGTAGTAAACAGGAATTACCATCTCATTCTGGGCATTCTTTCATCAAAATTACATTTTTTTTACAAACCCCCTGAATAGAGAGAGGAGCCATTGCCGAATCAAATTCAAATGACCTAGATCTACAGATTTTAGGGTCTAGGGATAAGTTGCAAGAAGCTTTATCCTGATTTTGAGAAATCCAAGAAAGCAAAGATAACTGTCACAAGCACCACACATAGTATGTAAAAAAAATGTTATTTTGATTAAGGAGTGTCTATGTCTGTAATTTTTTTATATACAAAATACAGCCAAAAATACAGACAGACAGCTGCAATATCCATCAAAATTTGCAATGTGCGGGACTATGTACATGTACACTTACCCGACCCCGTTTTGGTAGAAGGAACGACATCGAATGGTTCATTTTGCCATACATAATCAACAAGGAATGACGAAAGGTGTCCAAGATATGTTTCTCGATAACGTAATAGACTGGACTGAATGTCTTCGGAACTCTTTCCAATTACATCGATATTTGGGTACAAATCGTACTCAACGACGTTCTGCACGTGATTTGTCGCCTCCATTTTCCATTTTCACCATAAACAAGATTGTACTAATAGAACAATAACACGGTGCTTGTGCAATGGTATATTCCACGTACAAGGAAATCAAAAGAAGTGAGAACAGTCTGCAAAGTCACATGACCATCGTCAGCTGCTCTATCTCGCGATGTATACAGTACGTTACCGTGTACGGTACAGATAGACCCCGTATGAGTATTGTACAATAACGCTACAGCCAACTTGGAAGAAAAAATCAAGTGTAACTTCAACGTTAACTGTGGGCGAAAAGAATCGATTAACCATGCTAAAACCCAAAGCTCTCACGCAAGTTCTTAGTCAGGCAAATACAGGAGGAGTTCAGAGTTCATTGTAAGTATGATAAGATTAGGTTTTTATAGTCTAGATGGAGAGATAGATACTAATACTTTCCGATCAAGGAGATCACATTTCGAAGGCTATCTGCAATCAACACTGATTTGCTCAAAGAAGATATTGTTGAAAGTCGTCTTTGTAAGGAAATTCCCAATGACGTTTCTGAACTAGCTACATTGTATGATACTTACAACACTCGGAGAAGTGTTAGACAAGCACGCACCAAGGTAGACAGGTATAACCGTCTCATTCGGGGCATTCTTTAATCGAAATGATATTTTTGGACATACCCCCCAAATAGAGACAGTACATCCACACCGAACGCACAGTGCCAACTGGATTTCTCTGTCTTACCATGGTCTTGAGTGATTATCTGAAACACCACAAGTGAAAAACAACTGAGTTACTTTGGGAAGAATTTTGGTGCCATTTTCAGATGGGTCTTTTTCAAACTCTCATCCCAATAAACCTGTATTCCTGGAGATGGTAGTTAAGCTGCTACAATTCTAAACATCATGATGTTTCTTCTATCAAGGTTTCTTAAAATCCTGCAAGCTTGAGAGTCGGTCCAGGAATATTGCGGTATTGCTGGATTGCAGTCCAGTTCCAATCCAGTTACCAGATTTGAAGAGCTTAGAAATCAGAAAAAACACTGTATCACAGATGAAATTGTAACTTTTAAATGTACTCTTTGTCATCTCATTTATTTCTCCAGATTGCTCAACAATGAGGGCTCCCTCCTAGCCTACTCTGGCTATGGTGACAAAGATGCCAGAGTGACGGCAGCAATCGCTAGTAATATCTGGGCGGCGTACGAGAAGAATGGAAAGGTGGCCTTCACTGAGGATGACCTGAAGCTTGTACTCATGGACTGTGAGGTAATACAACCATTGAGTCCCTGGCGGCTTTGAGTGGTGTAGAGGCCACCGCAGATGACACGATTTTGTCACCATTCTGCAGTCGTCTGTGCATATGACTGGAAATTTGATGTCATCTTCTTTGTACAAATGCAATGACTAGGTCCTGCAATTCGGCTATGTGTAGTCACAGAGGCATACGACTAGTCTGATAGGATCATGTTGTTTGTGGTAGCCTATTATTGTCACCATTCATAAGTTGTGAAAGAGTTTGAAACTCATTGTTATTCAGCCAAAATTTGTACTGATATCTTTGTTTGCCTTCTCAACCTTGCTTTCATTTTGTACTACAAAGTTCAGATTGTTGAGTAGTGTAGGATTAGGACTGATGACTGATAGCTTTTGACATCCTTTATTATAATAACTTTTAGTTAGTGTGAACAGTGTTTCTACAAACTCAAATATTTTTTTTTTTTTTTTTTTGGGGGGGGGCACTTGTTGATTAACTTCATTAGAAAATTTATGAATTGGATGAAATGCCATTTAATTTTTTTAATGATTTTACAGATTTTCGGCTCAATACAAAAGCTACTAGTATCTTGTTACCAACTAGTGATATATATGCATGTACTCCTTTTTATTTTCTCCATTATTTGTGATTCTCATCCACCAAAACAAAGACACAATAGTGGGACTATCAGATTTTAAATTTGTATTTGCATGTTGAAGGTTCAGTTGAAGGTTGTTTTTTCTGCATTATACATGTACAATCTAAAAAAAACACACCTTCAAGAATCTATGATAGCAAGATGTAGATTCCACTGATTTATTTTAGTACAGTTAGCTTTTCAATGGTTTTGTGCAAATTTATTACTGAGGACCACACACAGTGTATATTGTAATGTGTATATTATGGATTTATTTGCCTTACAGAACGGAAGGGTAGCAATCACAAAAGTTGCCAATTTGCTGTTATGCATCCATGCGGAGACCTCAGTAGGATTTGGCATGCTGAAGAAAAAGGTGAGGTCTTGGTGTAAATTAGTTGATTTTCATGAAAACTGCAAAGATGATTTGCAGAGATTGTTTTTTCTCAATTCATATTTGAGCATTTGACTGTTGTGACATGTTTTTGCAGAGACAATTGCACCCCAATGCTGTGCCTGTAAATAGCTACCGGAACATCTGGACACTTTTTCCACCTTTGGTGGAAGCAAAGATTGCAAGGACATCATACAAAACAATGTTCTGATTAGTTAGATTTCCCTGGGTGTTTAAGAAATCATAATTATTACATGAAGCATTGTGCTTCAATTGTACTAAAATGTTAAATGTTGGCAAAAAAAAAAAACATGTTAAGGCAATCTATAGCCCATAACTGCTGAATTTTCCTCAATGAATAAAATCCAATATATCACATTTGCTAACGATAAGAATATTGTAATGTGATTTTGTTATTGTAACATCAATGACAGAATGATTGACAGGTGATCTTAAAAATGATTTCATGTTAGGGTTGCAAACTAGTTTTGTATGTTAATGTAGTATGTCTTTGATTTAAGAGAGCTACATTTATGTATGATGTTCCCTTTAAACAAGTTGTTTTTGTTGTTAATACATAACCTCTCTCCTATTGCAGATCACAGCATTAGCAGAGTATCTCCAGGAGCCTTTACAAACAGTGGCTGCATCATAGCCTTAAGCCCGAATACAGAGAAAGAGTCTGCACATACTGTATGTAACATGCCACTATGACGAAGTACTGTAAATGTGGTATATTTCGCGGTGTTTTAATTTTCGTGAAATATGCATATGACTACGAGGCGCAGACCGCGAAAATAATGTAGGAACATTGTGACTGTTGTACTTGATTGTTGTATCCAGCGTGCATACGCTTCGTTACTGTTAGCTGCAATGTATGACAAAGTGGTCACTGTGATCACGATCACAGTCTCTGTGCTTCTCTTTTCTGACTTGTCCTGCAGCATTTTGTAGGCCTGTGTATTGGGTCCATGAAAATGGGCTCGCAACAAATAAGTGCTCGCGAAAGGGTTGGCATTGTCGCAAATCACAAAAATATCTGTATGTGAAATATACCAAGTTTTACAGTAGTTTGAAAATTTTGATACAGTACCACATAGTTGGTGCTTGAGATAATTGGTGTATTTTTATAGACCAGAAACTAAGCTTGAACCAGAGAAGTCTGGAATTTTAAGAACCAGAGAAAAAAAAACACATTGATATGTGGGGGCTCCTTTTTAAGCTTGATGTCATTAAATTGCCAACCAAGTAGCATTATGCCCTGTATAAAGGAAAATATTTTTTTGCAGGGCTTTTCAGCTATTTTAGGGGGCTCATTTTTGCATTGCAAGGGCTAAGGCACCCTGAGCCCCCATGATTTGTTTTTTTGTGGTATGAACTTTGTATGAAGAGAAAATCTAAAATACTTCTAGGTGGTGAAGGGTGTGATGGTTAAGTGTGAATTTTTCCACTGTTAATCTTTATTTGGGGGAAGAGGACAAGTCACAGTTTACTCAAGTTTTGTTTTGGTTGTATCCAGCATCACATTTTTATGCGATGTTCACATTTAATTGATGAGCAGAGATTTTCCTTGGGGCAAATTTAGATTTTCTGTTTCTCCTTTTCTTATCTTAATTCTAGCTCAGTTCTTTGTTGCAATATAATGTATTATCTAAGGGTTTCACATTCAATGTATGCCTTGTTTATGTGTAATGAGATGCACATAAAATACGTAATAAAGTGAGGAAACACAAAAAAAACATGTATGTGTACAACTGTACATACATGTGTAATACAGTTTTCACAGTGTATTTCACATTCAAGTATGTGGTTGCATTCTCCTGTAAAATAGTACTATAGCTTTTGTCAAGTTAAAGAGTAAATGTTGCTTGTAACATAACATGTAGATATCTAGGAATGTGCATTATTTCCATATGTACTCATTTATTTCTAAATAAAGAGAGCGTTTTTTTCTTTGTAGTGACTTCACTTCAGTGTTGTACATGCAGAACGGTTCAAAACAAGACTGGGTATCTAATAATACTTGGTAGTTATGATTCATTTTCACATGAACACTATATTTGAACACTACATTTCATTACTACAGTGTATTTCCATTACTTTCGCTAATACTTGTATAATTGCTACTACTGTTACTGCTACTACTACATCAATCATTGCAACTTAACACTTTTTCTAGTTGTCAGTCATAGCAGTGTAAAAAGTGATGGTCAAAGGAAGAGAGCCCATGAAAATGGGCTAGGGAAAATACTTTACGGTATATACTATTTATCATAAGCACTACATTGCAATATTATTTTCATTACTTTTGCTACAAAGATAATGTTATTACTCTTACTACAACTACTGTAACTATATACTCCTACTTCACTGTAGTTATTGATCAGAGCAATATACATTGCTATAGTGATGGGGAGAGAGCCCCCGTGTGTGATATGATTCCTGTGAAAGAGTCACTCTACCACATAAAAAGGATGTATTTGCAGACTTAGTCACTTATGTAAATATAGGTCCCGGTTCATGCATGCGTGCATCGATTGGCAAACCACTTCCCATCTCATTGCCACGCTTTGGTCAAGTTATTTTTTGTGAATGGTTGATGCGATTCGAACTGATTAATCTTTTATGATTTGATTTGCATACCTACACTCATAATTACTAGTACCATCAATGATTTCATTGTGATATTTGAAAGTTTGTCATATTTTTATGAATATATAAATCAAATACGCCTTATTAAAGGCACCACCATGTTTAGAAGATTGGGTCATATTTTCATAGCCCCAAAATGTGTTTTTAAAGTCAGTGTGATTTCAGGATACCAGAAAGCAATCATCTGAAAATTTTGAATGTTTCTGTCATGATTCCAGCCCATAATCTTAACCAATTCTACTCCTTTCCTTTATCACTGATGTTGTGATACGCACAGTGTACAAGGACAAGAAAAGAAAATCCTCCCCCACTTCTCAGATACAAATGTGACTCTCTTAGTCTGAGTCAGTCTTAGACAGTCAATGGTGCTTAATACAGACGTCATTTTGTAGCGCCCTCTCCTGCTAGTGAATTTTTTTTCTATAAAAAAAAAATGTGTAAATGCAGATAACAGACTCCCTTTAAAGGGATAGTTCACCCTGAAGTTTGGTTGATTTCAATAAAAGCAGAAGTATGAAAGAGACATTAATGAAGGTTTGACGAAAATCCATCAAAGGATTAGAAAGTTATGATCTTTGTAAATTTCAATTTTGTGATTTCAAGTGCAAGGTGCTCTCCCATATGTTGTGTGCTGTATGATTCCATAAATTGCTCTTTTTTGTGTTTGATGAAGATTTTTTTTCAAAGAGATATGTGTCTAAAAACGTGTTTCTAATGCTGTATCAAATGCCTAAGTAAAGTGATGCATGTCCTTTTGGGAAAATTGACATGTTCAAAAAAACAATTGTACCCAATATATGGGAGAGCATTTTGCATGTGACGTCACAAAATCAAAACTGTAAAATATCAAAACTTTCTTATCCCTAGACGGATTTTCATCAAACCTTCACTAATATGTTTCTGTCATATTTTTGCCTTTATTAAAACCAACTTAATTTCAGGGTGAACTCTCCCTTTAACCCTTTGTGAGACAGACAAGATGGCACTCAACAGGATCTGTGTGTACAAGGACACATGTTGGTATACACTCAAACGCTATTTCACTTTCATTTTTGTTAGGACATATACACTTGTTTGATCAAGCACAAATACATAAAACACAATAAGGAAGGGAAATCAATTAATTATGGTATGATAGATACATGTTAAAAACGTTTTTCATGGGTCCCTTGTGAAGAAAAAACATGTTATCAATATGTATAATGAGTGAGTACACTGTTAAACTCAATGTTGAATAATAGATTATATTGTGTCTGTCATTTTCTGTTTGTCCTATAACCGTTGAATGATATATTTCTGGATATCAAAGTCCATTCGATTAAAATGTATTTGTACACCCATATCTGTTTCCTTTCTGTATGTTTCCTCAAGTCTTGGACATGTTTGTACATGTTGATGATATGATGATGACACATTGGCAGCATGGAATCTAATGACAAGGTTAATTGATTAAAACCTGAAAAATCAGAGAAACAGATTGGAGAATGCTTGAGAAAAATCTGACATATCGTAAGAAAGTTATTAACTTTGAAAAATCCGAAGCAGTAAACCCGTAGGTTGGTACTTCACAATCCAATGGAGAAACGTGCACAATAACCATGACAATTGTGTACAGTATTATCGTTGTGGACCAACGGAATTGCCTATGAAATTTAATAATCAGAATTCAGTGCGAATAATCACGATTTCCGAAAAAAAAAATCTCGCCTCTCTAAATGCTTTCAGGTTGTCATCAACTCTTGCACGCAACAAATTTCTGACTTTTATGCTTCTATTATACAATTTATTTACAGGGTTTTATTCACCTCTAATATTTACCTTATGCGCTGACTGTACTAAATGTTATATTCATATGAGCGTTGAATCAATATTCACGGGGCATTGTGCTGATTTTGGCTTGAAAAGTACACAGAGCATTATCTGAAAATAATCATGAATTATGCATAATTTGATTCTTCATGTTATATACAAACCTGACTTCTATTAGAGCAAAATTATGTCGATGTGTAATATAATAGTAAAATCCAAATGATATTCTTATGTTCATGGGGAATGAATCCCTGTCAAGACATTAGATTTAATACAAGTAGAAACACAAGCAGATTGGGAAATGTTTGAAAGAAATTGACATGGCTAAAGTAAACTGAATTATCAAAGATGCGCATTACTAGTACTGAATCTAGCAATGATTTTGCACGGGCAACTTAATTGGTCCTCAATGGCGTATTATACGGGCTTGTAATTACTCGATGTACCATGCAAGATCAAGGAAATACACGGAGCAGTGGTTAAATACCTTCAATCCACAGATTCCAAAGCTTAACATTTTTCTAAATAACACACAAATACACGTATCGCCTTTTTGTCAAATGTAACCGGGTCACTTTCAATGATATTTCTACTGCATAGAATCTTTTACTGGGGTTTCCTTTCTCTCAATTTGAGTATGACTGGCGAGTTGTCAATATAAGCAGATACCGCCGCCCCCCCCCCCCCCCTCCCCCATATCGATATAACACAGTGCAGCTGGTATATGATCAATGTCACGTGTTATAGGTGACTTCAGCCGTAAGAATGTCAATATAGACCTGTTTGTATGAGGCGTCTGTTAATCAATAACTAGAATAATCATTTAGCTCGAGGACACACATGCACTGCGCATTGTTTCTGCAGCTGAGATTTCAGTCCTGGTCACATAGACAAGATCTGTATAGACGTACATACATGTACGTTCTACCTGTCCCAGATAGAATCATGGTTGTTCTTTAAACTCATTCACCAATCCTTCATAAAAGAACTCGACGACTAGCTATGCCGATTCCAAGTAGCGTAATTTATGGTATGTGCATTATAGAATTGGTTTCATTACACGGCAATTTCAATCAAATCTTATTTGCTTATAATTATCTAAAAATTGACTGACAATGACTCTCACACACCTACACACACACACACACACACACACACACACACACACACACACACACACACACACACACACACACACACACACACACACACACACACACACACACACACACACACACACACACACACACACACACACACACACACACATACGCATTGTTACATCCGCACGCGTATGGTATGTATTGGATAATGGATATAATTTATATCAATGCACATGTGAGTCGACAATGCATTGACAAAAAAAAAGGGTAGTGTTGAAATAAACATCACTTATAAATAAACTTTAAGTAAACTCTGGCTGTTACTCATAGCTCTTAGTTTCTATTAAAAAAAAAGAATCATAAATTTGTTGAGATCTATGACCTAAAGCTCAGATACGATCGACTGAAAATGAAACATCACCTGATCAGATGCAATGCCTTTATGTTGTCCTTGTACATGATTGTTCTTGGATTACTGTAGAAAAGACGTATTGTGTAGATCTTGAGTGATGTCAGAATGTGGGAATTTTCCTCTTTTTCTTCTATTATTTAGAGGGGTTGTGAGCCCGGGGGGGGGGGGGGGGGGTTGGTATGTCTGGCTGGTAAATGGTATACGAATACGAAACGAAAACTATTATGTCGCAATTATTTCTCAGCTTGGTTATGCTGGCGGGCATGTTTTTGCCCAACGATTTATGGCTGTTCAATCCTACCACAAAGGCAGACATTCTCTAGTTCACCCCTGTGACCTTCATCTGTTCATGTGCGGATACTAAAATATGTGTTCCCCCTCCAAATCTCCCTCCCGCCCCCCCCCCCCCCTCCATTTTTCTCTTGTATGTCTTTCTTTCTCCTCCAATCTATCTGTTTCCCGCTTTAACTTTCTTTTATGTCGGCCTGTCTCTCCCCCTTCCCCACACTTTCTCCATTTCTCCCCTCACTCTCTCCCTCTCTCTTCTAATATTCCTCTCATCTTTATCTCTCTATTTCTATCGTTATGTCTGAGTCTCTCCCCTCTCTATAATCTCCCTTATCTTCCTAATCTCCAGTCTTTCTATCCGGTATGTACATACTTGTAAATGTATCTTCCGATCTGTCTGTCTGACTCTCTTCGCCTCTCTCTCCTACAATCTCTCTCTCCCAACCCCCCCCCCCCCTCTCTCTCCCTCTCTCTCTCTCTCTCTCTCTCTCTCTCTCTCTCTCTCTCATTCTCTCTCTCTCTCTCTCTCTCTCTCTCTCTCATTCTCTCTCTCTCTCTCTCTCTCTCTCTCTCTCTCTCTCTCTCTCTCTCTTTCTCTCTCACTCGCTCTCTGCATGTTTACTCCCAGTTTCCACACTACTAGTCCTCCCTCTCCTTCTCGCTCTTCCAACCTATAGTTCTCTCTCCTTCAATCGTTCTCGCCTCCTCTCTCTCTCTGTTTATATTTTGAGATATTTTGAGATACAGGTGACTAGGGACATCCATCTCACCAGTGAAAAATAATGGAATGAAAATATTTCTAAAATAAATTATTCTTCTCTCTTGCCACCCCTCCCCCCTCCCGTCTCTCTCACTCTCTCTAAATGTGAAATGAAACCAAAAGTCCCTCAGCTCGTCATTACAAGAGCGAAGCTTAAAGTGGGATTAGATGAGATCACGACCCGTGATTACTCTTTGATAATATGCCTCTGCCGAAGAAGAAGTATAAATGAAAAAATCTTAGAACGCGAATTTCCCATTTCACATAATTATAACTCTAGTAAACAAAGTGATTCGATCATTATGATCCTGGCCGAGAACAGACGCAATCCGTGCACATTATATTAGTCTGCACGTTACAAGCCTACAGCAATAACTTGAAATGTCAAGGTTCCTTCCGACACTCAAATTTGACATTGAGCTGACCCTGTAAAATCACACCTATGAAAACAATAATGTCGGCTAACAATATAAAGTAACCCTACCAGTACCACCGGTAGAGCTAACTACAGACTGATTGACAGCGATATATGTGAGTCTTGCTGTTTTTACGAGTCACTAATGGGCTTTTCATTAGGCGAGAAGTGTGTTGTTATTTACTAATTACCATCCCATTTGAAACCGAATCCTTGGCAACAAACTCCAACTTGATGATACCCGTCTAGTTATTAAGTAAAACATTAAGTAATATAGCTATATTCCTATGAGTATGACGTCGCATACATAATTATTACACTGACTGAAGTTCTGTACAATAAGGTTGCTGTTATTTTCCCCCGTGGATGCGGTGAGAACGGGCGGGGTAACATACACCTGCTCCGTTTTCTCCCAGGATTTCAAGTATTTGTGTCACTACAGACTCTTGTGTACATTGCCCGCTCGTTCAGTGTAAATACCAAGCCCGGCTGTCCATTCACAATGCATTGTTATACACACAAAGTACACACACACGTATGTGCGCGCTATGCGTCGAGAATCGGCTGACCATAAAGTTCCGGAGATCGTGTGCCTGGTGGCAATGTTGCTTGGTAGACAATAGTGAGCTTTCGTTATGAGGACGGACGGGCTCCAGTGCGGTAATCCGACACCAAGATCGATCTGCGCATGCGCCACTGCCCGCTCTGGAATCCGCGCGGGGAATCGAGAACGTGAATTCTGAGATTTCTCGTCCTCGACGAGTAGATGACAGCAGCCAATCAGCGCCCGTACAGATGATGTAATGCAAATCGCACGTGCGACCGGCTGTTTTGTAGACAAGCTCGGTAGGGGGTGTGCCAGATGACGCCACACGCACCGTCGTTCGCGTTCTCTGTCTTTCAGCGAAACTGCATGTGAATTGCCGAGGACGGACGGCGAGAACAGATTGCTCACTGATCTTGTTTCCGTCCGCGGGGCTATAACGAAAGCTCCCTATTACCTTACTGCTGGAGGACTAAATAGCTAATTGTGGAAAGGCTCTACCGCACATCAGCATATCCACAGGGCTATTCGGCTTTGGGGGTTCTTATCAAAGATCCGAAGTCATATCGATTAATGAAGGCCGGCGGCAGCTATGTTTGTTGGTGAAAAGTTTTGACACACCTCGACTCCATAATACCCCCACTGCCCAAACTCCCACCTCTCTGGGCCGACCGACACACGAAGTTGAATCACCGGGCATGTACGGATCGACTCCCTGCTGGCACTCCTTTGAGATGCATATGAGACGTCGATATTGTGATTATCCCCAGTGATCGAGTTGGAAGTACGTAGAAACTGAACATGGAGGAGATATATCTTGACGAGATTGAGGCCGGGAGGAAAAATCTACTGGAAAACAGCAAGAACTTGGATATGGTCGCCAACTTTTGCGAGGATAACTATATGGAGGTAAGTGTGAGTATAATCCAGATGCACGGTGTGTGTGCTCCAGCCCAATTAAGTACCAGGGCGTGTCCAAAGAGATGACATATTATACGTCTTGGTACTTTGGTACACACATACCATGTAGCTATTACAATGTTAGAGCCCCATACCAAGGCTGTATTGTGAAGCGAACTCGATTCATAGATCCTAGCATATCTCACCATCGATGTTTTATACTATGATCACTCGATATAATTCTCTCCACCCTTTACCACTTATACTAGCTGCAGCGCTGTATGTGCATGTCTCCGACTTTCTGAACTTAATGACTTTGCAACAGGTGAATTATGAAACTTAATAACTTTTGAGCCGGCTGACACCGCATCCCTACCGTGGTTGTGTTCCAATACCAATGCCCGTATGCGCTGCAGTACCAGTATATGTACAGCAGTTAACCCTTACATTACCAGACTGTGAAAACCCAAGTGGCTCCCGGGAGTGGCTCATATTACGCCCGTCCCCTGTCGGTACCCCTGATATAGATTTGCACATTTTATAAAAGGAAATAGTCTAGATAAAATGTATAGTCGAGTCCAGACTTGACTCACACACGAACGCACACACACACACATACACACACACACACACACACACACACACACACACACACACACACACACACACATACACACACACACAGACAGACAGACACACACAGACACACACATACACACACGCACACACACATACATACACACATACACGCACACACGCACTTACACACACACATACACACATACACACACACACGCATAGTCGCATACTGTACATACACACATGACTGTAATTGTACATGTACATGTAGATTTCAAAGGGAAGGGGGTTCCCCGATCGTCTTAGATAAAAAAAAAAACAACATGACAACTATATATAACTTGAACAATATTATGACGGTAAATAGCTATAAATCTGTGTTCAGCATTATTTCCTTGTTTACCTTACATTAGTTCATGCCGTCGATTGATTTCTAAACTAAAGACAACCTAGCAAACTTTCAATTTCGCAACCCTGTTTCATAGGGAAAAGTGAATTTTGGTCTGTTTATGTCGTATTTTCACTATCGTCGTCACTCCGTTGGATCTGTATAAACATACCGCATCGATAATAATCCACACATCCGTTTTCCAACCCGCAGCCAGGTTTAAAGGTACGAAATAGGAGTGGGGAGTGGGAATTATTACGTGTCTTTATCATGGCAGATTGCTATGCCAGCCGTCATCACCCGGGTCAGATTTTCATTGAAATTTGAACGATTTTATCATTTTGAGGTGATTCCTTCGTGTTATCCTGAAATCAAAAGGAGGACAAGACCCATGGTCTTGACAGAATAACAATCCATAAGGCTACAGCAAACGACGCGATCCGATCAGTCGTGCCACTCTGCGACTGGCTGAATCACAGGACCCGATCATTTGCTTTGCACAAGAAGATGACGTCATCTTTCCAGTCGTACGCCCTTACGACTGCATAATCGTGTCGTCTTCTGTGAACGGGTCTAGCAGTATTTACCTTTAATTGTTATCACTTCGTTTATTGCGACCTCTCTGACCACATTTTGTGTGAATGACTAAAAAAGAGTGCAAACAAACCGCTATTATTTATTGCGGAATGACACCGAGGTTAGTCTAAACCACCATTTTTTGCGAACCTCTTTCCTTTATTCCTTCCTTGAGGAAACCAGTGTTTGCGCAAGTACCATACATGATTTTCTTTGAAGTACATGTATTTCCCTAAAATGAGGTTTCCCAGTATTAAATCCCATATATCTCACAATGCACTGAACAAACGCAGTGTGTGAGTACTGAGTAGTCTAAAAGTTAATGTATGCCTATATGCTTTTTGCAGGCGAAGCCAAATTCTGTAAAATTTTGCACGAACCACGGTAACGGCAAATCGATCTATTTTTGTGGGATATGGAACTTAACAGTCACGTAGAATTCAAAGAAAGCATATAAAAAGTGAGAGAACAAACTAATGTGCCTTTCTCGCTCAGCTTCCTTTTACTAATGCAATATTTCTTTCATATTTTGCTTTCATTCAGATCAACTTAACATCAAGGCGGATTTTCCTAAAAGCATCATGTATGTTATTGTTATGTGATATAAGTCCTTTTACCACTCCCCCGCCCAAATCATGTTTCCACATTTTATGACCACTTTCCAGAAGCCCAATTATTCTCAAGGTTATAGCTGACCCTTGAGTTTTATGGGGATAGTCCCTAAATGACGTTCACTGGAATTCAGGAACTGTGACGTAGTTAAGGTTTATTTTCTGCGGTATATGCATTAGATCTGAAACTGATCTGCTGTATGAATTTCACTTTAATTGTTTACTTGAATGATATAAAGGAACATTATATTCAGAGACCTTAGAGAGTCCGAAATCGATTCAGAGATTGAGGTTCATCAGAGATTTATTCCAGAGACATAAAAGAGAGATAAAGATAGATTCATCACAGAGAGATATTAATCACAGTTATTTGAGTACTAAATATACTACAACCCGTAATGCACTTCGAGTCCACTAGTCCTTCTTCAACCCAGAATTAGGCAAAACTATAGACTTTATTTTAGCTGATTCCGCAACACTAACCAAAACACAACATTATGCATTTTGTACCAGAAAGACACGCAAATACAACGGAGAAGCATTTTGGTGGAGATTTGTGAATACACCTTAAAGACAGCCAGTCCCTTTTTCAGATCACCACAAAACCATCGAAATATTGGCAAAACATATAGAGAAGTGTTAGCAAGGTCTATATTCACAATTTGAAACTGAAATGTAGTGTAAAATTCAAATAATGCACGTAAACAACGTCTGATTAATAGTCTTTACCTCAGGCTCTTAGCAGTTTGTTTTGAAATATCTGCGTTATTGATTAATCTGTTTATTAAATTATAAAACGCATTATGAAAAAATTGTTCTATGGGAAGGAATCATCTCCAAAGTTTGGTAGTTACTCATAAAATTAGGATTTCACACACGCATAATAACCACATAGATACTGTAACAAAGACTAATACTTTTTTCGTGGTACGAAAAAAGTCGGTTTGAAATTTAACGGCTGAAATTTTTTACATATACAGAAATCTTCAACATGCTATGTTCTTTGAAATGGTCTTGAATCACACTTTCTTTAATTTACGATCGTGATAGACGATTTCAAATTTTAAGCTTGCAAAAGGGACGGACAATCTTTAACTACTCATTAGTCGTTGCTATATCCGATCACGCAGTGCTGAAGTATCCCCAAGACTGTAGGGGGGCTATTATTGTATTCATCGTAGCTCTCTCCAAGGATCTAGACTGTAGGATGCAGTGCCCTTTTCATCACATTGATTATTGATATTTGATTATACACTGAAATTATACACAGCTAAGTGCCCACACCCACACACGCACACCCACACACACACACACACACACATACACACTTTTTTTTTTTTTTTTTTTTTTTTACACACACACACACACCAAACACACACACACATACACACACATACACATACACACACACTCTCTCTCTCTCACGCATACCATTTTCCTCATCATTTACTTCGGTTTATGATTGAATCTCTACGTAACAACCTACGAAAGTACCGTTAGTTTTTAGTGTTATCAGTGTTGGGTTGACTATTTTAAACAAAGAAAGAGTATTCTAAAATCGCTCAATTCAAATCTTCAAACCTTTCCTGTGTATGGGGAGGTATGTGTGTACTTGTGCTGTAGATACTATTTATCTTGAATACAAGGATGTTTAAGCACATGGAAATACATCGCTTTGAACAAGGTTTGATTCATGACTAGCAGTATCTTGTCATCCAGATCCAATGGATGGAATGGACTTTGAATCTATTAGTTGTTGCTACTCAGACACACCTCGGACAAGCTTTGGGGTTTCCATTTGTAACGTATTGTTTGAATGGTGTGAATAAAACATTTTATTTACGCCGTTGGCATTTATGGCATTTTGACTTCTCATACGTCATTGGAGGCGTGCGGGTGTTTTTTCAAATTTTCGTCAATATGAGACTTTATTGCGGCAAACAATGTGAAATTCGTTTTTAGTAGATAATTTTACATGGATTAGTGGGAACTTATTTTTCTAATTTAGTAACATTTTAAGTTGTTGATGTGATAAATTGTGACATATTTGACCAAGGGTGTATGAAGCGTAACACTTCATTCATCCTTGATTTGACCAAATATCACCAAACTTAGTACAATGATGATAGCAAAAGAGCGATTCCCCCTCATTAGAGAGGAAGAAATTCAACGATATGTCAGAGATTTTTAGTAATGTAGTACATGTATTTCGGTGTCTGCGTAGGAACGCGGAGGCATACCAGTCGACTGCACGCAGTGGAATTTCTCTCGTTTAGAATTTAGATTTATTAGAAGTTTATTCTTGTATAGTGCAGATCGATGGGGAACATTTCACAGCCTAGAAACTAGGCTACAAGGTACCATGATATCATCTTCCCTGTCTGACCTATGCCTTGTTTACGAGCTAAACGAATTCGATGTCGGGTCACATTTCACATTATCAGTCGACGACCGTTAGCGCAACGATGTCACGGTGAAAATATGTAGAAACACTGATTTATACCAAGCGTTGCTCGTATATCTACAGATATTTTAATGTTCCCGGTCAAAGTCTGGATGATTATTACCGGTTATCCATTAATTATTATCCATGTAAGTTAACGTGATAAAGTAAAGAGTGTTCGTATATCTGATGTGTCATGCTCGGGTTGTTTACATAGACTTACAGTGGTATTTGTTTGGGCGTGTTTGCTGATATCCATCTTCTGTCTCTCCCTCTACTTGAAGAGGGGTGCCATTATATTATATATATGAACTAATTAACCTGTATAAGCTATTTGGGACACCGGGGGTTACTTCATCAACCTGTTCTTAAAGGGATAGTTCACCCTGAAGTTTAGTTGGTTTCAATAAAAGCAGAAACCTGAAAGATTCTGACTTCATAATAATAGTAATAATATTCAATTCTTAGAGATGCACAATACCATTCAAATAGTCCCAATGCGTGTGAAAGTAACAATTGATTATGTGAGAATTTGAAAATAACTAATAATTATCAAATAGATGCGTCTTTAGTGTTGATTTGAATTGATCGAGGTCTGTCAATGATCTAATGCCTTGGGGAGGTTTTTCCATAATTTGCGTGCCGTATTTGCAAAAGCTCTATCACCGAATGTCTTAGATTTTACACGAATTTCTTAGGAGAAGAAAGAATCACCAGTCGTACGTAAGTTTTCTCGTTCTTAGTGCAGGAACAGCTTGGTGAAGTACCGCACAGAACACATATCCACGCCAGTATGCCACAAACTTTTAACAAATGTGTTTATATAATATAATTTATATTTACTATGTTTATATATACATGTATATCATATATTATCATATATATGCCTGTTTGTCGTCCTAAATATTTAAGTACGCCAACTTAATAACACTTCTAGTGTTTACATCAACTATTATAGACATCTTAACCCCTCCCCTCTCGTTCTCTCTTTCCCTCCCCCTCTCTCGCTGTGTCTCTCTCCATCTCTCTCTCTCTCTCTCTCTCTCTCTCTCTCTTTCTCTCTCTCTCTTTCTTTCTCGCTCTCTTTCTTTCTCTCTTTCTCTCTCTCTTCCTCTCTCTCTCTTTCTCTCTCTCTCTTTCTTTCTCGCTCTCTTTCTTTCTCTCTTTCTCTCTCTCTTTCTCTCTCTCTCTCTCTGTCTCTCTCTGTCTCACTCTGTTCTTTCTCTCTCTTTATGTCTTTCTCCCTCCCCCCCCCCCCCTGCACCCTGTCCATCCCCGTTTGTAACTACCTCCACCCTCTCCCTCCGCCTCTTTTCATATTTGCATCTCCCTACCTAACTGTCTTTCTTTCACCACTCTCTGTATTCAGGCCACAGACAAGAGAGCAGCGCTTGAAATGACCAAGAACTACACTACCCAATCACTGGCGAGCGTAGCCTACCAGATCAACACACTCGCCACCAGTATGTTGCAACTGCTAGACTCCACAGCCAGTCGTGTCGGTGGCATGGACTCTGGAATCAACAGCGTTGGCTTTGTAAGTTAACGATTAACCCAAATTATCCAATTGCTAATCTTTTTTTAACCATTTAACCTATTGTCACGTGGAAGGGAGTCTAGCTAGACCCGTGTCTATATGATTTAACCCAAAACACAGCCTCGACATTGTTTTTCTTTTCTTTTTTTAAAACAATTATGAATCGAGAATCAAATTGATATTTGGTATGATCATTCTCATACCAGAACTAAAAACTAAAAAAAATGGATTCCGTAAAATGCTGCTGTCTATGCTGAATATTGTTTACCTTTTTTGAAGACGTAGAATAAAAAGGAGAAGAAGAAGAAAAAGAAGAAGAAGAAGAAGAAGAAGAAGAAGAAGAAGAAGAAGAAGAAGAAGAAGAAGAAGAAGAAGAGGAGGAGGAAGAGGAAGAAGAAGAAGAAGAAGAAGAAGAAGAAGAAGAAGAAGAAGAAGAAGAAGAAGAAGAAGAAGAGGAGGAGGAGGAGGAAGAGGAAGAAGAAGAAGAAGAAGAAGAAGAAGAAGAAGAAGAAGAAGAAGAAGAAGAAGAAGAAGAAGAAGAAGAAGAAGAGGAGGAGGAGGAGGAATAGGAAGAAGAAGAAGAAGGAGAAGAAGAAGAAGAAGAAGAAGAAGAAGAAGAAGAAGAAGAAGAAGAAGAAGAAAAAGAAGAAGACGACGAAAAAGGGAGAGAGTAGAGATGAATGATTAAGGAAGCAAGTAATATCAAATCTTGCATTTTCCACTCTTTGTTATCTTTCTCTTCAGACCTTGGACCTGAGAAAGGAGCGAATCGACCGACAGACCATCTCCAGCTCGCTCTTCACCCCCAAGGACTGCACCCGAGGGCCAAAGGTCATCCGACCTCAAGAAGCCAAGACCAACGTCGCCTACGTCTCCTTGCCCATCGACTACGCCAGCCTCGACGACGTCGGTCATGGAATGAAGCTGGGTCTGAATTCGGCATCACCGAGGAACTCGAGGTCCTCGAGGTCGGGTTCGTTGAGGAGCACGTCGAGTAGAGGCTTTATCTCTGATAGCCCGTACAGTAGCGTCAGGAATGCAAAGGTGAGTGTGGAGAGGGCAAGGCTGGTGTGTGTGTGTGTGGGGGGGGGGGGGGTATGAAGGAGAAAGGTAACAAATAGTGATGGTGTTGGTGATGGTCATTGTAGTAGTGAAGTAAAGAATAATATGGTGTTGTTAGACTGGCTACCAGGCTGTTGGGTACTTATACTATAGACCAAACTATTCAATAAAGGGTTCTAGCTGCATTAGACTAATCATTTTTAATTTCTTCTCCGGCTCCCCAGACATAGGAAAGAGGAGAATGATACAGTGACTAGTCTCAGAATATCATACTTTATTTCGCAGTTTGGATCAGAAATGTTCTATGGCCTGGAAACCGGCAACACTGGTGGTTGAAGTATGTAACATAATGGAAACAAAGGAGGGATTGACAAGAGAGGAAAAGGAAAAGAAGGCAGGAAGGAGAGAAAAGGGTGAGATAGAGAGAGAGAGAGAGAGAGAGAGAGAGAGAGAGAGAGAGAGAAGGGGTGGCGATGACACGTGGAGATCAAATACATTATTGGTGGCAGCAGGAAACGTAAGTACAGGACTGTGGGACAGTGGGTGTGTTCGGGTGTATGCAGATGCTTGTTCTTCTAGTTTTAAGATGCTACTAGATTAATGTATTTTTTTGTACAAAAAAAAAATACTTTTGCAAAATTGCGATAAAACAGGAAAATGTGTTGTAAGGAGGTTGGGTGGAGAACAGAACATTAGAGTAATTATGGCAAGTAGTGACAACGTGAGTTTACCAGCATCAGGGATGGAAGTGAAAGGGAGGGGAGTGTGACGGCCGACGGGGTGGTCACGTGTGATAATAGGGGTGAAAGAATGCGATGGAGGATGAATTTTTTAAGAGGACAAATTTTTCAAGAATGTTCAAGGTGACAGAAAGTGTGGTAATTTGTGGATAGTTATCTTATGAACTATTTGGATTATATTCTAGGGTGTTACCCCCCACTCCGGAACTGTATGATATTTCGACCGTTAGTAGTTGCCATTCTATAAAAAGATGACGTTTTATTTTTTTGTGATTTTTCTTGCCATTGCAGGGTCATTCCAAGTTACGACCGTCCCTCTCCAGTATCTCTAACAGTTTGCAGCCACCCGTCGTTGCTGATCCATCAGCGTACAGCGCCCCCAACGGTAGCATCCCGTCAGGGGATGTCACCTCCGAACCACCACCGCCACCGCCAACAACGCCACCTCCGCCCCCCTTAGAGACGATTTGCGATGAGGAGGAGACAGTTTTTACTCCCCCACCCGACCCAATTGCCAGTCCGCCCGATCAGACCGAAAGTGTGCCTGACCACGCCCCTCCGCCGTCTCTTCCTCCCATGGCGGACATGGATGAAGTTGTAGCAGACGACAATGACCTACCCCCACCGCCAATGCCCTCAACCCTCCTAGCGGCTCAGCCTTTACCATCACCCGACCTGCCATCACCGCAATCCCAGGATCCCCCAGTTGTCAGCATGGCGAACCCTAAGGACATCGCGCGCGTGCAAGGCGATGGTCACCCGTCGCCACGCACTCCTGACAAGCCTCTACGGAAGGGGCCCTTACGCCGGAAGTCCACCCGATCCCCGCGGCCGGTGATGAAACCACCTCCGCCGCCACCTTCTGCTGTTGGACACCCAACCGCATCCGCATCTGAAGTGTCCAACCCGCTCTCGTCTATTCCTGGTGCTGCTCCACCTCCACCACCAGCTCTAAGCTCCCCTGCTCCACCGCAATCCACCCCCAACCCCCCTCCAGCACCGACTCCGTCCGGGGGAGCACCCGCTCCACCGCCTCCCCCGCCTCCTCCTCCCATCGGAGCCGCTAAATCTGGACCCAGCCAGACGAGCCAGACCCAAGACAACTCCAGCGAGAAGCCCAAGACCAAGCCGCCGGCTCAGTCCGGGCTGGGCTTCGCTGAGCAGCTGCAGCAGCGCCTGATGACGCTCAGGATCGGGGAGTCTGGTGAACAAGGGTCAAGCTCAGACCGGGTGGACGAAGCGGAAAGCGGCCAGGTTGACCTTAGTCTACCCCCACCGCCGGCCCCTGTGTCAACAGCTAGTAAGTTGTGGAGATAAATTTTTTTCTATTGAAGATACGGTACGGGATAAGAACACATAAACTCCCTCTGCTCAACGTTGATGTTGACATTATTACAGTCCAATCTAGTTTAAATAGTTATGATTGAAATAGTCTTGCGTTTGTTTCTTCATGCAAAATTTGTTTTATTACTTTCATACAGTGGAATGTCAGTTTTTTTTATTAAAATGATTTCGTGTGGATGGACGGCTTTTTCTCTATACACAAGTAAATTATTATGTCAGAATGAGAAAATTGCAGAAAATCATCATATTTATGTATGATATTCCCTCCTCATTTAGATAATGTTTTACAGGTAGTTACAATCATTATTGAACAGGGGCCGTCTTGCATAATTTAAGTCAAGTTGGATTTAAGCGCAAGTCAATCAAATTAAATTATCAACAATAATGACTCTGGTGGAGTCACCAGAGTTGTTATTGTTGATAAGTGGTCTGTAATCAAATGAAGCCTTACCCTAAATATTAAATCAATCTATTTGCATTGGAATAAAGTTTCCTTTAAACACAACTAGTTGTGCATTGGAAATCTTAATGCAAAGTTACGTTTATTTTTGTTTTGGAGTTGTGTTTGATTTTGGGAAGTCCGATTAAACCTTACTATTTATGCAAGACAACTCGGTCTATATCAGTGTATATCATATCTGTCTGCCGTTTATCCTGTCACCTTGCTCCATCAGATACCACACCCCCTCCTATTGATGAGGCTCCCGTGACGTCAGCGACGTTCATTGCTGCAGAAGAGCCGTCATGGGCCCCGGCAGAGTACATGTACAAAGGTATGAACAAACCGTCAGAGAAAATAATCCTTTTCAATCAAAACTACAAAGGTAAAAGGCAATTCATAGCGGTATATATAGTTTGGGAAATCAGCAAGGTGCAAGTCGTAGTAAGGATGACAAAGGCTCCGTGCGTTTTTTTTTTCCTTATGTCTAATCTAGAATGAATGAATGAGTTATTGAGTCGCTCTATATTTTTCAGTACGATGTTGGATAGCGCCGTCTGCGTTTGTAATTTTAAATGTTGTTTTGGTGATTCATACGAGTTCTCGATTATTGTAATGTAACTCTTTCAAGAGGGCTCAGTGTTCTTCTGGGCCACCGGCATAACCCTTCCGGTGTTAACCATATGGGTCTTGGTTTAGTCTAGCGGGGCCGAGCCCGAACAACGGTATGATATTCGTGCCAAATTTAGGATAAATCAAAATATTTCCAGTCCGCATATGTTTCACAAAGCTGCTGAACGACAGAGTACCAGCAATCTGCGCACGATGGTTACACCTTTTGATGAATTTCCAAGACGTTTTCATTTTTCGTTATGTGACCAAGATGAATAACTTGCCGGTGGTTCCTGGTTTAGGTTCTGCGAATGTGTTGTTATTGTGCTTTGTTAAGATTTATATTTTCCCAAATCTTTTTCAAATTCTTATCGAGTGTTTTATTGTAAAATTGAGTGATGTGTTTCACATCATTTCTTGTGTTCTTGTTGCATTTCTTTCTTTTCCCAATTTTAGCTGTTGCAATATTCAGCTACGGCGCAATGCGTGAAGATGAACTGGCTTTCAAGGAGAACGACGTGATCTACGTCCTCGCCGACTACAACGACGGCTGGTTCCAAGGCGTGTGCAATGGGCAGACTGGGATGGTCCCAGGAAACTACATGGAGCAGATGCCCTGAAGGACTGAAGAGGGCGCTAAGAGAATTGTGCTCGATTGCCACCGATAATATGTTAGCCATTGATATTCCAGACAAACTGCCACAACATGGGGCTTGTGTTTACCAATAATGAAATAATCAACCAGTAGCACGTTAAGAGCAAAGGGTGCATTGCCACAATGGCGCTTCTGTTGGGCCGTTAGCGGAGTTTCTTCCAGTCTTGGAAGCTCTGACCTGGGGGGGGGGGGGGGGGGCATTTCATCAACATTTTTCGTCTGACAAGTTCTCTTTCTCCGACAGTTACCATGGAAACAGTCAGAGGCTAGTGCCTCTCAGCCAATCAAAGCCGAGGATTTCACTGAAATTGTGAGCACTGACTTTTTAGTCAGTGCTGACAACTTTCATGAAATGCCCTTTGGCCTTGATATTTACAAAGTGTTATTTGTAGCTTGTTTATTGTTTTGCCGCAGCGGCAAGTCCCTGGCTTCAAAGTGCCCTCAGCGAGTGCCAGCGACAAACCACTTCCGTGTGTACGTAACGTAACTCTCCCATTACCAAGGAGACGTGTAGATTTGCTCTAAAAGTTTGGTCATTTTTATGTATCACGGAGGAGAGGGAGAACGTGGGACTTGCTTCTTCGGAATCAGAGTGGCAACTGCCTTTATTCGCCATATTCCTCAAGCACTATACAATAGGTAACAAGAAGAGGGGCGGATTATGAGGGTTAACTAGTGGGAGGGGTATGACACTGGGAGTAGGTAATGAAGTGATGACCGATGGATGATACACAGTGGGTCCGCATGATATAAACAACTGGGTTGATGATGGCTGGGCGGAGGTCGCAGTTGAAGGGACACTCGCAACAATTATATTTACATATACAATAGTAATGTACAGGCTAAAACATATTATCAGAAAGCCACCTCCCCAAACTCCCCAAACTGCCGCCTCGTGATAATCGTATTGTTTGTAGATCACCTAGTGCCCATAGTTTTAACCATGTACATGTACCTTAGAGCAGTACAACTAACTGCATTGCCATGTGTCTGATTTTCTGAAACCTTTGCCAATCTGTGTGACTGTTTCTCCGATTTCGTCTGCTTGTATTTAATCAAAATCATGATGATGGGCTCATTCCCCTTCAACGCATTGCTCAATATAGCTGTGTCCTTGCGTTGTCGTGCTGGAGATTCGCCGGCGGCAAAGATGAGGCGCTGAGCGGCAAGCCGTTTCCGTGCGAACTTACCTTCAGCGATGTTTAGTCAGTGCGCTGTACTCACAGGGCTGTACTATGGAAAGTGTACATACTAATTAAAGCTGCAAGGACAAATACTGGCCGTGAATGAAAGACGGTCCTATTATCTCCTATTGGCATTGATATTGGCCAGTGAAGTGGTGAACTAAGATGAACAGTTCATCATATTTTTTGCTGACTCTCATTACCATGAGCATGAAGGTGTATCGTAAGATAATAACGTCTTCCAGGGCCAGGTAATGTAAGGGGTTATTTCCCCATACCTTTATTATAAGAAAGGAAGCAAAGTACAAAAGGCGACATTTGTTGTGTTTACCTTTAATTGAGAGCGATGCTGTAACAATGAGGGCAATTGACGTCAACAATGATCATAGAAATAAACGAAACAGTACTTCTGTCTCAAATTATGTGAGGAGGTGGGATTTTACAAATGTAAATAAATCCAATTTTTTAAAATGATGTTGAGTAATTTAATGTTACATCATCAATCAACGGGAAAGTATGGCGATGAATGATTAACAGAGAAACAAACAACTCTTAATCCCATTGAAATCTTTGACGCAAGCAGTGGTCGTGATTTAAGATGACGACAGAATGAATGCGGATAAATTAATGATCCGTGAAATTGTACCGGGTGATCGCTTTACGTATTTATTTTTGTTCCAGTGCTCCTGATCCTGCCCAAGCCGCCATGCATGCACAGTATTGCCATTAAAGGGAAACTCCGGTTAAAGAATAAGTTGCTCTTAAGGACGGGGTGTCCCATTTGCAAAAGTCATGAAATTTGGCAGGAATCAGCAGTATTCCCTAACAATAACGTTGCTCTTAAAGTTGCTCTTGAAGCAGAAAAATAAAGAGTAGAAAGGTGAACTTGTGACGTCACTGCCTCCCAACCGAGTTGCCAATTTGCCTCCCCCAAAATTACACTATTCGTTTCAATGAAACATTCATTTTATTCATTAATTAATTTGGTCTTCTCTTGCTAGGGCAGTCCAGTCACTGAGCTAAGCACTGTTCTCATCGAGGGCCCTGGGCACATTGAACAACAAATATAACATGCCATAACACAACATTCACATAAACTACTGGAGCTCCCCCATTGGAGTATTTTTTTGCAAACTATTACGTATTATATTTCGTGAATCATCATTTGAATAATGGACATCATTATCATTATTTCATAATTGATGGTCATGAAATGAGAACATTTGATGGTGCATTTGTTTTTCGTCAGTTTCACTATTTCATTAGTGAAATACCAGGCATGTACATGTAGGTCTATAGTTCTTTGGATGTAAGTAGGGAAGTGGTGAACGATTCATCGAAAAGGTTTAACATCTCAAAGTGATAGCAATCAATAATTGAGGACAACCTATCATCAGACGTAAAGTTTAAGCAAAATACATTTGTCATGACATTTTCTGGTATTGACATCATAGTAGGAAATGGCATTCAGAATGTTATTTTGAACGCTTATGTTAATGTTCAACCCCTTGCACATACATGCACATGCAAATGAAAATGAGTATTGTATTTCGTAATGTGTATATTATGGTGCGCACATTAAAGCAGCCGATGTTATTTCGATCTTTTAATTTGTCCTTTTTGTCTTCATCAATCTCTTTATAGCAAGTTTTGTCAATGGGCTGAACTGTCGAAATAATGTAGCATTAGGCCCACGGCAGACGACACGATCCGATCAGTAGTACGACTCTGCGACTGGCTGCAATCGCAGGACCCAGTCATTGGATTTGTGTAAGAAGATGATGCCACGACTGCAGAGTCGTGGCCAAATCGTGTCGTCTTCGGTGGCCTGTACACCGCAGTCTCCTGGTACACACGGTCGCTTGAATCTTCCTGTGGAGTTCGCGGTGTGGTTTAGTTTAACCCTTTTCGTGCCTGAGATATTTCTTCCCTATGTGATATGTGTGCACTAGGGGTGCAGAAACTGTTAACAGGACTGGGCACTGTCGCAAATTCATTGCGATTTATATAAATCGTAGCTCTGTAGATCAGATTAAGGGGAATGGACTTGCGATCGAATAAGATCAATCGCAACTCTTTATGATATCGGGGCCCAGGGCCCTGTTTCACCAAGATGTGCTTAAGTTACACATGATTTTACTCACGACTGGTGATCTGTTTTTAAGCTAAATGAGATATATGCATCCCAATTTGTACCTGTTTTAACATAGTGGGAGTGGACTTCCTACAATCCTAGTCAAATTTTACGTAATCCTTTTTATTTAGACGCTTGTTAACAACAAAAAATGTAATCTACAACGATCAGATTTCAACTTAAGCTGATGGGAATCAAAATTATTGAGAATCTGATTTGGCACCCACAGGTCACTGGTCAGCTGTGCGTAACTTACGCACATCTTGGTGAAACGCCACCCTGGTTTGTCGATGCCAGTCGCGAGGATTGCAGTTGCGTTTCGGAGAATCTCATTCAGGAAATGTTGTTGGCGTAGATATCGATGCTTAATTGGCAGACGATAACCGACCGTCTTTTCCTACGTTTGATCTATTGTGCCTTTCGTACGACAGGGGGTTGCTGAATGAAAGAGGTGGACTATGCTGTCTATTATTGATCTCTATTCGGCCAAATTCCCTGTCCTTTTGTGACGTCATTGCGGTAAGCGTTCAAGGAGCTAACCTGTGGAGCTAATGTGACCTCCCCCGGATCTAGTGACCTCCAGGTCAAAGTACGGACCCGCCGTCACTCAAACAAGTACAGTACATGTACTGTACATCTCTTTTAACCCTTTATGTGCAAGACAAAAAACTAGCGCTCTGTTGGATTTGTGTGTATAGCTTGCGAACAAATTCACAGGTGGCTTCCAAAGATTTAATCCATTGCGAGGAGAACACGTTTCAGATTCAGACACGTTTCAGATTGTTATCGTACTTAACAAAGGAAAGAATCTGCATTATTTCTATGTCTGCTTGTATAGCTCTCGATCAAGAAGGTTTGGCCCGTGTTGCATAAATCTTACCGTTGATGGTAAATGTGCTACTATTATTAGTACCAATGAAACCGTGAATTTCACTGGCTGTCAATGGTAGTTACCATTTATGGTAAAGTTACCATTAATAGTAAGGATTATGACCTGACTAGCTAGGCTACCCTGACAAAATAAACCATTGTTGTAATTGTTATCATCACAATAGCATTTTATGAATTGCTCTAAATTTATGAAGCAATGGTATCGCATCTATTGTCGAAGTGTTTACAACTTTAAGAAGGTGCGTACGGAAATTTTGATTAGAAACGACCAATGATTCCTTGTGGCTGAGCTGGATCATCCTCTTACATCCTTGAAACGACGTCCTGTAATTTACACACGTTTTAATCCGCCATCAATGACGTAGTCTCGCTCTGAAATCCACCAGTCACTGACCGAATTAGGCTGGTAATTTGCTTCTAAGGTTATTTGTTTTGGGTTTCCTTCCATTGGAATGTGTTCTGATGACTTCCTGAGATGCTTTGAAACCATCGGAGCAAAGAGTAATCCCTGCTGGTCAGGACGTAAGCCTATTGTCATTAGAAACCACGACGGACTGAGAATCCGCCATGACACACGAGCATTCACCCACGCACCACACTTAATCGTCCCAGGTCCCTTCAAGAATGGAGATAATCTTCTAGAAGAATGATACCTGCCTTTTTGAACTTGACAATCAATGTCAACATCGATTTTCTCCAGTGACACACACGTTGAGACTGTTAAGTCCTGTTCATCACGGTGATTTGTTAGACATTTCTGAGAAGCGTGGTCATGCACCCACGTGTTCTTACCTCCTGGAAACTAGCCTAGTTTCCACGCTTTTGGACGTTTCTAATTCAAACTAAAAAAACCCAAAAAACCCTAAAGTAGCCACACCCATGTATTGAATAGGCAATTGTATATAGATTGAAAATAGCCAACAGCCTAGAAGCCAGGCTATGTGGAAAGTGACATGTATGGGTTGGGCAAGTGGGGCAAGTACGAGGGTCCGGGACATCCAGAGAAGATTTAATCTTTCTGAGTCAGACAAATGGCTGCTCTATAAGGCTTTGTGTGTGTGTGACCTGTGGCGCACATCATGTGGATATTCACTCTTTTTGTTTAATTTCTTCTTCCCCCACCCCATAAAATCACATTTCACTGTGTACTTCAACCACTGTCCACGGCATCTGCTGATGTTGGTTAAAGGTACACATTTTTATTTTATTTACGATGGGAATACATTATATTATATCCGAATATGATGTGAACAAACACAAATGTATTGGTATGCTTTTCTCTCCAAAGTGTTTTACTAGGTCGGTTTATTTAGCATCAACAATCACTTCCACTACCACCACTGCCTCCATACCCGATTCCTCAACGTGATATGTGTATGTGTGTGTGTGTGTGTGTGTGTGTGTGTGTGTGTGTGCGTGTGTGTGTGTGTGTGTTTGTGTGTTTGTGTGTGTGTGTGTGTGTGTGTGTGTGTGTGTGTGTGTGTGTGTGTGTGTGTGTGAATTGTGTTTTTTTTTACAGACGTGTTTAAATCGGTCACGATTACTCGTCTGGGTCAGACCATTTACGTCTCTATGCGAAAGGCAATGTCTGGGTCCAAACCTTGAACCATTTATGGAAATATGAAAATTTACATTTATGCAAATCATTTGGTTATGTTGTGTTATCATACATTTATGTACAACGTAGTGCGTAGTTCGAGCTGGGGTAAACGCCGTTTGCTGTAGTATAGCGGTAATAGTTTGCTTATTTCCTCCCGTCTGATTTATAGTGTTAAGAAATTTTATTTTCAAATATCCCTGTATTGTGGAATGTCGAGTCAGTTAATATTCAGGTTTACCATACACTGAAGATAACATCGGCCACACATCACCATCACTCATCCACTACCTCCATCACCACTTCGCCATTACCACCACCACCACTACCACCACCCCACCCCCCCCCCCCCCCACCACCACCACCACCCCACCCATCACCACCACCACCACCACCATCATCATCATTACCACCCCACCACCACCACCTCTCCACCACCACCACCACCACCACTACCCCACCACCACCACCATCACAACACTACCACCACCACCACCACCACCCCAACTCCTTCCACCACCACCACCACCTCATAACTACCGACCCCACCATCACCACCGCTACATTACCACCACCACCAACACCACCAACACCACCACCACCCCACCACCACCACCTCTCCACCACCACCGCCACACTACCACCAACACCAACACCACCACTGTGACCTCAGCGTGTATATTTAGGAAAGAAGGCGTTCTTTACGTTATGGGCGATGTTTCGGCATTCATGAGGGGAAGACTGAGGGAACCTACATGTACAGTGATATTTTGATACAGTCAAATCTTGTGTATTGAGACCCCTTTGACCCAAATATAAACGGAAAAGGTGTTTCTTCGGACGGGTTGTGTACATTCATGTAGACATACCAGCTGCTCGTAAAAAGATTCAAGCTTAGTGGCACATGCATTGACAGACAGGGGGTCTTTATAGATCCCGTAAACGAGTTTGACTGTACCAAGCCCAAAGCTTGTCCTAACACTTCTTTGTATGATAGGCACGCAGACTGAACCGGAGATATCGAGAGATTAAAATATTTCCTTCGTGTTCAGCTCACCCTCTCCTCAGCGATATGCAGAAGCTCAAGTAGGTTAAGTATTCACGATGATCTTGACCCCGATTGCATCGATTGTTTCCATAGGATCGGCTACCCTCCCCAGGTATTGATTATCGGCAGAGTGACATTGCCTGCCTTTCAATAAGCCGGTGGAGCGCGGCTAATTAAGGTTGAAGCAATCAGCTAACGAGATTAATGTAGAGCGACGTGAACTGTGCTGGATCGGCTCACAGGTGAGGCCACTGTGGGCATCTTCACGCACGCGACGAGCATATTTCTGCAGGTTTATCTCTCCCGTTCTCTCCCACTCACCCCCCCCCCCTCTCCCTCTCATTTTATCACCACCTCTCTCCCCCTCTATTTCTCTTCTCGATCCGTGAAATAGCCGCAAAGTAAGCGTAAAAAAGGAGGAAGCAAATGCGATCATATACGTAACTATCGGTAATGCATCGGCAAAATTGCCGTAAATGTTGCGCCTTTTTTTGCGGATAGGCGGTGTATATGAACGGGGTTCCTCTCTCTCACTCCCCCCCCCCCCCTCTCATTTTATCACCACCTCTCTCCCCCTCTATTTCTCTTCTCGATCCGTGAAATAGCCGCAAAGTAAGCGTAAAAAAGGAGGAAGCAAATGCGATCATATACGTAACTATCGGTAATGCATCGGCAAAATTGCCGTAAATGTTGCGCCTTTTTTTGCGGATAGGCGGTGTATATGAACGGGGTTCCTCTCTCTCACTCCCCCCCCCCCCCCCTCTCTCTCATCTCTCTCTCTCTCTCCCCCTCCCTTGGCCCCTTTATTTCTCCCTCTGTCACACTCTGAACTCTCCCGTCTCATTGTACACGGATGTCAATCCTGGGTTGGTGAGGGAAGGGAGGGGGTGGGAGGTGGCCTGTATGCAGAATATAAGGTAAAAGTCGGAGAAGAATATTTATTCAAACTCTTCTCTAGCGTGTTTATTACGTTTTACTTTGTATCTTCATTTTGTTCGTCATCGCAGCGTATACGTGAATATATCTATTATACAAATACACCACACCACTGTCATAACACATACACACTGTACGCATGTATGTGTGTGTATGTATGTTTGTCTTGGTGTATCTGTGTGCATTTGTGAAAATGTACGAGGTTACGATGACGATGAAAATGTAAATGTCAACACCAACAAATTAATAAAGACGCCAGGGATGCCAGAGAAGCAGTGTATTTCAATATTACGGTCACAGACCTTTATCAGGTACATTTATGTTCATGCGTGTATGTTTATTATAAACATATGATACACATACGCACATACACACATATACACAAACGAATACCAATACATTATTAAAATAAATGCTCACACACATGTTTTTGTTTTTCAGTATTTTTTATAAAGATGTCATTCAAACACAATTATTACATAGATCAAAGCCTTCACTTGAAGTAGACAAAAGCAATGGAAATTAAAGGCAATTGTCAATCAATTGAAAACAGATTAACAAATAAGTTTATTAAGATAAATTATATTCTTGCCCATCACCACCCCCCCCCCCCCCCCCCGTCCACCGTCACTCCATGTACTTAACGAAAACTACCCAAACCCAAGTGCACAAACACACGCACACACACATCAAAACATATATACACACACTCACACTCACACACTAATCATCACACATTCCTGTTCGCGTTCCTGTTTTATAACCTTTAAATTATGCAGGACCAAGTCAAAGGAAATTCTATATCTCCCCCCCCCCCACACCCCTTTCTTTGACGATCAAAATTCTAATTTCAATATAATTTCCGTCTTTACAATTATAAGGTACTAAGGGGGAAAACACACCCCCCCCCCCCACACACACACACACACACACACACATACAGTATATCAAAACATACACACAGCCACAAAACAATTACCTCATTCATAGTAACGGGATATTATCGAGATGAATGTACTTTGGATCCGGGTGTCAAGATTTGATCTTTTCTTTCCCCTATCACCTGCTACATGCATCTAGTCCCGACATGTAATAAGAGGAGATCAAATTCCAAACCGCATGAACGAGACGCACCTGCATGCAGATATATGTAATCACAATGGTGCAATAGCTAACGAATGATTCACTGATTCGGCCGAAAAAAAACACTCAGTAATGAGGATGAAGTTCATGAAAGATACAAAATCGTACCTGTAATGCTTGGGAAGGCAATGTCATAAATTAGATATATTGATATAATTAATTATTCTGCAGGCTTACGTTAGAATTCGGCGAAATAAAACTCCTGCCGGCTTCGCGAATCCGCAGCAGAAACCGCTTGAAGCTATTCTTCTTTTCAGACATTTCATTGAGGTCAGAAGGTGTCATCACTGCGTAATATAACATCTCATGATAAAGAATCGTACTTATGTATTATCAAAAATGACGAAACTAGTGTCTTTGTCCTAAGAGAGTAGTAGCAGCAAATCAAATTGTTGCTAGCTTCTTTCTAAGTGGTTATCTTAACCGCATGGCTGTTCACGGGAATTAATGACTTGTTATCTATCAAAATCAACAATCCGGCATCGTCTATTGGCAATAAAAGCGACTGAATTCTTAGACTGCGGTGGATACTCACTGAGGCGGCGAGCGACCAATCACATGGCCGTAGCTCGGCGGGTTGTTGATGTCGATTTACTCTGTTGCTACGTGGCGACGCGAGGGCTTCATTCACATGTTGATCTGTATTTTGATCGTCGATCTCTCACAAGACCAGCTGACTGCCATATAGCACGGACGGTCTTTTGGCGTCGCTTCGCCTTCTCTCACCCGCATTGCCTTACCCCACACACAGCCAGCTCTACTGGCCGACAGCAACCATCAAAACAACTCATTGTTGATCTGATTGACAATCGTCATTTATCAACCGTTTCTTTGATTCATGTGAAGATTTTACATCGTTGTTGCTACATTTTAACATCTACTGCTTGTTTTACCATTTGGATTTTCGGAGTTCCGGTGTTTTCTTGTTATACTGGTAAGTGTGGCGGACTTTGCACGATGTTTACATCCACTTCGCACTTCTTCTACACTCTTCGATGACGGATGCTGGACTGGGTGTATCTCATATTTGGAATATACATAATGCCTCCGTGTGTTTTTATGTGTGTTTTATGTTCTTATCGTGTGTTGTCATTACTTTATTATTGCAATATTCATTATTATGGTGTAGGAGATAATTGGCTCGCATAATTATGTTGCATTTTCTGGATATCATTTAAGCATTCCACGATTGTTTATGGTCATACCTCCCCCCCCCCCCCTCCCCCGACCCTAGGCCCATCCCACGTCATGTAAGCTCACTGACAACGTCGTCGGCCATTGCTTCTATATTGAGCGCCGTGTATTCGTTGATCAATGTTCGTTTTCATTTACTTTCTTCAATAAGGGGCATACACTACAGCTCAAATGGTTAATACGTGTACGCACACACCCCAAACACCTGTCACTGGATGCACCCCACGCGCACGCATGTGATATGCGCGCAATAAGTTCCGCTTTAAGCGTGCACAAGTAAACAACATACGCGCTGCGTGTGTTGATCAATGGTGTGGCTGCAGTATTGGGGTATGCCCTGTTGCATGTAGTAAGGTGGTTGAGTTTAGATGAGAGGACTACCTGGAAAGGTGACTGTGCTCAAGCAAATATACTTGTAACATCAACTTGGTAATACTGTAAATATCCATGGATGATACTAACATATCTTATTTGATATTGCCAACTTGATCCTCATTATTATGTAAATATTCTGTCGATTGATGAACACTCTTTATCCTTTTACAGGGGTCTACTGAGTTGAAGAGACACACGCCTTTCCAAGATGGCCGCAGCGAAAGTTGCCACCATCACCATCCCGCTGCTTAGCTCCAAGGACAAGTGCAAGCCCATGTGGATCACTAAGACGCAGACGATTCTCGAGACTCCCATCATCAAGACGGAGCCCAAGGAGGAGAGCTTGGATGATAGTCTGACCAGCCTCAACTGGCTGCAGAACTTGCGTATCATGCGCATCCAGCACCCCACCCCACCATCCAGCCCCACCCCCCTCAGCACTCAGAACAACCTAAAGGGCGCCCTACAAGTGCACAAGGGAGGCAACAGCATCATCAAGCTCACCCATTCCCACAGGACAGGCTCCGGTGCCTCCGACAGCAAAAGCTCGAAATCGTCTCATCAGAACCACCACAGCCACCACCATCACCACCTCCACCACCACCAGGCACCAGTGCAGCTGGATCAGAAGGTGGACTATAAGACGAACTCCAGCATCAAACCGCCCTACTCCTACTCAACTCTCATCTGGATGGCCATGAAGGAGTCCAAGAAGAATAAAATCACGCTCTCTTCCATCTACAAATGGATTCAGGAGAACTTCAAGTATTACCAGGTGGCAGACCCCAGCTGGCAGGTAATTATCGTCACACCCATTATTTGTTTCCACTTTTCACAATTACAATTTTCGTCTCTCTTTATCCTTCATACTTCAGTTCTATTACTTCTTTCCACACTGTAGATGACCTGTATTTTGCTGTTGATTAAACAGAGACAACTATTCATACAGTCATTTCACTTGTTTGAGATCGATTATAGGCGTCAATTCGAGATAAGCTCACTTCTTTGTTATTTACCTCATATTTATTTATTTATTTATTTATTTACCTCATATCCGTACCTCATATTCGTGTCTTAAACTCTTTATGCGGTACGTATTGTTACATGTTTGCACGTGTAATACCAACATTTCCATAGAGCAGGATTGTACGTGCCAGGCACCCAAACGGTTAAACTCGTGTCAAGATGGTACAAAGGTTGACGAGGGATGCCTAATGTAATGCGCGCCTAGTACAAGCATGACAAATCAGTCAGTTTGACTGCATGGCTTCCTAGCTATCCAATGCTAGCAGGAGTGTGTTGAGACATCCCTAATGCTGGTGAAGTGGGGAGTGTATTAAGTGTCAGAAGCTACGAGTAGTCCAGTGCACTGTCAACGACTGTCCTTATGGTAGTGATGTAGTGCCTGAGAATAACCTTGCATTCAGGCTGTTGAACATTTTTTTTATCCAAACTGAAAAAAGAGTCGACGTACTATAAGACTAGCCACTGTAGCGTTCGCCTCTTTTCAGCAGGAGAAGTATTCGAAAAAATTAGTCTACCACAGCCAGGCTCCTTCATTGAAAATTGTGGTTTAGAAATGCCATATGGCCTGGTAGTGAGGCTAGAGAAAGTATGACGTGGAGATTCCCATGACCCCCCGGTGCGTTGTGACCCTATCGGGGCAGAAGTTGAAATTGTGGAATGTGAACTTGACTTATTGAGATAAAGGGGGATATGTCTGTGCCCCCAAGGGGTAAAAGTCACTGTACCCCATAGCTGGAAAGGGGGTAGGGGTCAGAACTGGGCCAGACCGGGTCAGATAAGGCCTGTGGCTCTTCTACTACATGAATAGTAGTATAGCAACTTCGGTGGCAGTTTGATATCCGAATACTGAGTGATGCGTTTGATTCTTTGCTGTGGGAGTCATGTAGTATGACCTCAGTTATTGTAAATCATAACAATTGATAACCTTTTTGAGGTGAAAACGCTTGCTCTGCTGTAACGGATACCAAGTCGTTTTATCAAGTGATAAGAGATTTCAATTCAATCACTTATCATACTTGGCAGTGACGTACATTTAGTATGTAGGGAAAGGAGAGAGAGAGGGGAAGAATGGGGGAGGGGGTGGCAGGAGAGAAGGTAGATAGGGCATTTTATATGACTTGTATAGTATGACTGCATTAACACGGCACATCGAACCCGACTGTTTATAACACCGACACTAATAATAGTTGGGAGATATAGCAGGTGTTTTGTATCCATATAGAGACGCACTATAGTGAGATATGACACTAGTATCACGAAGGTCATACTTCTACGTAGTACGTGCACTGATGGAAAGTCGCCTTTTATGATAATTACATGTAGCATGCAATGTCCATTCGGGTAATTTATGTACGTTGCTTGGGAGCTGAAGGTTATTAGGGAGATATTCTTTGTTTGTTTTCAGTTACTATATCAGGATACAACATAAAATATGCTGCGTGGTACATACAGTGGAACCTGCTGTAAGCGACCATTTGTTGAGAAAGACAACCTGTCTATAAAGATCAAATTCTTAGTTTCCTTGAACAAGAATTTTTCAATGAAACCTGTACATAAAGACCATGGGTGGTATTTCGAAATGCTCACTTAGGAGAGATCTTATCATAAGTCTAGGATTTCTCCTCAGTGGTATTCCGAAATCTTTCCTAAGTTTTCTCCTAAGTCTCCTCCTAAGTTTTCTCCTCTGTTTATGCAAATGTATGCAAATCATAAAGTTAGGAAGATCGGTATTCCAGAATGTGCGTATGAGAGGATTTAGGAGAATATTTTTGAGAAAACTTATTAGGTGGAATTTCGGAATACCACCCCACATTTCTTTTCTCCCCTGAGCGGTCTTCGTGTACACGTTACAATGCAGTACCTATATATGTATCCTTTCTATGCTCTAGTTGAATACTAAGCATTTGTTAAGTATGAGTTGACTTTTTTTGATACCCTCTGTGCGGTATGCGTTGGTGATTTTGATGGCAATTAAGACGATATCGGTAATTGAGAATTGCCCCAGTAATCGATGCATTGCGCGCAGTCCGTAACGAGATGAGATTGTTCATTTTTTCAGCGATGAAAGTTTCTGGAAATTTTACTGCACAAATGGCCGAATATTTTCAGATCCTAGAATAGATGATTGTGAAAGATACAGCAACACTTTGTTTTTGTCTGCATGCATTTTATCATGCTTATCGGGTTCGCATAAAATTTGTAGTCCACGCTGAATGGTAGGTTTCTTACTGTGTCCAACGAAAAGTAAGGTCTGATATGAGAGAGTAAATTGTGCACGAATTGTCAATCTACCAAGGTTCACGCAGCCGTCATATTTCCACTATTAAATACGCCGTTGCGTTGCATGATTGATAGCGGAATCGTGCCATCAAGAGACCCATCGATTTCACCCACTTTTTTGTCATAGATGGTTCCCTTTGCTCTCCGTACTGTTTTGCATATTTACCATAGGGAAGATGTTGTCACTGATGAATTCTTTGTATCGTGAATATCATCAATATCTATATTTGTATTGGAAGGCGAGCGTGCGTCTTGGGAGATGACTTATTAAAATGGCAAATGAAACGCAGTCAGTCAAGGACGCTAACTGGGCCATGGATGACATGGATGAAAGATGTCATTTGCCGTGTAGTTTGATAAAGAGGTCTTCTACTTTTATTGTGAAATTATCGCATGTTCGGTAGTATGATACCACCTACGCTATACTGTAGAACATAAATTAATTGATTAATTAATAAGAAGCCCTTTCCTTCACTCGTTAAGTGTTGATGATATATTTCTTAGAACGACGAAATTTTGTTTAACTGTTGTCAGTTTCCAATCTTCTCTATTTTGATACTTCCATCTTTTCCAATATACAGCGCTCGAATTCAAATCATGCCAAGGCGTTTTTGTTTAAATGGTCTGACAAGCTTGCATCATATTGCGCAATTACTGGCACCATAGTCCTTTGCTGAAAGCTCTCATGACATAATTTAAGAGTCTTGAAGGGGGTGAATAAATAATACGCCGTGAGAGTGACTTCGCATTTAATAATCGATACCTCAACAAATCGACACAGCTGATTCCAAGGATAAAAAAGCCACGGGGTATAACAGGACTACTATGAAAAGAGAGGGACATAAAGGGTTTATTGGAGGGTACAGAGGAGGGGGGGGGGGGGGGGGGAAGAAGTGTTGAAAGGATGGGTAAGTTTGTGTCGAGAGAGTATGGGAGGGGGTGGAGGAATTCTTCTTTGATAAGGATTCACTCTAGCAAGGTCTATCGGAATCGAATGCAATCGACCCGGGGTGGAAAAGCCATAGAAAGCGGGGCTATTGTTCCCCCCTGAACCTCTGGTAGGGGGGCTATTGTCTACCAGGTACCCCGTGTATGCGGACACCTCTTGTTTATCGATTGGAATAGTTTGTCTTGTCTCTCCTGACACACAACTGCGCGTATTTTATTGAGTTGTGTACAATATTCTGCCACGACGTCTCTCGACTTCCAGCAGGACTAGGTATCACGGTTTTGTTTACTTATGTCGTTTTGAAGAAAAACAAAACGTCCAAAACTATTGCAAGTTTCGTAAAATTACCATTTCTTACAAGTCTTCCAAACAAGATCATCGCACTACATCTATAACACGATGCAAGTAAGACACTTTGTCACTTATATTGTACATGTAATCATGCCAGAAAAGTAGAAGATCTTCTATTTCAGGCCGGGCGAAGGATGGTTGAGTTTGCTCGACATGTTTTGGTATAATCTGGTATAGGCGAGGTGACACACATACTCGCGCTAGATTCCATGGCAACGGGAAACGAAGCCACACCCACTGAGAAAAGGCTTCAAAACGCCATACAGCACCATGCCACTCATATTATTCAAACAGACCATCGAAGTACTGTTTATCATTATTAGTTTATGAAGAGATCTCTGAACTGAATTCTGTCTGTTTTTTGGCGAACTATTAGATTTTGATGAAGACAACCAGTCCTGTCGGATGCTGTTTGAAAGCAGGAAATCGCCACCATGATTGCTGAGCGTGACTGCGCTCTGAAACGGGAGAAAGCTGAACTAATGCACCCGGAAAATAAATATTGATGGTGCTATTAGCTCACTGCTGTTGATTGAAGGGGGGGGGGGGGGGGGCGAGAAATCAATATTTCCCCTCTTGATGTTTTACATTATTTCGATGAAACATGGTTCTCCATTCCTTGGTGTATGCACCATAGTACAAGTGCGCTGGTCTGGGCGTATCGATCACCCAATGGTGTGAGAGAGAGATGGTAAAAGCAGGCTTCTCTTTGTATCTCGCACTTCTAGGAACACAACGAACAAAAAGTTTTTAAAATCATATTGAAATGTTCTTTTCCAGGCAAAAGCAAAGAACCTGTGTGTATATTATTGATGAAAGCGTGCACGCGACAGTATTGAAATAGAGGATTTTATATCGAGGTCCATTTCCACATGTTGTGACAATTCGGATGTCGATATAATCCTGTTTGTTTGAACAATTCTTATAAGAAAAATCTCATATTAAAAGAGGGGAGGGGGTTCACTCCATGAGTTCGTTCACACGTCGTTAACACTGTCTTATCAATGCTTTAAGATCTTGTGTGGTTATTTAAAGTCTGCTTGTTTAGTGCTGCTTCGTGTACATTCATCGTGAGATTAACATCATACCATTCTGTCATCCGCACTAATAGAGACAGGAGGAGGTACATGTAGCTACTGTAAGTTTTACCTCAAGTGTTGTGTGTGACGCGGAACTGCCCCTTTCTCTCTCTCTCTCTCTCTCTCTCTCTCTCTCTCTCTCCCTCCTCCTCACCACCTCTCTCTCTCTCAATTATATTCCGATGCCATATTCTTAACCCATGACTCCACGCCGTTTCACAGTGAAGACGGCAATTTCCCCTAATGACTTTTTCTCACACAAAATACAACCTCATTTGCATGTTAAGGGCATTGCACTGACAATGCTTCGCTCAGAATACACCTGCACGTATTCAATTTTCAGATTCCAAAGCTTGTAAATTAAAGTTAATTTGCGTGTCGACTGCGAACATTAAATTTATTTACTAGACACGTTGCAGTTATTAAATAAATCACCGTTAATGACTTGTCAATGACAGGCCTGTTGTTGATGTGTTTGCTGTATCAGGGATATCAATATTTCGCGGACATTATTAAGTGTGATCTAACAGAGCAATATATCGATGAAACAATAGAGGGTGTGGTAAACTGCTATTAACCATCGCTCATTTCTAGCTTTCTGGGTTTTCAAATATTTTATGCGAAGGAATACAAATAAAAACTTTCCTCTAACGGAACGGGGGCTATTGGCCGAGATTATCGACCGAATACTCCTGTTGAGGGGCAAATACTTCCATCTTGTGCTGCAAACGGCTTCTCATTAGGCGTATTGTGCAAACACACCCGGCTGTTATTATGATGATTATGTAAACACGTCGGATTATCCCATTCCATTACGCACAGGATAAGCAGTGCGTTCTCACTGGCAGTTTTTTTTTTCTCTCTCTCATTCCTGGCGGTGCAGGGTTTAAGAAGATAATGCAGGCACACACATAATATGTCATGTCAGTCAGTCGTTGAATCTTGAGGGGAGCGACACGATGAATGTTGCACCTGATATGACAGAGATGGGTGAATATAGTGCATTGGTTCCAGTCGTGGAGGTAAATGACACAACAGTCGTCGCGTTGGATGGAGCTCCATGCGTGGTATCGGTTCGTTCAGTCAGCCGGTTTTTAGACCAGTGTGTTGTGGCGATGAGAGCTGCCTATCTGTGTTGATTAATCCGGATTAGCAGAGAGGGGAACAGATGTAAGAGATATACCAAGGCATGAAAAGACAGCTTATAACGTCTGAGCGTGGGGAGGGGCGCACATAGCAAACCACTCGAATTTTTCTTTTGAGGAAGTGGGAAGGGGGGGGGGGGGGGGGGGCGGTGAAAACACGAGTTATGGGTGCTGTTAAGGGGTCCAGCCTCCATGTAATTTGAAAAGCATTGAATTAGTATTGTAGTGTCGGGGGGGGGGGGGAGGGGGTGCGTCGAGGAAGGGGTATACAAGTCATGTACAGTACATTTGACTTCGTACGCCATTGTGCATTAACTTCAGCCCCGGTCCCTTCCCCGACACCCTCTCTTTCCCGCAACAGCGATCATCTTTACACATGTCGTGTTGCTATGGTAACACAACGCCGCTCTCTCTGACATGTACCTCAGCCCCTGGAATGATAAATCAATGGAACGCAAAAAAAAGAAGAAAAAAAAAGAAAAAAACACCGACACGAACCTGAGCGCTATATCCATGTTCCTTGCATACGGAACGTGACATGTCAGAGCCCGAGCCATTCAACTGCAATTATATTGTAGCGCTAAATGAAGAGAATTGCCCCTATTTGCCGATTAATGGAATATTTTCAGCATGATCAGAGCCTCAGGTATGTGCTGTGAGCCCAAATTAAACCTTAAATGTTGTCTGCTCAAACATTCTATGAACATTCCCAAAGAGCTGGTTTCTCCAAATCATACATACAGACTACACGACAAAAAGAGAATGACATAACCATGACAACGGGTGAAAGGAAACGCCGCCATCCTGTTAAAAGAGCATCCATACAAATATGACATTTACAATCCGGCGTATTTTCCGCCACAACCGTGCGTATCCAGGACCTAGTGAATAGCAGGCAGAACGCTCTCTTGCTGTATAAAGGATGGCTTTGTGGGAATATCCTAACGCACGCGCATAATACCATAATGGTGTATCTTAATTCATTGCGACCTTGATAATTCAATTTATTCTTTATCAGATGTTTCGCCAATGCATACAAATGTAAATGTTAGATGTAAATCGCACAAAATTAATGTTCCCATCGCTTGCATAACTCAGGAAGGGGTAAAAGCACCTAGACGCATCTATCACATTTATCACGCTACATGGAACGATTGATGTTAGATAGATTCAGCTCTAATCCATCTCAATATCTCGGGCTTAAATTATGTGGATCATCGGGTCGGAGAATGGCCTACGTGACTTATTACTAAATTGAATTTGGCTTAACTACTGCTACCTGAACATATTAACACTGGCCTAGTTGTTATTGTACCAGTTGTGTGTGTTATTCGAATCGGTCGAGCGTGAAGGTTACAGATGTATTCGAAGATGAGATGAACTTGACATGGGACGAGCAGATTGCACACACAATAGTATTTACAATAGTGTTTGTGTAAATAAGAGCAAGAGGGGGCACAATAATGACGCCATAAGGGTATGGAGTGCACCCCTATTAAGGAACGATCCCTTGGGGGTATGAGGATGAATGGTTCTAATGAATAGATTAACTACCACACGGAGCCTAAACCACAACACGGGATGCTTGCTAATCGGATAATGCTGCGAAAAGGCCAAGGATCCGTCCTCTGTCGCCCATCTTGTTGTTAATAGAAAAAATATATGTTAGACCGAATTGCGACAGAAATCGCAAAATGAGAAATATTTTACTTAACTTTATCAGTCACACAGGCAATGAACTATGTTGCGTATTCGATTCGAGGAGAGGGTTAACTTACACTGCACGTTGAATAGCAACGCCATTTGCATTCGTTATGTAAACATGACTGACTGCTTTATCTGTGACAACATGGATGTAGAACTCTTGAACTCGAAAGATGTCTTTCTCCCAACATTTCTGGACGTCCGTCTCTCTCTCTCTCTCTCTCTCTCTCTCTCTCTCTCTCTCTCTCTCTCTCTCTTCGGACTCCGCACTAATGAGGTCGGGGTTAGACGCAGTGCAAGCGTGCCTGCCATAAAACCGCTCACGTACACGAGGCACGCAGCTACCTGAGGTTGCCGTGGTGATCGGTGTAAACAACCCTCGCGGTGTGCTAGTGGCTTCTATGCCCAAGTGTGCTTTAACTAGATCTCTGATGAATTCCTTTTTATACCATGTTGACGATTTTTACATTTTTTGGGGCTGTTGGGGGCTAAGCATTGACGCATACGTTGTATGTGACTTATCTTTTAATTACAGTTCTTACCATATATGACACGTTAATGTTTGTGAGAATTTAGGAAAGATAACGATTTGACACGTATGTTTAAACGGAATACAAAACACCATCATCATTACGATTGCCCTCACTATCGTTATATTCGCTGTCATTAGCAATTCGTCTCACTTAACTTGCCAGAAAAATGACTGCTATAAAGGACTTGTGGGTATTACTAGTGAAAAGAAACAAAAAAAAAAAGGAAACAGAAAAGAGTTTAATAACCCGATCTTTCTCCATCTCCTTCCTCTCCTCCCCTCTGCAGAACTCCATCCGACACAACCTGTCGCTCAACAAGTGCTTCCAGAAAGTCGCTCGCAAGAAGGACGAACCTGGCAAGGGAGGCTTCTGGCGTATCGACCCCGCCCACGCCGACGAGCTCGAGAACGGCGTCTACAAGAAGCGACGTCACAACTCGTTCCGCGACCTCCCTATCAAGATCAAGACGGAGCCGCTAAGCGACGAGGAGAGTCACGCGGTGGACGACCCCTTCCACAAGCACCATCACAGCCGAAAGCAAACGACACCGAAGAAGAGGTCGGCTGACGGAAGCGGTCACGGTTCGTCGTCAAAGAAGTCCAAGCTGTCTCGCGCGCAGAGCTACAGGCCTTCGTCGCTCCTGGACGATAGCATCCCTAGCAGTATCCTCAAGGAGGACTTCAGCTGGAACTCCATCTTTGAGTCGGAGATCGACATCGACGGCACGCGAATCAAGACGGAGGATATCCTCGATGGGCAAGACTCGGACACGTCCGACTCACTGGAGATGGACACACCTCCCCATTCCGAGCACGAGACCAACCCCGACGCTGTGCTCGACCTCTCCATCCAAGGCACGAGGATACCCCGGCCGGCCTGGTTCGACGAGCACATCAAAGACCTCGACCTCCATCCCGCTGACGTCCCGCTAGCAGATATCTTCGCCGCCTTCGACTTCCCGCCGTCGCCTGCCGGCTCGCTGGGCGGGAGCCAGGTCGCCCATCCTTGGGCGGAGACCAGGGACATGAACCTCGACGAGAGCGGAAACTTCAGCGACCTCTTCGACTTCGGCCAGCTGGCGGCCGGAAGTATGATGCCCTGGCAAGAAAATCCCATGCCCTCGCCTTGAATCAAGACTACTGCTGTGTCTCGAGTGAACACTATTGCAAGTCTATAATCGTGTCCTGTGACTCGTGTACAAACAGTAATCATGTGACTGTAATTCGAACTAAATCACACTGGTTGTGAAGAAGAATCACATAAAAACGCAGGCGCGAGCGGCACAGCTGCGTTACTGTACACATAGAATATAAAGACTCTATTTATCATATTTATGGGTGTTCGTGTTTAGGCTGGCTCTGTAACCGCACTCATCAACTATTTTTGTAAAATCGTGGCAAAACTTCTTATCAGTCAATTCCATCCATGTAACTTTTTTTTTCTGCTTGATGTGTTTTAGTGCATTTTGTCCATAGTGATCATGGTGATTATGATTCAAAGTAAATCGCAAGCTCTTGTACAGCCCAATATCAGAGCAAGGGGGTATGGTACAAAATATACAACATTTAGTCTCAGTGTTATAAATTCATGTTATTGGTCACTTTTCAAACATAGCTAAACACCAAACAATACAACATAGTATTGACTCGGCGATCTGCTCAGCGTATCACCGCTGATTTGTGACGTCACAAATTAGCGGTTCATTGCGCACCTTTGTGTGTTTTTGTGGTAAATGCGACGCTACAAAAAAGCAATCACATTAAGTAGAAATCGGAATGCGGCAAAATGAATTACTATGAAGTTGAAATCTTCTTTCTGAAAGAAGAAAACTCCATGTGCAGTGATATATACCGAGCTTTCACCGTTCATTTCATGTTCTATTTGTCTGAAATCCGATTTGCGTTTACACTTTTTGCAATTCTATGCGGTATGATTACAATGCACGTACGTATGATGCATTTACGTGAAGGCAATTTTTGCACACGGTACTGATTTGCTACTTGTGGAATCTACAATGCTTTTCACGTCCAGAAACACAACGCGCTGATTGGTTGGAACTTTATCCTGCCCGGGCCAATTAAAATGTAGCTCAATTGGTTTTATGTGTGTTATTGGTGCAGAGGTGTAACATGGCACACAAGGAGTTGGCAACGCTTCAACGGCCCCGCCCAGAAAACTGAGTTTCCTCTTCATGGGCAGGGCCACAATCATGTTTTCAAAACAAAATGATAATTTTGGATACAGCCCAAGTACCATGCAAAATAATGGATTCGAAACAGCCTACTTGTTATGCAACATAATGGATCAGATTTCGTCATGTTTTGTCGTGCTAATATATGATTTATGCTGAGCAATGTTTTCAAGCTAGATTATCTTTTACTGTGCAGTGAATTTAGTTCCTCATGTGTCTCTACAACGGCATTCCTCTTTTATAAAGAGCAAATATAAGAAAACTCAAAGTGCAATTCTTCATATCTTAAAGTACAGGTTAATCAGAGAATGGATTAAATTCAAGACTTGTTTGTAACCGAATTGTTTTCTCCACTGACGAATGAAATGTACAAAATATTAATGCTTGCAGTGAAAATGGCAAATAAATTGAGCTGTGCTAAGCTAACCTTAAACATTGACTGAATGTGAGTTTATTTGTTGACATAATGTTTTGAAGATTCATAGATCGGGGGAGTGTTTGTAAATCAACATGGAAGATGTATGCCGTTATATGATAAGTGGTGATTATGGCAATTATGATCGTGATAATGTTGATGGTGTCAGTGGTGGTGATGTCGATGATGGTGATAATGATATTGATGATGATGAGAATGCAGATGGGGAGGAAGAAGGCGATATGTTGTTGGTGGGGATGATGATGATGCTAGTGATGGTTATGTAGACGGTGACGACGACGATGATGATGATGATGATGATGGTGATGATAATGGTGATGATGATGATGATGATGCTAGTGATGGTTATGTAGACGGTGACGACGATGATGATGATGATGATGATGATGGTGATGATAATGGTGATGGTGATGATGGTGATGATGATGATGAAAATGCTAGTCAGAGGAGAAAGGAGAACGAGATGATGGGGTGTCAGTGGTAATGATGATGATGACGGTGTGAGTGGTGGTGTTGATGATTATGATGAGAACAATAGATAGATGATGACGGAGAGGGAGACGATGGTGTTGGTGGTAATGATGTTCATGAAGAAGGTTATGATTATTAAGATAATGATGACCATCATACTACAGATAGATATCAAACACGTCACCCCTGTGACAACCGGTAATGTCGCAGCGACGCATAATGTGGCACTAGAGTGTAAAAAAACCACGATTGATGTTCGGAAAACAATAAATGCGTTTCCTACGCTGAAGAAAGAAAATGCAGCAAAAAATATTTGTCATTTTTTCAGAGATACACAGGGCACTATCGATATCGGTTCGTTGAATGCACAGGGAATAAAGGTGAATCAAATGTCTTTTGAAAGTTCATTGGCCTTACGATTTACCAACCAACATCGATAGTGTCTTGCGTGAATGACAAGAATGGTTCTGCAAATTTGCTTCAGTGTCTGAAAACGCATTCATTGTTCTCCCAACATCAATCGCGAATTCATAGCAAACACTCCAGTACCATATTATGCGTCGCTGTGACATCACTGGTTGTAACATCCCCTTTCCAGTGTCACATTCCCCTCCACAAGAACACACTGCGCATGATTAGTGACGTGCGGTATAATTTTCTGTCAACGACAGTTTGGCAAACTCTGTCAGGTTGAGAAGAAGTAATTGTATCATCTCAACCGCATCGAATCTTAGGGTGTCCATCAGTTTGAATTCTTGACAGGAATCTGCTTCCCCTTGTGATATTATGAAATACTTGTTTTGGTAACTCTCCTGGACTGACGGGTTTAATACCCTAGTCACACTAGAGGCGGTATAAGCCGGAATGCCGTCAGTATGAAAATTCTTGGCACATTCCTTGATATTCGAGGTGTATTCTAAAAATTCTGACTGCATTCTGAGTGCATTCCAAATATTCAGGTCCATTCTTGTGTCCGGCCCGAATGTTTTGCTCATGCTCAAAACTTCCGAGGTGCATTCGAACTGGAAAAATATCGACCGGCATTCAAAGTGCAGTCCAACAGCACTCTGACTGCATTCCAAATATTCTGACGACATTTCAACAACATTCCGATCCATTCCGAAACATTCCGATCGCATTCGTAGGAGAATCGAATCGCATAAAAGCACAGCTAACTGTTGCTGCAACGTCAGTCAGCATTGAGGAGTCACTGTGGAGCATTGAGGTCATTCCGCGTTCAAACGGCACTTTTATATATTTAGATCAATTCGAAATTCCCTCCCGAATGTGGCTCGAATTTTGAAACATTTTAATTCCGGCTGGTTCTGCTTGATTCCTGCTGGTTCCGAATAGGTGTGACGGGGGTTTAAGACCAAATGCATGTCAAAGACAGTGTGTCCCTTTTGCAGGTAAAAATACAATATTGTAAAACATGAGAGAAGATACTTCCGTCTCATTAATAGAATGGCAAACTGATTAAAAGCGAAATTATATCCATCGGAAGATTTTGAAGAGGTTTTGTGCGGGTCACCCAAAACCTAAGGCCTAGACCAGAGACCGCTTTACACTATGGTCTGCATAGGTCCACTCCACAGTGCATGCGTTCAATGGGAGCAAGGCCCGCAACGCGCGCTGACAGGGACAATACAATTATGAATGTAGACGATGGTCGGTGCGTTTCAAACGTAAACAAGGATATTTGTTTTCATGCTTGAAAATGATCGTGAAGTTAAAACTGAGATTTCATACAAATCCTCGAAAGGGTATATTGCTGATTCCTGACGAGTTCCATGACTTATTTTAAAATCGGACACCCTGTCTTTAAATTCAACGAAGCTCGCATGATGATTAACTAATTTTAAAGAGGATACATCAACTAAAATTATTACTGTACAACATATTGGTATACAAGTTGAAGGTGTCATATTGAAAATGATGTTGTATTAATGTGGACCTTTGATTGTTACCCTCCCTCATGCCCCTCCCTAGTCGCCATGCAGCTTCGTCGCTCACACAGAGGAGGACGTGTCACTCGATTCGATCCCCCCCCCCCCACCTTCATAACTCCCAAGCATCATAGCAATTGGCATTCCTTGGAAAAGAATTGCCACCCCTTGACATTTTCTCAGGACAGCACACTAACTGGTGGATGAAATGAAAATACAATCTCTACTCCAGAAATAACTCCATCGAAAGTCAAATCCCATCAGATACTTAATCATCAAAATACCCCCACTCATCATCAACGAGCCCCATCATATTTGTTCAAGAGGTGATTTATTTGACTTATCAATCAAAGAGTGAAAGGGCCCGGGCAAATATTATCATCGCGGGGTTCGTGTTTGATTTGACGAGATTATAATTAGCCAAACAAAAAGAGCCCTCCTCGACGGCAGGATATGAGAGGAGCTTAAAGTCGATATTTAGCGTACAGACTGCCACACCATCAACTCTACATTAACCAATATACACTGATTGGCTGCGTCAACAATGACCGCTGTGGGTAATAATTTATACCGCGCTGGTCATCTCTTCACCATCATTACCATTAAGAAGAAGAAGAAGAAAAAGAAACCTACGTCATAATTTCGAATTTTAATGGTGTCCGGCTCCGTGGGAATTACATTTAATTATCTTGATACATGTATTTATTTTAAATTATTTGCAGAGGGTGTCACAGTAGTCATAATGGTGGTATTACAATGAGGCTGAAGTGCCCCCCTCTTCTCATCCCCCCCCCCCCCCCATTTCCCACAATCGTATTAAAAGGTTAATCATGACCCTATTAAATCTGAAGAGATTTGGGCTAATTTTGACTTTTTCGGAGAATCAGTTGACGGACGAATAAATGATTTTAAAAAGATATATAACACATTCTTTTGCCTTCTACCGAGTTTTCACACAAAATGGTAAGGCGAATTGAGTGAAAACAAATGTTATGAATTTAAATCAGGCGGTGTTCATGAACTGACTATGATAAAGATGAAAGGGGGTTGGGTATGAGTGAAACATGATTTGATTCAGTTTCCAGGAAATAAGTGATATAATGTGATGTAATATTGTATTTTAATATATATTTTTAGAGCACGAATTAAGTATCAGAGTTATATAAATAACAACATTGTGGATCGTTTAGTGGGAGGGCATAAGAGCGAGAGGGAGAGAGAAAAGGGGGGGGGGGGGGGAGGGAGGGAGAGAGAGAGATAGGGGGTCGTCGGGGTTCGCGGAACTTGTTCACCTTCCCAAATTATACTCGTAACTTAGTTCTGGATGACATTCATTGACTCTCCATAATCATAAATACTGACAGAAAAAGAAAGCATAGTAGCCCCATATTAACATATATCTCCTTACGCTATGGACAAAATACACCGAAGATAGCGTTACTTAAGACGTGTTAAGACGGCCAATGATGGCCGTGGCCAAGTGTGTTATTATATATTATATTCCACATACTAAGAATGTTGCTATATGATTGGTCAAGAGTTGATCACGTGATGAGGCGTAGTTTTTCCTATCAGCTCACCTGAGAATAAAAGTTCGTTACACTCTAGGTGATAGTACTTTTTGGTTTCGCTGATCTCTTTACTCCTCACAGTCCTAATGCGTGATTAATATTTTGAGTACGCGCGAAATAAAAGTGCGTTACACTCGGACTATCACTTGACATCTAACGCGTCCTAACGCGCGTCCTAATACGCGTCCTAATACGCGTCCTAATGCGCGTCCTAATGCGCTTCCTAACGCGTGTTCCCCATGGCAGCGGCTCGGGGTTATGGAGATAAGTAAACATTAACTTTTTACGTCAAATTGTCATTTTTGGTATAAAAAGTTGGTTTCAGATGTGGAATATAAAGCAAATAATCAACTTTTGGTTTCAAGCAATGAGACGAGCTATCACTTCCTCGGCGATCTGAATGTATACGCTATCTTTCCTCAGCTGCGCTTCGGAAAGATAGCTACATCCAGTTCGCCTCGGAAGTGATAGTTCGTCCCATCACCCTCACCAACGCTGATTATTTGCTTAATAGCATGTCTCCCTCAGTATCTTCAATAGCATATACAAGTATGGCGTCTATGACGTGCTAAGCAAACCCAGCGCTCTCCTAATAAGTTCCTATTAACTTCCTAATGAGGTCTCATCTGATATGCATGGGGAGGAAATGCTCCCAAGTTGGTCATAATTTTGTCGTCAAAATCTACGCACAATTAGAGCACAAAATGTGCAAAACGATTGGCCTTGTAAACCGTACACATGTGTACAGTCGTACGTAATGCATACACACATACACACATACACACACACACACATACACACACATACTTTTTTTCCATATTCTTTATTTCATTCACATAATTGAAATAAACAATTTCACTTTTAACAGAATTACAAATCAATAAACGGAATATTTCTATTCATTCGATAAACACAATAAAGCATGTTGTACCGCTTGTATACAAATGCAATATATATGCGTGTGCCATATTCTACCTGAATATCCAACTTATAAATTATATTCCTCTTAAATAGAAAAATAATCATAATGCTAAATAAATGTATAATAATAATGATAATAAAGTAATTCCATAATACATAAGAATTAAACCTTTTCTGATACCCCCCCCCCCCCGAACATATAAATCTACCCCACACAAAAACATGTAAGTCCACCCCACCCCTATACACACACACACTCACCTAGACATACACACATACACATACACGCGCATACACATACACATACACACACACGCACACACACACCACTCTAACCCTATGTGCTATTTCTTCTAATTCATTCAAATTTGAACTGCAGTGTTATCAGACCTCAACAATTTGTAAAGTTTCCCATTTCTGTATGTGGATCTGAACTCTACCCGCTTTAATTGCCAAATTCTTCTCTTCCTCTATAAAATCCCTTATGATTTGACATATCTTAACCCTGGGAGGTAAGTTGCTTGTTCTACACATAAAAATGGTATATTTCAGTAAAATTATGAGTGTATTCAAACATTTGATCCTATTCGAGTTACCTGACAACCCCAAAAATATGTCTTTCTACTCCATGTTTGTTATTTCAACTAATTTAACATGTTCAATAATATATTGCCATTACTGTTTAACCTTTGCACACTGTAGGAATAAGTGTGGATACGTTTCAGGTTCTTTATTACTAAAGGAGTATAAATTGTCCCCCACAAATCCACACACACACACACACACACACACACACACACACACACACACACACACACACACAGAAACAAACACTTATAATCTACCGGATATGAAAGGTGCAAAAATAACACTGGACACTTTTGAGCGATAAGAGATCAAAAGTTATAATTAAGATCAGGTGAAAGAAACATTAAAAAATCAAGAAATGGCAAATTAGTCGAGCGCAAGTTGGGTGATATTTGATAAGTTGAGATCTTGATATAACCCTTTCATTTTCTGACAAATCAGGACCTTAAGATTTGTGTGTATCAGATGGTGAATTAAGAAGATGATGATATACTTTGTGCACCCCAAGATACAATCCCCCATATCTTGGCCGAGATGCTGTTGGTGGGTATGTTGCACACAAGACATTTTTTTGTTCTGATTTAACAACCCGACGCATATACACACACTCTATGGTCCTGACGTGTTTTGAATTTACAAAATTAGATGAGTGTATGTATGTTAACATACATAGCCTTCAACTTATATACATGTAACACTTAAATTGGATATACATACACAATGATATGTCAATATTAACACTTTATTTATAAACAGAGAATAGATAAAAATAAAGAACTTAAACAAACACCCATGTGGATTCACATACACACACACAAACGCATACATACATATATAAACACACACACACACACACACATAATACAATGATTTATAAAGACCAACATACGCTTTGTGCGTTAACATACTCAAGAAAATACAAATGAGAACTGTGTGTCTTCTTATCGATCATCTCTACATCACTGCGTCTGATTGTAAATACGTCAGCATCAAGCCTTGTCTGCTATTATGATGCAAACTAGCTCTAAGTCCTAGCGTCACGCACGTAATAGATGTAGCCATCGATTAGACGAGCTTACATTGCATCCACTATCATGCCTAGCTGCTTGGCAAACGATTGCAAGTGAGCTTTCAAAGTCTGCTTTCAAAGATACCATTGACACTATCAATCACTATGTCGAATTCTCTGATAACATTGTTCATAGCATTCGTATAATTTTGTTTAATTAAAACTAAGCATTTCTGTATTAACATGGTGCATATGTAATGAGGCAACAAAAGCTTGCATGTGTTTTTGTATATCGTTGTGTATTGAAGTACACGTGTTACTTTTTTGTAAGCAAAGTTAATTTCCATGAATTGACAATACATGTTTCCATTTAATTAAATTATTTTTATAATCATTGTAATAATTTCTATAATACCAATATGATAAGCGTATCCAAACCGGTATTCCATGTGCATTTTGTCTCTCAGTTCGTTTAGAAAAGCTGCATACTTAAGCTTTCATAATTCAGTATTATTATCAAGCTAATTGTTTATGCTGATATTTGAACACGCTCTAACATATGATAAATTTATTTGTAAATCATAAGATACTTTAAAACGCATCTACACGCAGGTACAATACAGACACGTATGACGGTGTAAGTTAGAGAAAATAAGAAGAGAGAAATAGAGAGACAGACATAGACAGACAGAGAGGGGGAAAGACAAAAGAGGAGAAGAAGAGAACGAGCTAGAAGGAGAGAGAAGAGGAGAAGAAGAAGAGCTAGAAGGAGGAAGAGAAGAAAAAACAAGAAAAACAAGAAGTACAAGAAGAAGAAGAAGAAGAACAAGAAGTACAAGAAGAAGAAGAACAAGAAGAACAAGAATAAGAAGAACAAGAATAAGAAGAAAGAGGAGAAGAAGAGGAATAAAAAAATATAAAACATGACATGACAAATAACAGCACATGAGAAGGCAATCGCAAGGCTGATATAATTAAACTAATTTAATTAGACCATATGGTAATGATGATGCTATAAGGACTCGGTAATAATGACATTGGCTTAATCCTCAACGGAGGGCAAATGTGGTTTCTTCTGTTTCTTGATGTTAATCGAAATAGCTCCTTGTATTTCTCTCCAGTTCTTTCTGATCTTCAGTGACCTGTAAATAAGACGCATTGTCATGTATCGATCACACGGGCATGGTGTGGAGGGGCATATATGGGGGATTATTACCCCCCTCAATATTGGTCAACATGGGGACCAGCGTGGGTAAAAGTACATTTCGATTCAAAGAACAATGCTATGGAAAAGTTAGATGCAGAGACATGTACAGACACGACAGAACGCGAGGGGCGAGAGAGTGAGAAGGTGGGGGGGGGGGGGGGGCAAGAAAAAAAAAGAGGAGACTCGCATGTAGAGAAATACGATGAAGGGGGAGGAGGGGAAGAGAGAGACAGGTAAAGAGAAACATATATGCATACAGATAAACATTTTACTTGAGGGAGAGACACATATTTAGCGAGTGACATATAGACAGACATAGAGAGACATAGAGAGAATGAGAGAGACTGTCATACATACTAACAAAAATGCACAGATATATAGAGAAGGGGGGGGGGGTAAAAGGAGAGATATAGTATTATATCAGAGAGATAATGAGAATGAGATAAACATAGATGTTTATATCCGCATATGCACTGTTTAGATTTAGATTCGAGGAATACACATGTACAGACATGCTGAAAAAAATCGTGTTGAATTAAAATTCATAATTTCTGATATGAAAAAATATGTTTATCAAAATTTTTGGCTAACAAATACTGCATTTCCTCTCATCTTTGAAAACATTTCACGATTCAAGATTCAAGATTCAAGATTCATTTAATGTCTATATAAAAATACAGAAAATTGGCCTCCACTGGCAAGAAGATACAAAAGAATGACATAAATTGACACAAAATAACAAATATACGACAGTGCATTAAACAACAAAAATGTACATAAGTACAGAAAATACAGAAGGAGGAGAACCTCCCGAGGTCACTATAACAAACAGAGTATTGCACAAAACCGACGGAGACATGAAAGTCACATCAGACTCGGCAGTAATCTTCTCGACATTAGCATCCTGTTTCGATTTATCATTCATGACCAGAATCAACTTCCCATAATCCTCTCGGATACAAAAATAGCACAATGTATCAATTCTTACGCAACTGCGTCATTTTTGTTGCAAAACAGCATACGAAAACGTTGAAGTGAAGCCGCTTCTATATTTCCAATTAAGACCCCCCCCCCCTAAAAAAGTACCATATATTCAGTATACCGCATATTGAGTTGCTTTTAATTAATTTTCTTCCTTTGATAGGTAATCCTCAAAATGTCAAGATGGCTGTCTTCTCCAAATGCACATTCGTATCGGAGCTTATAAGAGAAAGCCACACAAATTGTATTTGTCAGTTCTGAAAAAATAGAGAGACATTGTGTGCAGTGTTACAAGACGAAAGGCATTCGTATCTGAGATATTAGTTAAAGGAAAAGTCTACCCTGAAGTGAAATTGCTTTTAATAAAAGTAGGAAAATAAGAGCAACACATTAGTAAATTCCTTCATCAATAAACAGAAAAAGGGTAATGTATGTAATCATACAGCACATAACAAGCGGCAAGCAGGTGACGTCACAAAAACTCAGAACTTCCTTATCCGTTGACGGATTTTCGTCAAACCTTCACTAATATGCACGCACACTAACTTATGTGCGTGCAGTGTTTTCGCGTGTGTGTGTGTGTATGTGTGTATGTGTGTGTGTGTGTGTGTGTGTGCGTGCGTGTGTGTGAGTATGCTGATTTCTTTTCTGGGGACCTACCCCCACAAGCTTCTACTTTTCTGTAGGTTCCCCAACATAACTTATTATATAACTTCAGATGAATTAAGTGTAAACTCTGTAGATTAATTTATACATTCTTCATGTAAGATCGTTATTTCATATTATCTATATACTTCATTCTATGTATACATGCGAGTATTAATTTTGTTTAATATTGGTTCGATCTCCAGATGTATGTTACAAATATTATTTGTGGAAAACGTAATAAATGAATGAATGAATGAATGAATGAATGAATGATTGAATATGCTTCTGTTATTAATCTTCTATAAGTAAAACCAATATAACGTCTGGGTGGACTTTCCTTTTCATGTATGACTTTATATGTGGGCATTTGTAAACAAACGCCTGTATTCACAAGCATGGTTTAACATAATATATGTACTAAATCTGGACTTACTTTGTGGGACGCCAAATACAACAATATGAAACATCATTGTTGATGCAATATCATTGATGTCGTCTTCGAAATCGCTATGGTACAATGAGTTTCTCTACATCATAATCAAGCGAATGATTGAAATGAGCTTCTGTTGTGATTCTGTGATGAAAATTAATTATTTTGCGACAGCATCGGATTGGCAAAACGCATCATGCAGTGGTGTAGATAGGTCCCATGCTCTGGGATGGAGAGAGGGGAGAGGGGAGGGTGTGGTAGTGGGGTAGTGGGGTACCCCCTCACATCACCACCACAACCACCACCACCACGCCTTCCCATTATATAAATTCTCCCATTTTTTGTTCTAGGGAAGGAATGGGGAGGATTATGAGACACCGTAGATAGGTTCTCTGTTCTAGGAAGGAGGGGGGGGGGGGGGTGATAGTGGGGTTCCATTCCTCCCCTTATTTCCACCTATAGGAGCTTCTGGGGAAGGAGGGACGCTGCGCGCTGGTGAAAATTAATTTGATACGTTCCACTAATTAATACTGATATGTGGAAATATCTATTTGAGGTAGGATTTTTTTTTAAACATTGCAGATGTGTCCTTTACGTCTTGATAACATGTTACTTGATAAAATCGGTCAATTAGTTGATTAGCCCATGATTAGTTGATTAATCCAAGATGTGTGGATCAGGTCAGAAACGGAAAAGCTGGCACTATAGACCAACTTTACAATGGACTACAACTTACTGATGGACACATCAGCTCAAAACTGCCCAAAGAAGGATATTATTTGGCGTCTTTTTGTGCTATTTTTATCTTTTTAAGTCCATGCACTTCTTTAGAAGTAGCAAGTGTAGTAGCCTAAACCCGGTATTGACTTAGGCATACGCTTGTCCCAGTTGTATTTACTGAGGTCTTTCAGCTTTTTATGTAGCGCCTTTCTTTGATAAGGACTTCAAAATAAAGTTTGCTGTCGAGCAAATATTCACTAATAGGATTACATAACAGCATTGAAAGGAGCCTATACGCCCGTCATCTCAATTGCGCTTTCCCTATAGTTTTGAGCCGTAGGGTTGAACAGAAGTAATTACGTCAATCTCTCAATAGTTTTCTACACATTGTCGTATTCATCTAAACCAATCTTAGTTCATGCTCAAAACGCACCACAAACACACATTAACAAAATTATACAATTTGAGACATCATAGTAAGGAAATAATCAATCATCGGAGATTATGGCGTATTTTGTTTGCTTATTGTCAATCATTTTCAAATGTAGATTCCCAGTCGTCTTAGTTTTTATCTTTCAGAAAGGATTGTGTTTAAATGCATTAGTCTAGCTTCAATACGCTGTGCGAAATACTATTTTCACATTCCCGCTCATCCCAATAATATATCTCCCCATCATACGGATGCCGGCGAATATTTTCTAAACTGGTATCAGATACATGACTCCCCGGTCATGACTCCCCGGTCACCGGATACACCTTAGGTCTCTCATTGCCATTGGCATGAATATGTGTAGTAAGCCAATGATGGAGTTTTCAAGGCCTGGTAATGTAAGGGTTAACTCCTCTGCCACACTCCATACTGGGCAATGAAAATTGTGTGCATCGTTCTCAGGATCAGGATCACCCAATCTGAGTCATTATAATAATTACAAATTATAATTACAACGCAGTTTATTGCCCGTGGCAGTGAGAGGGCTAAGGGTGAAGCGTAGATATGTTTAAAACGTGAAGTGTCGTGCTGGTGTGGGAATCGAATCTTGAACCTTGCGATGTTCATGATGTTGTGAAGAGTACTGTACATGTACCAGATTACATGTATATGAATCCCACTACAAGGAAGTTGGATTGGTCTGATATCGGTTTCTGTGTCTGTCCGTATGTCTGTCTGTCTGTTTCTCTCTTCTTCTATATCCATCTCTAATTTTTCTGTTCAGATATTCACATAGAGAAACCAGTTCAGCATGGAAATACAAAAGCTTTACAATATTTTGTAAGCAATATAGAATGGCATCAATATACCCACTCCCCCTTCTGTTTACACACACATCTATCTATCCATGTATTGTATGTGTATATGTTTGTTTCTGTAAATCTATCTACGTATATATGCATAATATATATCTATGACGTATATATGCATATATCTATAAAATACCTATCCATGTATCTATCTTATCTATCCATTCATTCTATACACATCTATTTATAGATTAATATATCTATCTATATATATGTTTACATATAACTTTCGCCTTCATCTACACTGCTACTCTATGTAGGCCAGGGTGCATTTTATTGGCCCATCTCACTGCCGTAAAAACTTCTTCGGCAACTTGTTGACTCGTCACAAACACCACTTGCACGGAGGCTAGGTGTTAAATACAAAAGTCAATAGCACGGCCACAGGCTATGTACCAGTTCCTGTGTTGTGGGTTTACCTTGGAATTTGTATAACTGGTCGACGTTACATGCAAATTGATGCAAATCTTGTCTTGTTTACTTGTAAAAAGAGGTGAATTGATGGCCAGAGAGATTTGACGGACACTAGGAGAGGGTAAAGGGGATGGAAACAAGAAGAATGGGAGAGGGGGAAGGGACCAATAAAACCACGATGACAAGAATAGGCATACGCGCTCCTTCATGAAATAAATATTTAGAGAGAAGGTGGAGGTGAAGCGGGGCTTACAAGACAACGGGCATACTATCAGGGTGAGAAACGGAAGGTGATGGAGAAGCCAAAAGACAGAGATAGACAGAGGAAGAGAGAGATAGAGTAACAGACATATACATGACAGAGAGAACAAGCTAGAGATACGGTGAAGCAGAAAGGAAAATGATTGAAGATATGTGGGAGTAAGACAGTAATTACATAATTATCCAGACTTAGAGGGAAGGGAGAGAGAGAGAGAGAGAGAGAGAGAGAGAGAGAGAGAGACAGGCAGAGACAGAGCGACAGACAGAGGAAGAGAGGAATAGAGTCCATACAATATTCTATCAGATGATATTTATTGCAGATGTACACATTTTATACGATTTAAACCAGCTTATAAAGACCGGAGTCCTATTTTGCTGGTCAGACAAATATGCAAAAAATACGGAAAATGGAAGAAAATACTTTAAAGGAACTATTTCCTCCCAACAAAAGAACTGGAAACTGGATTTGAGTGGAATTATATTGATTGCTAGATTGTGAGTAGGTTTTAGGCGGGTCTTCCCAAACCTAGCTGTTTATAAAGACATAAAGACGGGAGACCGTAATGTCGCACATCGCGCCTCCCCGCTCTGCAGTGATACGGTGAGGCGAGGGGCGCACCGCCGAGCGATAGGCACTATACTGTGCGGCGCAATACTGCAATATGGTAATTAAATGTAGACTATGCTCACTATGAAATGGGCCATTTCAAACGTAAACAAGGATGTTTGTACCACTTTTTCTGATCAGGTTTGGGAAGATTTTGTACATGTGAGATTCCGTAAATATTATCATCAGGCTATACTGCCGATTTCTGCTGGGTTTCATGATTTTTGCAATGGGCTCCCCTATCTTTAAAGTGCAAAAGCATGAAAATGTCATCGTTGCTTTTTATAGCGTCTGATTTCAAATAACTATTAGTTTATTTCGTTGTCATGCATGATGCCCTAGTTATCCCGCAGATGGTCATTTACATGACATATTTCTAAACAATTCAGATGGTATAACATTAACTGAAAAAAAAATCAAATAAATAAATTCTTCTTGATTTTTTCACATTGAAATGCTCGGTCTATTCATATTAGCTGCGAGTAACTGTAATACCAATATGCTCCGATTGTTGCAGACAAACATTTAATGCCATTGGTACATCAGATAATTGTTATGCAGAAAACAAATTTCAAGAAGTGGGTAGGTATCAATCAGCTGCCGACCAAGTTTATACAAAGTTTTCCCAAAAAAAAAAAGAGGGCGCTGTTCAATGTCAGCCAATTTTGAGTATTGAGGAATATCCTGTCCTAATATATCCCGCTGTGGAAAATGCCTAGGACATGCATGTACCGGACATGAGACACAATTACATGTACATGTATGCAACACTAAAACATATATTGTCATAGTCATTGCTTGGCACAGTCTGTTCGGGTTTTGTTAAGTTTGATCACGATTGTAGGTCGATGTTTAAGGCAGCGGAATTGGGACAATCAACAAACGCATCAATGCCCTATGGAATATGAGAAATATCTGCGCTGTAGTATTACCCTGTGATTGCACCATATTCGATTGCACCATATTCGCGCGTCTCTCCATTCCATATAACAGTGTCTTAATGCCAGGACGTGCGGTTAGCTTTGCACTGTGGATACTTCGTATAGCAAAAAGGCAATGCACTTATATTTCTCATAAAAGATGTGTGGGTTCGATTCCCACTACGTATTCTCTACACGCGCAATCTAGCCTTTTGCAATCGCGATTGCATTGAGCCGAACAATAAAAAACAATAACATAAATGTACATTCCAATGTTCACAGCATTCCTTTTCAAATCCAGTTCGTTGATTCATAATTGACATATTCCTACAATACACGTCAGGCAATACGGTCACTTTGTTGCTAATCTCTTTTCTCTGCTGGTGTCATCGTAATGAATTTATATCATATTTGTACTGTAAATATGGTTTGTAAATAATAACTATATCTTCGTAAAAACATACGATTATCACCAATACCTAATAAGATAACATGGGATGAGTAATGTGTCATTGTCAAATTGTCCAACATTTATTTGCAAGTGTCTCTGTAAGATTCTGACCCCTAACTATATCTTCGTAAAAACATACGATGATCACCAATACCTAATAAGATAACATGGGATGAGTAATGTGTCATTGTCAAATTGTCCAACATTTATTTGCAAGTGTCTCTGTAAGATTCTGACAACTTCCCCCCCCCCCCCCACACACACACAGTGTTCACCACAAGTACCCCCATCTCACTAGGAAGGCGATCATGGCGACCATGGCGATCTGCGTAAATCCCGCAAAGCGTAGCAGAATCTTCCTAGAATTCTTTTAGCCTGTGAGGCGATTGCACTGCATGCAACTTCACTGCGATCGACATGCGCTGAAGACGATGGTAAAATACGCTAATAGTACGACGTTGCCACTCTCTTACCACGATTCGAGGCAGATGTGATGCGCTGCTTCTGCGATCAAAGCGACCGTACAACGAGGCTCATACGCTAATTGGGACCTCACTACGGTGGTTCTACGAATGGAGCGATTGTGTTGCGTTCTTGAAACGATTTCAAGCAATCAGTATATTAATCGCGGAACATGAGACATTCTTCAGACGATTGGATGTCCAGAATTTGGTTGGACTTATATACATTCTACAACAACATCAGTTAGAAGTTGAATACGAGGACATGAGCATGAGGACGAGGAGGACGAGGAGGCCAAAACGACACTGGGTCCGATCCTGGCTGTCTGCAGAAAGAAGACTTGAATTCGGCCATTACAACAGGTTGATGACAGAGATAAGCATGGAGGACACTGCCTCATTCTTAAATTTCTTGAGGATGGAACCAGAGATGTTCCATGAAATTTGAGAAGAGTGGGCCCCAGAATTCAGAAGCAGGACACTCACACTCCTCCTGTACCCCCTCCTCCTCCTCCTCCTCCTCCTCCCTTTCCTCCCTCTCCTCCTCCCTCTCCTCCTCCTCCTCCTCCTCCTCCCTTTCCTCCCTCTCCTCCTCCCTCTCCTCCTCCTCCTCCGCCTCCTCCTCCTCCTCCTCCCTTTCCTCCCTCTCCTCCTCCCTCTCCTCCTCCTCCTCCTCCTCCTCCTCCTCCTCCTCCTCTTCCTCCTCCATCTCCTCCTCCTCTACCACCAATATAACCTCTTATTCTTCCTTTTGCACCGCCGGCCTAGGCAGCTCTCCGTTTTTGGGTCCTTTTTCTGTCAGGATGCCGAAATCACCGACCGTATAAGGCGCCACCGGTTCCGGCCAAGATCGCCCGAGCTCGTTTGACGTGGTCTCGTTTCGTCGCAATTTACGACGCCTTTAGCACCACTGCAGTTCTAATTTCTAGTTATTCCAGCCTGCACAGTAATATCCCACGGTGTCACAGGTTCAATGTCCCACGCTGGCACAGCTTCATTCGTCCCCCTGGTGTCACAGGTTCAATTTCCCACGCTGGCACAGGTCCCACGCTGGTCCAGCTTCATACGTCCCCCAGGGTGGTGTTTCACCAAGCTGTTCGTAAGTTACGAACGACTTTACGAGCGACTGGTGATCCCTTCTTGTGCTAAATCAGATTCTCAATGAACAAAGCGTGGTATCGCATTTAGCACAAGAAGGGATCACCAGTCGCTCGTAAAGTCGTTCGTAACTTACGAACAGCTTGGTGAAACACCCCCCCCCCCGATGTCACAGGTTCCATGTCCTACGTTGGCTCAGGTTCCTCGCTGGCCTAACTCAAACCAGCCATCAGCAACGCAGCTCGACAATTCAGACACTGTCCAACGCTGATACCTAACTCACACCGGCCGTCTGCAACGCAGCTGACAATTCATACACTCACACCACACATTCCAACACATCAACATGCGGCCAACGTGCAATCCCATTCGTCCAATTAAACACAGTGACACCGTTTCATGACACTACACACGTTGGATTACGTGGCTTTCGTTCATCTTTTTAATACGCACTATAACTGGTAGTACACATACCTTATTTAGATCGGCGACGTCGTCAAACACCTAATTACTGCTCAAAGCATCGGATGCCACTTAGGGGCCTTCGCTCAGTCAGGAACAACGTACATGCCTCGCAAACCAAGCACGGTGTGCTTCAGCCCATCAGGCCGTGATGATCAAGTGATCAGGAGATCAGATGATTAAAGGATCATAAATTTTGAGCATGCTCACTAATTATACATTTTATTAATTAGCGGGTGTTGCAGAAAATCAGCCGTCGGTCCGTTTTACCCCTGTTCACTGCCTTTTTTCTATCAATTGTTTACCGTTGACCATGAATAAACCGTCATTTTATAGACAATGTAATCCTCTATCATAATAAAAACAACCTTTGTCCAGTCCTTTTTTATTCTTTGAAATCAAAATCATTTAATTCCCTCAATTTATCATATTTTTGCTATCCATCATGCCAACTTGGTTGATCGCTTCAGCTCTTCTTAATAATCGATCCCAAATAATCGTTTCCAGCAAATTACACGTATAATAACGAACCTAGCCTCTTATTTAAGAGCTGTTTCGCTACAATATTTAGCATTATTAAACCACATTTTCTTTCCCATCGCTCTGTCTTGCTGTAGCTCTACCGGGGAGACACGTCTGGAAACACCCCTTTCCAGCTGCTCACGCATCGATCTGTCGGCAGTTGATCTGCCACTAATCAGGACGATCTCGGAACTGGTTCTCAAGACTCATTTTCCTTCTCACTGCATAGTCATAGTTATCTGGCAAATCATTTGGAGGTCTCTTGCAGGGCAGGCTGATCTCATAAGAACCACCCGGTAGTTGGGTAATGCTCTTTTGCATGCTTTGGGTAGCGTCCCTTTCATCATCAGATGAGCATTTACATCTCTTGCCCGTCTTGGGTTCCAGCCCGGCCGTCTCAAGTCCAATGAACTCCTCCAGAGAACCCGACGCCGCGACATTAATGTAGTTCAAGAGTGATGCTGTACTTGACATCGGACCTCCTTGAATGAACCAACCGAGTGGGCATCTTACTGCAACTGGATCATCTGATCTTGTGCCCCTGGGGTACTCTTCCCAAACATGAGGTGGGTGTTGTCTACTCCCAGCAGTAAATCAATTGTTTGGAGCAACATCAATCTGGGCCCCGCTCAAGTGGTGCTTCTCGATTTCAGTCAGTGATAGGGGATACCTCCAATTTCCACCCAGATCCTCAATCGGACAGTCAAGTACTCAAGTTCTCTCTCTCTCTCTCTGGTTTACCATGGATTCCGTCAACTAGAAGAATCATTCGATTGCAGCGAGATCTCTGGTGCAATGCTTGAAAAGGTCTTTGAAACGACGGTAGTTGTTGATGTCACCAGTGAAGGTGGGAAACCTCATCTGGGCCATCCTGGGAGTGCATGATGGAGATGGTCGCGTATGAGAAGATCTCGAAACGGGAGGTGATGTAGGAGTTGGTGTCGTTGGACGCGCTATTGTTTGCTGAGGTGATGAGGGAAATGCAGGTGTATCTCCATCCTCTGGTGTAGGCTGTGGTACACGACTAACGATTGATTTAGTTACGACCAGTTTCTGAATGAAGACCTCTTCACAGCTTATCATCCATGCTTCCTCAGCCTCGAACTCCTCTTCGTCCTCTACCATCGTGCTTCGCCTTTATCTTTGAGAATTGCTCTTCTGCCTTTGAGATGTACTGCTTGAGCATGTTGACATCAGTATCATCTTTCGAAAGGTTCTCGATTATTGACAGTGTTCTACTTCTAGTGAGCTTCAGCTTCTTGATGTCGTCACTTATTGTGCAGATTAACAGTCACGAATTGTTGAAGAACGTGTCAAATCTACCACAATGTGTGAATGACTGTAATATAGCTTCCTTTAATGTCCCTTAGTCTTGGTCCAATCTTGGGTATCAAGTACTTCAGTAGTGGTGCAGAATATTCAACAATTGTGCTGGTTCCCTACAGTAAAGAACAAACATGAGAGAAAAAAAATAAACCCTCGTATCAAATTACTCCCATCGTATAGATAGATGATTAACTCAATTTAAGTACAGATACTGTTCAGTATTTCTTAAATCTGTGAAATATGATAACCAGCCCTTAAATTCTCGGATCAAATGTGAGGTGTAACTATAAGCAATCACTCAATCATCTAGAGTGTTTAAACCTGTAATTCTTATATATAACAATAGCTACTCCTGGGTCACTTTATCAATTAATGTTTCACACCAATTTATGCATGTTAGCTATAAGTTGCATGTTTTTGCATACCAGTATACAAATGATGCACAGGTTTGAGTGGGTCAGTAGGAATTGTGTACACAAGGTAGCTCTGAATTGCCTGAACCCACGAGGCGAAGCCGAGTGGGTTTCGGGCAAAATTCAGAGCTACCGCGTGTACACAATCCTACTGACCCACGAAATAAACCTGTGCATCATCTGTTTTATAGAATGGGCCCCAAAATCTAATAAAAAACGGAAAAATCTCTGTCAACCTCATTTACCGGATGCATGGTTATTGACCAATCAGATTGCAGAGATCCATCTTCAACATCAATGATCATCAATGATTGGAATCATCAAAATCTGCCAAGACTAAAAATTATTGACTTTTCACATAGAGAAGTGTCCAAATAACACAGCTAAAATATGAGATGATTTTCTCCATAGACCATGTCAGGTGGAGAAATAGAGTCTGCATGTATAGAACTACCAAGTTCATCACGCTTTAATTTGATAACAATCATTTAAACGACGTAGTCATATCAGAAAAGACAGATTTACTGCGAATGTCCAGGGTGGCATTGAGTACACAAATGAACGTATTCGCAATGCACGTTAGTGGGCAAATCACCGCAGCAACGTCTCACACAGTGCTGCGACAGCGTAGAATTCAGTCATGAGTTTGTCCTCTTCTCCGTTCGAAATATCTTCCAAATTTACGTGTTTCACCTCTGCAAAGCGTTTATATGTAGAAAATTAGTATTAGATTCTTCGAGTTAAATTTGTACTCACTGAAAGCATCTGAATCGTCCAAAATTTGTTTCAATTCTTCATGTCACTTTATCGGAGGTTCTCGTGATTCGTGGGTGCCGCCATTAGCGTAAGCAATATTGGTATCGATCATGTTAATTCTCGGTATCGCGATATCGTGTTGATATCGTGTTGATATCGCGTGCTGCCAGTAAAAAAAAATTACACGGCAATTACGGGTAATTAACCAATCAGATTGCAGAGATTCTGACACCCATTCTATAATACAATATAATACAGTATAACTATCTATAAAGCAAATCCTAATCCTAAAATGTACAAGCCTTTGGAAGTCATAGCTGTGATAAGCACAAATAATCTTTGTTGCGATTATCTGAATAAATCTCGTCCTTGTCAATGCACTGGAACTATTCCCTCTCAAATAAATCATGTGGCCAAAGATTGTAACAGGAATATGTCTTCCCTTTGTATGTTTACAATGCCTTCTCTTTTATGAGATGTGTGAAAATGGGCTTGTACACTGTTGGTCATAAAGGTGGAATAAAATATTTTTGAATAAAAATCGACAGTTTCGTTGGTATTTGAAAGGCTACGCGTAGACAAAATGGTAATTGAGTGATTACATAATGTTTCCCCATTACACAGGTGACATTATAACATGAGAAATTTGGATTACGTAATAAATTCTTTTGTTGTAGACTATAAAAGCCTATGCATATGATATTCTGTCCCTTTCCCTGATTTAGCACTGTGTATAAGAAGGTTGCATTTTTTCGAGTTCCTTGTACCGTTTGAAATAAAAATCGGTAGAGACGTTCCCTGGACTATGCCTGGTCCAACGGCAACAGCAATACGCGAAAGAGTGGTAGCACTACGACAGGAGGGCTACAAGCAGACTGATATCGCAGAAGTCCTAGGGATATCACAGAGTGCAGTCTCTAAGATCCTGAAACGTCAACGTGAGGCGGGGAATGTGCGGCCACGGAAATCTCCAGGACGTCCCAGATTGACCACAAGAAGAGATGATCGCCAACTGTTGAATTTCAGCCGCAGAAACCGGAAATTGCCCACGAGCCGTCTTCGTCGCTTGTGGAGGAGATATCATGGGATCAACGTTTCCCGGTCAACCGTTAATCGCAGATTGCTCCAACATGGTTACCGAGCACGACGGTTGACCAAATGTCCACGCCTGTCTGTTCGCCACAGAGTAGCTCGTCTTCTTTGGGCTAGGGAGCACAGAAGGCTTCATCCAGGACATTGGCAACATGTGGTCTTCACGGACGAGAGCCGGTTCATCCTTGACCGAAAGGATGGGAGACAACGAGTTCGTCGATTAGCCGGGGAAAACCTTCGCGATGAATGTATCCACGAGACGACTCAAGGCGGAGGCGGCTCAGTGATGATATGGGCCGGCATCCATTATGGAGGGAAAACGCCACTGGTGGTTCCGGACGGAAACGTCAACGCCGCCGCCTACAGGGATATCTTGGAGTTCCACTGTCTTCCATATGCAAGACGAGTGTATGGGCACAATTTCCGACTGCAGGATGACAACGCTAGACCGCACAGGGCCGCTGCAGTAAGGGAATTCCTGGAGGCAGAGGGCGTCGTACAGTTGCCATGGCCAGCTTGTTCGCCGGATATGAACCCCATAGAGCATGCATGGGATGCCCTAGGCCGAGCCATCAACGACAGAGAGGTCATTCCTCAAAATCTGCAGGAGTTGGCAGATGCTCTGAGGGAAGAATGGGACGCTATGCCTGTTGACGTCATCAACAAGCTAGTGGACAGCATGCCACGACGTCTGCATGCGCTGGTTCGTGCCAGGGGTGGACATACCCGATACTAGTGACTGAGTAAGAACAATGACTCAAGTTTGATGCAAATTTGTCCATGAAATCACAAAAAAGAAGTCATCTGGAAAACTGAGAGAGATTGAAAATAAATATCTCATGATCCTTTAATTTACTGTATATTGTCGTCATTGTTGTTCTGTGCTCATGACATCCATCGCTTAGGACATAAACTTGTAAAATATCACTGTCAAACGTGTGTAAAAGGCAGAATAATAAAGTAAAGTTGTTATCATGCACCATAAATGCCATATTCAAATCATGTGGTAATAATTACGCTGTGAAAATTTGGTGAAAAAAAATATTCCACCTTTATGACCAACAGTGTATAAAACAAACAGATCAAAATCTCTGAACCATCATATCCCTGACAAAGATGGCTATTTTGGGATTAAACAATACTGTCTTCAAACAAGACCAAATCTGGACTTATTTCCGAACCTGGATGAAAATTGCCCCTATGCACAATGACCTTCAGGCATTGTACATTCAGTAGCCTTTAGTCTAAGCTTCAACTTTAAACTTTATGCACAGAAAATCCGTTCTTGTGTTAACTTACCGGAACAAACAAATTCAACAGTACACTTTACTTAATATTTTCCCTGACAATGTAAAGGAATTATTTCCAGAAGGACTTTTTGACACCTTTGGTTAAAATAAGCAAACACTACAGGCTGGGACTAAGCATAAACTTTTCCATCAACTCACAGCACCGCACATAATACACGTTAGTTTTGATTGACGACCGAACTGAAGGTCAACCCGACGCATAAAACACTGGAAATGAGGAAAATGCAATGTCCTGCATATCATGCAACATTTATCGATTAAACTACATTAAATAACGTTTAAGTTAGTACATACCTTCATTTACTTTGTCAAAAATGAAGAAGTCATGATCAACCTTGAAATTGATGAACGGTCATGTACGATCTATCAAAACCACTGATCAACGTGAAAGTTGTTTGCGTCTGCATGCAATCAAGTGCAAGTACAGTTAGCGTACAAGTTAGTCTCTGGTCAAGTCTATGTACAGTGAAGTTAGTCTGCATGTGTTCAAGTATGCTCAAATAAGCTTAATACTACATTCAACAGAATTATAACATGTCATATAATGACACCCACGTACTGCGTATCTTCCACACGCGCACTCTAGTTTTGCTTTTCAGTTTTTGAAATGTGAAAAAAAAAACAACGGAGAATGATAAAGTGACTCGTCTTATAAGTATTAGACCATATTTTTCAGTTTGGACTAAAAACATCCAACAGCCTGTAAGCCAGCCTAGTCCACGCGAGGTATTAAATAGGCTGTTTTCCCACAGCTGATATGAAGGCTAGCGCAGCAGCACGGATACTTCGTGTTACTCAATCGGATATGCAATCGCGTTCATGGACGCGAGTGTTGTGGGTTCGATTCCCACTTGTGCAGACATAAACTCCGTACGCGCAATCTAGCCTTTTACATAGGCGCAGAATGTAGGTGATCAATCTAATTATTAGGCGACATGGCTTTGCGAAAAATACATATATATCTTTTATGTTTACATGCCTCACCATTACACCATAGAAGACTGATTACACCGCGTCTTGTTTTGAGTTGGGAGTCAGTATAAGTCATGTGCAAATGTGGTAGCTTGGCAGTGCGGAGACTTCGTAGGCATATAGCACTTATGGTCGTTTGAGAGTTTAAAAAAACTCAATAATGTTGATTTACGAAAGTTTGTCAAAAGATTAGCCACCAATAATGCAGATTGAGCAGCATTTTATCTGGCTCAGGAATGGTTAACGAATGGCAATTAAAAGAGTAGGTCTATTAGATACGAACTATGTTATGTGTGTGCCTGTGTGTGTGCCTGTGTGTGTGTCTGCATATAGTCATACAAAAAAAAATTAATGACATGTTGGTTGGCTAGCTTAACAGTGTGGATACTTCGTAAAGCAAAATTGGCATTGCACTTGATTATCGTTTAAGTTTTTGCAGGTTCAATTCCTACTAGTAGTACGTATCGTTCGACACACGCGGTCTAGCTAGCTTTTGCTCATTTCTTGGAACTTTACAAACAATGTTGATTTACTAGTTTTACTGGTTTTTGCAAGACATCCAGCCATCAGCCTTTACATTTATGTTTGATGATCGACTTGGGGAAGCATACGTACACTAACAGCTACCTTTTGAACATTTGTTCGATGAACGAGCGCAGGAACTGAACTTGTCCAGGATCCATTTGTCCTTCTCTGGTAGCTCTGTATCTTCTACCCCAGAGGCTTTCTTATTGGGCCTTCACTTTCTGGTCCGAACACTCTTATACCAAGTACCAAGTCTTGTACCACTCTTTTCTGAAGCTCACGTCTCTCCTTGCCAATTTCATTAAATAAATTAAAAAGCTACATTTGGCAAAAATGTGAATAGCCTTATTGCTAATTTTTCATGATAAGTTCTCTTTGTCATTTATACATGTAAGCCTAGGAAGAAAAATAACAGTGTGTTTTTTTTTCTTCAAATATATATATTTTCTTCATTGCTTTTCTCAAATAATTAGGAAAACGCAATAACGAAATCAATACATGACATAATATACATGTTAACATAATTTTACATCACATCTATAAGCTTTTACTATTTACACCAAACCATGCATAGTGTGTGACCTATTTCAGGGATGAATTCCGTCGATAGAGGGCGTTTAGATTGCACCATACCACAGACACATGCAACTCCATGGAGGAGAGGGTTCAATCCCCACTGCGCATCTTCCACACGCTCACTCCAGTTTTGCTTTTCAGTTTTTCCTCTTTCAATCATTCTCGAAATCTGAAGAAAAAAAACAGAGGAGAATGATAAAGTGACTAGTCTTAAAAGTACTAGACCATATTTTTCAGTTTGGATTAAAAATATCCAACAGCCTGTAAGCCAGACTAGTCCATGCGAGGTATTAAATAGGTTGTTCTCCCACGGCTGAAGGCTAGCGCAGCAGCACGGATACTTCGGGTCACTCAATCGGTTTTACAGTCGTGTTCAATGCGAGTGTTGTGGGTTCGAATCCCACGTGCAGGCAGAAATTCCGTGCGCGCAATCTAGCCTTTTATATAGGCGCAGAAAGAAGGTAATTATCAGGCGATCTGGCTTTGCGAAAAAAAAAATGTATGATATGTTTGCATGCTTCACCATTACACCATAGAAGACTGATTACACCGCGCAGTGTTTTGTGTGTGGAGTCATGTGCTAGCTTGGCAGTGCGGAGACTTCGTAGGCATGTAGCACTTATGGTCGTTTGAGAGTTTAAAAAAAAACTCAATTGATTATTTCCAAAGTTAATCAAAAGATAAACCGCCAATAATGCAGATTGAGCAGCATTTTATCTGGCTCAGAAATGGTTAACGAATGGCAATTAAAAAAAATAGATCTATTTAGATATGAAGTGTGTTCTGTGTGTGCCTGTGTGTGCCGTCTGTATATAGCCATACAAATTACATGTTGGTTGGCTAGCTTAGCAGTGTGGATACTTCGTATAGCAAAATTGGCATTGCACTTGATTATCGTTTAAGTTGTTGTAGGTTCAAGTCCTACTGCGTATCTTTCCACACGCGCGGTCTAGCTTTTGCTCACTTTTTTGAACTTTACAAACCAGTGATGCTGATTCATTCGAAAGCAAAGATGAATAAATCCAATCTCAGGTCTTTTCAGGGTATTTATCGTTGAACTTCAATAGTAATAAAGCGCAACTTAAGTAGATTGTTATTGTTGTTGTTAAAATTATATCAATCATTGACAAAATAACCTTAGCCGTTTGCCTCGTTGCAATACACGTCTTAACGTGTCCGTTCTATAACCGTGACCGTGACCGCTGTATGACATCATTGGGGCTCATTATGAATGTGATGTGGCTTGAGCATGCGCAGATAGTGTTAAGGGTTGGTATCGCAAAATTTCATTCCAACAGTCATTACCGATTGGATCATTAATGGTTCATTATATTAGGGCGTGTCTCTCAATAACAGTGGCAATAATCATGTGATATAGGTTTGATAAATTTGTACACTGATTTTTGTTTGTTTCATTAGTGCTGTTCACATGATCACTATTTTGATAGCATATCAAATTCTGGTTATTGACATGTGACATGTATGACCTACATGTATGTCATGGCCATGCTAGCAGATCTGGGTTGTAGGGGGAGGGGGGGGGGGATTACTTCTATTTCATGTCGCTAACTTCAGCCTAGGGTTAGGGACAGGGTAAATATTATCTTCACAGTGTAGTACGCAAAGTAGCAGCACTGCGAACTCTTGATATGATTAAATAAGGAAAATGTATTTCTTTACCTGTAATACATTCGAATAATATGTAGGCCTACATGTGAAAATACATGTACGTGTCTATGTAATGTGCGTTCATTCAGGTAGGAATATAATAGAAAAAGTAGATTCTACTCCTTAAGATGCCTATCCTAAGAGAATAGATAGATCCCTATAATTATTAATTATTAATTAGTTCATGAACAACTAAAATAGATTGAATTGCTTGGCCTAAGGTCAGTTCGGATATTTTTACCACTCTCATTACAAATGGCTTGGCAACATACCGTGACACAGTGGGAGATTAAATGTTTGTTACTGTAAGGGTTAATATTGATAACGAACGTACGCTGCTCAGGTTCGAAGGATTAGGGCATACATTATACGCATCAATGCCCTACTATACTCGATACCCGAACTATCTGCGCTATTAGTACTGTGATCGTTATTGTGCGTCACTCTCTCTGTACCATATAAAAATGTATTGTTGTTGGGAATGTTGGCTAGCTGAGCAGTGTGGATACTTCGTATAGCAGAATTGGTATTGCACTTGATTTTTAATCAGGACCATGTGGGTTCAAGTCCCACTGCGTAACTTTTCCGCACGCGCGATCTAGCTTTTGCTTTTCGCCTAATTTCATTCCATTTATATTTTATTCGGCTTTTCATGGATACAACTATGCAATCATCGTAAAATATGTACATAATCAATATTCTTCATAAACTGTTTTTCAGAATACCTACAAAACAGTCGTTTATTATGTCTATTTCCGTTTGGATTTATTATACGATTATTTTGTTTAAAGAACGTTTTTCACAATTATGTTCCAACATACTACGATTACCGTTAGAAGTCATGTAAAATCTTCGTCATCAGCCTAAACAGAGACATGTCACAGGCTTCTCTCTCTCTCTCTCTCTCTCTCTCTCACACACACACACACACACACACACACACACAAACACACTTTCTTCCCATGTATTCTACCTCTCTCTCTTTCCATGTGCCTCCCTCACCCCCCCTCCCTCTCTCTCTCTCTCTCTCTCTCTCTCTCTCTCTCTCTCACACACACACACACGTACAAACACACGTACACACACACACACACACACGCACACACACACACACACACACACACACTTTCTTCCCATGCATTCTACCTCTCTCTCTTTCCATATGCCTCCCTCACCTCCTCTCTCTCTCTCTCTCTCTCTCTCTCTCTCTCTCTCTCACACACACACACACACACACACACATACATTCCCTCTCTCTCTCCCACCTCTCTCTTTGTCCATCTTTCTCTATCATTATATCTTTCTTCCTCATTCCTCACCCGGCCCTACTCTCTTTATCTCTTCACATCTAATCAAACGAGTCCAAAGTCTCTAAACATTGTACCTCTAATTACCGGATTTCGTAATTTAATGTTTGCATGTGTGCAATATATAAAATCATAACTACATAATTCATGTCAGCTAGCCAAGCAGTGTGGATACTTCGTATAGCAAAATGATATTGCACTTTATTGGCCTTTAAGAGTTGTGGGTTCGAGTCCCACTGCGTAAATTCCACACGCGCGATCTAGCTTTTGCTTCATTTGGAACGTAAAAAAATAAAATTTATGATGGTTTATTTCGAACATCGGGAGGTGATATAAATTTTTTTAAAGGATTTCCGCTCATTCACATACGCATTTATCAGTTAATATTCCGAAAAGTTAATTTACAATACAAGACAATTTTGGTTTAATGGAAATTGCCTTGGCATTTTGATTGATACCATGTTCAATCAGAAATCAAATATAGTTTATCCTTGATCACGAAAGAAATGAAACGCACAGTTAAGCTTCCGGATTGCACAACATCTCCTAAGATTATGTTTCCAAATATATACTAAATATATACCAATTATGAAACACATACCAAAAAAAATTTTTTTTAATGGTTTATCATACATTTTTATGTAAGATGAATATTTAGAATACCACAATTGATTTTTTACTTTGATATTACATTTTGACAAAATATAATGTAGGTTACCACAATGTCACATAATATATTCATATTGCTTTAATACCACATCATCACGAAAGAAAAACACAAAAGTTATAAAGATTTTTTATATTTTATTATTCATAGTAAATGGGAAAGTTAACAATAAAATGAGATTCCTGTAAACATAACTGTGCGAGCTTTCTTAAATAATAAGTGTGCACTGAGAAACAGACAACCTTGACTATTATGTGTCTCCAATTTTCAGGCATGAATTCAAACAATTTCTTAGAAATAGATCTGCATCGTAAAATATATACCATTGCTATAGTCCCTTTGTGACATATAGTGATACATTGTATGTTGTAGTTTAACGACAGGGTTATTTAATGTGAAGTTTACAAAATGTAGCCCTTATAAGTTCTCAATTTTCACTCGTTTAACGTACAATGGGAAAATGTGATTGTCGTAGTCACCTTACATTTATGTGCCATATTGCTGACATTAATTCAATACACATACTAACGAACATCGTACATTAACACAACATTCCTTAATAAATCTAAAATGTTGATAACGCCTTCTGCTTTCATTCGGCAATAATATGTTAGGATACTGAACATTATTAAAACATTTAAAGCACAAGCAAATGCTAAACTTTAGGTACACGTCCCATGGTCAAGAACAAGAACGAATTATATGAATAGGTAAAACCGGTACAACACTATTTAATAAGCATTTTCAAATATGATGAATATAAACTTGCAATAAAATTGCAATTCTAGTTGAAGGAAATGAACTGTCAACGATTCTTTTTTCTGACAGTAAGATTGGCTTACATGAAAATATTGTGGATGGAATTGTAAGTTCGAAGTAAGGAAAGTGTTATAATTGCTAAATTATATTGTGCTAACAAAAAGGGAACAGAATAACGAGCAAATGTGTATGATACGGTACCAATTATATATGTGCCGAATACATGTACAGTGATACTGTCCACTAGTACATTATAGTAATCAAACGATACTGACACGTGGACATAATTATATCTCGTTTCATTATCTCGTACTTCACAAACCCGATGAAAAAGAAAAACGTTTCTTCACACACTGTACTGTTGTCTTGTTTTTCTTACGACGTGTAGCTAGTTTAGAATGGATTAAAGTTGTACGTGAGAGCATTATACTAAATAGCGTTGAGAAATCAAGTTTACTGGCGTATGCAGATTTCTTTCCGGAAACCCTTTAACATTATTACCATTAAACATATTATTATTTCGGATAATAATAGGCAGGGAGACATACAGAGACACAGATAAAATCTTAATGTAGGGGTGATATTGCAGGATTGTAGTTATGATTAAATCGCAACACCATGGTTCAATAATTATGAATAAAATGCGGATATAGATGTTGTGTATTTCAATTCGAACGAATTAGTTTAGCCTATACGAAAAAAAAAAGATTCATAACATAGCAAAAGAACCATTACTCGAAGGCGCAAAACAAAATTCATTCACCGATCCGTTTTGAAAAAAAAGTCATCTACAGTGTATAACAATCACATATTATGTATAGGATGAAATCTTATATTTATCGCCGGCTATCACTCTCTTCGGAGAAGTGCAAATTTGCTTACAGTCAAGTCACCACTATGTACCACTGTGTGTGTTCCATGAATCATACATACATTCAAGACATGGGCGTTACCAGTTTACATCAGTCTACACACATACATTCTGAACATGAGTGTGACGATTCTACATCAGTCTACACACACATACATACTAAACATGAGTGTGACGATTCTACATCAGTCTACACACACATACATACTAAACATGAGTGTCACGATTCTACACCAGTCACACACACACATTCAATACATGAGTGTGGCGACTCTTCATCAGTCACACACACACATTCAATACACGAGCGTTACGATTCTACATCAGTTACACACATTCAATACATAAGCGTTAGTATTCTCCACCATTCACACACACACACACACACACACACACACACACACATATACACAGTCAAGACTTGAGCGTTACAATTCTACATCAGTCACACACACATTCAAGACATGGGCGTTACGATTCTACATCAGTCACACACACATTCAAAACATGAGTGTGACGATTCTACATCAGTCACAAACACATTCAAAACATAAACGTTACGATTCTACATCAGTCACACACACAAACACACATTGAAAACATGATTGTGACGATTCTACATCAGTCACACACATTCACACACACACATTCAAAACATGAGCGTTACGATTCTACATCAGTCACACAAATACATCCAAGACACGAGCGTTACGACTCTATATCAGTCACACACATTCAAGACACGAGCGTTACGATTATACATCAGTCACACACATTCAAGACATGAGCGTTACGATTCTACATCAGTCACGCCACACATTCAAGACACGAGTGTGACGATTCTACATCAGTCACACACGCATTCAAGACATGAGCCATTTTGTCTGGTACGGAAAGAGTTAAAGGGAGCCACTCGAGACTCGTCAGCCATTTTGCTGGTCTAGTTTTTGCGAATATGTGACTGGAACACGGGGCCCGTGAAATATCAAGGGCGAGTTTCTCAACAAACTAAACACAACAACAAAAAAAGTAAGTCTCCCCCCCCCTCCCTAAGCAAAATATTATAACTTTTGATTGAAAAGATTTTGAGCAATATAATTTAAAAGGAATGTTTTTTAACTTATTGACTAACTTCTGTGTGAAAATCGCATTGATCCATCCAGTCACGCATGAGTGAGCACACATTAAAGGCAAAATTGTCACTTTTCAAAAGTCACAAGGGTAATTTTGAGAAACTGTCAAATGAATTTTTAATTAATTCCATTTCTGGTGCATAATTTATGTCCTTTCATTGTTTATCATCCATCTCTGGAAACACTTACACCTATCCCTACACTTAATCCATTGTTCTGGTTGAGCGAGCACCGTTTAAAAAATACTCATCCCTCTTGAGTTTGAAATTTTTCAAAGCCCTTCATTTTTGTGAAAAAATAAAACTCTAGATATTTTAACAAAGATGTAACATTACCTTTTATTTGAACATAAAACGTCATTTTCGTGTCATAGTTCAGTGAATACACTTTAAAAATTGCACAAGAAATGCCAAAATGTACTGTTAAAATGGCATAAAAGATCTCCCTTGTGACTTTCGAAAGGTGACAATTTTGCCTTTAATGTGTGCTCACTCAAGCATGACTGATTGGATTAATGTGATTTTCACACGGAAGTTAGTCAATAAATTAAGAAACAATCTTGCGAAATTATTTTGCTCGAAATCTTTTTTCGATCAAAAGTTATACTATTTTGCTTAGGGGGGGGGGGGGGGGCTTACTTTTTTTGTTGTCTTTTTTACTCCACTGCTTACACTAAATCCTACCAAGGATGTTTATGTACATGGATATCCATCCCTTTGAACAAGGTTTGCTTCCGCCACTTAATATTCATGACTACCAGTTGCTTTTCAACAATATGATGCATACGTGATTGCGTCACGTTCACCTGGATTTTATAATAGGTCATACACATTCGTATACATGGATACAGTTCAGCTTTCGCTGCTGAACTTTTAATTTTGTCACTAAGTGCTTGTTAATAAGGACAAGCGAATACAAAATTTGATACTTTTGAGATGAAAATACTACCTTGGGCGCAGCTGGGCACGTTTTTTTTTTTTATGTTACTTGTCCGAAAGGAAAATATCTGAAAGCAACGTTTCATGCAATTTTTTTAGTAGAATATGATGCGGAACATTGTGAAATTGCGACTTTTGTACTGCAACGTTTATAGCCTTTTTTGCCATATTGTAACAATATTCCTCGATTGAATCTTTATAGATACATCGTAGGTATTACATGTCACCACTGCGCAAGTATATGGGGTGAGGATATTTCCCCAAATTCTTCTGCGCATCCGATTTTGCTTGTACGTCAATTCCAGGCAAAAATCATCCAGAGAATCGGCGGATTCGAACATGGGAGATCAAAGAGAAAATCTTTGTAAAGCGTTCTTGTGTGACTAGAAGCAGAGCACAATGAATGTGCATTAATTAAACGGCTGCTGGCACTCCATGTGCTTAAACATCCTTGGTCCTACTAAAAGCCGCCAAGACCAGCCAAGAGTGCAAAGACTCAAAAGGAGTCAAGAGCAGGTTTTCTGTCAGGGGCTTGTGACATTTCATCGATTACTTCTCTTGTAACACGTGAATATTTAATAAGATTTTCACTTTTGGACAAATTTGGATCTAAAAATGTGTGAGTAGCAGATAATTTATTCAGAACCGACAATGGCCATGGTGCATCACACAACCTCTTTTCTGCCAGAAGCATCATGCATTATTAATGACACTGTGATCATGGTGAATGAAGTTGCCAGATATGTTACACAATGGTCATGATGGTCATTGTTATGTTCTTCATCAATTATCTGCTATACACAAATGTTTAGGTCCAAATTTGTCCAAAAGTGGAAATTTCATTAAGTATTCCAAGGATTATTAGACGAATATTTATAAATGAAATGTCACAAAAAACCTGCTTGTAAAAGATTGGCATCCCTTGACTTTATGATGTGTCAATTTCAAGTTGATTGGAGTTGTACGTCATTTTGTTGTTATGCTGTAAGTGTCAAAAGGTTGTTTTAACACCTAGTAACAGGACTCATTATTGGTCCCCATATAGCGCTTTCCCACTTGGAGCTAAAGTTAAGGCCACTGCAGACGAAACGACGACACGACAAATGCAGTCGTAAGGACCTACAACTTTAAACGTGACGTCACCTTCTTGTATAAATCCAATGACTGGGTCCTGCGATTCAGTTAGTCGCAGCGTCGTATGATTGATCGGATCGTGTCGTCTGCTTTGGTCTTTTGATTTGCCATTGCTTCCGAGAAATCCACCCTACGTCACTATTTTCGTACATCCAAATTTTCGCTGACTCTATAGCCCTGAAACCTAGACCGTTTGATCAAAAGCAGTCTATTACGGCGTATAGTTACCAGCGAACGACATCGAGGTACCGGTCGACGATGGCAACTGTGAGGGCTTCTTTTAACGATATTTGTGTAATTGATGCATTTTTTGTCGGTGTAATACACACAAATAACATCCCACAAGAGTTACACCACACACAATGGCTTAAGACATCTCTGATATATTTAGGAAGTCAGGAGACAAGAGAAAAGTACTTACATAAAAACTTACCATAAAAACAATAATCATATTTGTTTACCATTTTTGATAAGTAACCCAAAACAAGCACATATCTTTTTCAATCGCAGTTTATATCATTATGTACATCGATCATAATTCATATATTTAATACACATACGCTAGTTAGTTATTATTTAACATTACTTACTCAATTGAATAACATTTCAACGGTTACTGTTTCAAAAGTGAATTTGGTAATTTCTTGTATAAAAATATAATATTTGGAAGCATGTATGGTTCAACACGATAATTATTACAAAATAAGGATCAATAAAAAGACAACTGAAATACAAAAAACGTACTATGTATCAATATATAACGTGCATACAGTAGAGGATGGATCACGTGATCTGGCATGTGACGTCACACATCACTTATACTAACTTAATCAATGAAGTGCGTGTAACTGCAACGCTAACCACCATCTTGTGTAAACAGTACTTCTGTGCCCTCTTGCATAGAAACTTACCATTGATGATAACTTTGCTACCAATGGCAACTTCTAAGGACCTTGAATATGATTAGCTATTGAGCGATGTTACCCTGGTAGTTACCATTGATGACAGAGTTACCATTAATGGCTTGTTTTATGCAACGGGGCCCTAATGACAGTCATGGGCGGAAATACATGGGGGGGGGGGGGCGTGTACCCCCACTATTTTCGTTCCTGTACGCCCACGAGATATAGTGTCCCCCCCCCCCCCTGTTTTCGGTCCTGTCTCCCACCATAATGTACCCCACTACCCCCACAATATGTTCCCATGTTACCCCCTCCCCCACTGATGACACTTTTCGAGATTGGGTGGGGAAAAAATGATGACCCCCCCCCACAACACACACACACACACCTTCGGGGAGCGATTTCCGCCCATGATGACAGTACGCAATTATTGTATGACACCTTTCATTTTCAGTGCGTGAGACATTGCAAAGTGAAACATGCAAATGCTTGTATTAATAACACCAATTATTGTGCAATTTCGGAACAACTGAATTACTAAAGAATGAATGATGCTATGAGAGTTGTAATACAAAATGT
>OZ022579.1:19501397-19656120 GCA_963669155.1 Arbacia lixula | reverse complement strand
AATAACACCAATTATTGTGCAATTATCGGAACAACTGAATTACTAAAGAATGAATGATGCTATGAGAGTTGTAATACAAAATGTGAGTCTCTGTATGTATGAGGTTGACTGTTGACCACTAGTATGAGTCGGCCATCTCTTGGCTTCATCAGATTTCTACTTCTCGGATGGTAAGCTGCTTTGGTCGCGTTTTGAACTGAAGATTAAAAGCTTACTTTCTGCCTCATTAGCATAACGGCGGAACGCCTCTCCTTATTGGTCGAAATGGATGGTAGTGGGAGGGCGATCCCACCCTGGCAACACTCTTTCTTCCTCTTCATTGGTTGCGAGATAGTTGATCAATGACTGTAGGCGGAGCAATATCGCTGCAGCCACGCCTCTTGTGTGTATTCGTAGACTAATAAGTGACAGGGCCAGTATTCTCAAGATAGTGAAACCTCCTGATTACCTTTATCTAACTATTGGGTACGTATTTAGGGCGGATTGCACCAAAACATTTGCTTAAATGAAAATCAACTTGTTAAATGAAGAATATAAATTGTATATCTTTGATGAAAGATTAGATGGAGTAACTGTATCCTATTAAGGATTGTTTCCTTCATAACAAACGGTATATTTCCAATACAAACGCAAAATATTTTGGTCCACATTTCATCCGTAATAAAACGGAAGGCTAGCCAATGAATTGGCTTTCTCTTTTTTTTTTCTCTTGAGATTATGGCCCAAATGATTGTGTGGGCGGTTTTTTAGGTTGTTGCTCTAGCTCATGACTGTGACCACGCCTCCTTCATATCTCACTTCGTTTGCATCGGTTTTTTATTTGAAATAGTTTATCGGAGGACAGCGCGACCAGTAATTACCCATTACCCGCTTCATTTATTTCATCTCGGTTTGTTTACGAGGTGTCGCTGTTTAGGGCCAGAGTGGAGAAGGAGAGGGGGGGGGGGGGGGGAGGCAGCATCATATTCTTCATTTTGGTTACTTGGTTACACCTCCATCTCCTCCAACGTATCCAACCCTTCCTCTCCTGTATTTTCTTGTGGTCTCCCTGATTATATTTAAAGTACCGATGTCGTCATATTTATTATGCAGGTTTCTGGTTCTCAACAACATCACACCCGTGTGAGTTCCACCGGTCCAACATTGTCTAGCGGGCTAGTGTAGGGCACTCTCAATAAGAGTTTCCGCTACGATCTCCGCGGTTTGCCTTACCCAAATAATTTAAAACCAGATGTCTTGAGAACATGCTCATATAACGTCACGTTACTCTATTTCAACCTCATTTCTTCTCCTGAACAATGCCTAAGGCGTGTTGCATCATTAATCAATGGTTGTCGGTCGCGGTGCAATTACACTTTTGGTCAAACCTCCCCTACCTTCTCCTCCTCCCTTTCCTCCTCCTCCTCCCCCTTCTTCTCCTCCCCCTCCTCTTCCTCCTCTTCGTTTTCTTTCTCCTTGCCGGCTTTCTGGGCTGGCTCTTGGTATTCATAGGCGGGGCGGCAGCACCAGTTCGCCAGGAGGCACATTGTGAAGATCATGAGTACGAGCAGCACGGGCACGGCGGCGGCGTAGACGACGCCGGACGAGATGCTCGGCCCGTTGGCGATCGCGGCGTGGACGGCGTACGCCAACATCTCCAGTCCCGCGTACGTGGGTGTGCGTCGCAGCCCGAAATTCGTTGTGGTAGGCGGTACGGTGGTAGCGGAGCTGTTGACCTGAAGAGCGCCATCAGGAGATGAGGGAGCAGAAGTAACGACCTGTTTTCCCCTTAAGGCTTCGTCACCGATGTTGTTGAGACGAACCAATTCGATGTCAGATATCACATGCTCGGCCATCTCGCCCAGTGACACGTACAACTGAAAAACAAGACCAACACAACTGTTAGCTATGTTTTGCCAATGACGGTACAATATGGCATTATGAAGAAATAATGTACGTAAGACTGGTACTCAAACCAATATTTGAGAGTGTGTACATGTACAGGGGGGGGGGGTGCTTCCTAGCATACTCTCATTTCTACAAGCAAAGGTGAATAATCTAAGTTCTAGTTGTTACGATTAAGAGTGAAGATTTGTGTTACGAATTTGGCTCAATTCACAGATTCACAAAGCAGTCCAGAGCCATTACTGTCAACCCCCTCATTACCAACCAATCATAATATCATGTCAATTAATGTCAATTCACACAATTTATCGTTTATAGGACTAAATCTTCACCATTGCCGCTTCCCCATTCTCATATATTTTGCGTATGTCTGTTCGTGTCACTTCAGTTTCTCATAATCGTCATGTTGTTATATTATGCTTGTTCGTTAAATAATGAGTGGAATAAAGGAAACTGGTACATCACTACATGGCAGGTTGGAGGTTCTGCTGTTAAAGAAAATGGAGGTGGCAGAACAGGAGTAGCGGGTGGAGGATAGGGACCGCTCAAAGTGCTTGCGACATATTATAGTAGCCAGCGAATTACGCAGCATGGTGGAAGTTATCACGTAATGGATGAATGTGATGGAGGAGGTGGTCCAATGATGCATATAACCTTAGAGTTTCGAATCCCTCATCTTTAACATCTTGCCTAACCGCAGAATTGGGAAAACCTGACAGAAGATTATTTATCTTGGCATTTTGGGGTTCCCCCCCCCCCCCCCCTCTCCTCTCCCCCGCCAATTTCGAACCTACACTACATCTTCCAGTGACATTGAACACCACTCTATGCAGCCAACTTTTATGACCCACTTCCAGAATGTTTGGTCCTCCTTCCATTCGATAATCCACTGTACAGGTATGTGATTCCAATGCCCAGTTTAACGTTGGATGTGACGTCACAGTGGGTGACCGCGTTCATCCGTACAAGCTCGCTTCACGCTATATAATCAGGATAATTCTGGCGGCGCAGTCGTACGGTCAGGAGACAATTTCCTTGCCTTATTTATCGCCTCAATGGGATTCACGCGTTTGACTGATGACTGCACGCTTCAACTACAGCGTGCATTTTATGATATTATTATTAAAATAAATAATGCTTCATTTGAATAATAACATGTGATTAGGGTCCGGTATGCTTTTCAACGATCCCCTAGCATGTTTAGTCACCGTTATGCTTGACCCTTAAAAGCCACCTCAGACGACACGATCCGATCAATCGTACGACGCTGGGACTGGATGACCCAGGACCCGGTCGCAAGACCCGGCCATTGGATTTGTGCAAGAATGTGACGTCACGTTTCCAGTCGGGGGCCCTTACGACTACAGAATATTGGCAAGATCGTGTCGTCTCGGTGGTCATTACATGACAGCAATACGTACCTCATCGTCGTAGTAGCTATAGAAGATAAGCACGTTGTCATCGCAACCATGGTCCTGGAACCACGTCACTCTGAGGTCCTGAGCAAACGCCTTGGCTTTCATCTTCATCAGCTCGAACTCCCTGGGACAATAAAAGAGGGAGGGGCGAGAGGAATAAGTACATATATTGGTTATTAAATGTAGAGTAACCCCTTTTCAGGTCAAAATAAACATTTGTGTGAATACCGCGGAAAATGGAAGCAAATAATCTGTAAGAACTTTTCTCACAATATAAGAACTGGACACTTATTTAGAGCGGAATTATAGTGATTGCTAGATTTCGAGTAGGTTTTCGACGGGTCGCCCAAAGCATACCAATTTCTGTATCATAGAGACTTGAGACCGCTGATGAGGTTTGAGTCGTGTCTGTTGTTCGACAGGGTTAAAGAAAATGTGTTTTTTTAAAGTTTGGATTTGAGGTTAGGGTTTTCGTTAAGTTTATTAAAGGTTGTGCAGTTTAAGATGGAATGGGAATTGTGTGAATTGTCAGTAGACCAAATAAAAATAACACATGTCCAACCTCTACTATCGACTCAACTTTCATAAGTTGTGTGCTATATCATTTAAAGGGTTACTAAATTAGAAAATAAGTTCCCACTAATCTATGAAAAATTAGCCACTAAAAACGAATTTTACATTCGTTTGCAGCAATAAAGTCTCATTTTGACGAAAATTTGAAAAAACGCACGCCTCCAGTGACGTATGAGAAGTCTAGGAGGAGGGGGGGGGGGGTTGTTACACCTTAAAGGGTTACTAAATTAGACAAATAAGTTCCCACTAATTTATGTAAAATTATCCACTATGGCACTATGGCCTATGACATTTTGACTTCTCATACGTCACTGGAGGCATGCGTCTTTTCAAATTTTCGTCAAAATGAGACTTTATTGCTGCAAACGAATGTAAAATTCGTTTTTAGTGGCTAATTTTTCATAGATTAGTGGGAACTAATTCGTTTTAGTGGATAATTTTACATAGATTAGTGGTAACTTATTTTGTCTAATTTATTAACCCTTTAAGGTGAAAAAACACCCCCCCCCCCCCCCACCTCCTCCTGAATGTCCAGTTTACGCTATTCAGTATGCATTATACCTGATGATACAACTAATTCAACTAACACTCTGCAAAGATGTCCCGATAACCCTCTTTTTGCGCTATCTGACGGGGATATTGAAAAGTGGCGACACATACAGTCACGTCCGTATCGTTTCGCCTCTGACATACTGATTAGGCTGTTACTAAGCAGATACCATGGCGACTACGAATAATGAAGAAGCGATGACAATTACTCGTTTCACCACCGTAAATAATTGGCATGCTCAGCTGGAAACTGCCTTTCAGCATTTGGAAATATTCACAAAGAAAATAATTTGGTTTGTTCCATCACTCAGCTTGGGTCAGTGCATGGAATTGTTATTGCTCTGTGTCACGTCCGTTCAACACAGTGCGGTATGTTATTGTTTATTGACTTGATGAAGCACGCTTGTAATAAATATCGTATGAACATTAACACAGACTGACCCGTCGCTCGCGAGAAAACAAGCGTGCATTATACTCCAGTAACATGTTAGTTGGGTAATAATTATACTGATACATGGACCCCGTGTGAGCTGGTATCAACATGGGACTGACTGAGGACTGTTGGGTCAAGATTACCATTTTGACAAAAGACCACGTGGAAGCGTCGCTTGGAGCAATAGCCCAGAGGAGTTATGATACCCATGCCCTACGACACTTTTCTGACACAGATTTTGATTTAATCATCGTGTGTAGACACCCCTACCGGAAGCGGACATGACTGCACGCATAATCCGAATGTGGCTGCCCGGTGCATCATGGGAAGTTTCCTTATAGTTACGTGATAAGGAGAATTATACATTTGCAATCGTCTAGCATGTCTAGTGAGCATGCTATAGTCCCTCCATAGAACTGTCCTCTTAACTTGAATTGAAAGATAATGCCATCCTTGACCTGACACGTGTATCAAGGACTCCAATTATACGTTTTTCCCCGAGAGTCTACTCAATGGGTACCTACTCCTTACGTCACGTACGTGTTTTATTAGGTGTGTCTACAGCGGCGGAGGTTAACTCTCTCCTTACAATTGGCACAAAGATGTGTGGTATGTCAACTGGGTTTTCAAGGCGTGGTTCTGTGAGCGTTAAACAGAGAGTCGGAACTAGAGGGGTGTCCATAAATCCTATAAACCCTATCATGTACAAACCTGCTTAACCATTATATAATTAAATATTCTGTTGGACAATCCTCATTTCAAAGATTGCTATTATTAGTATTATTAGTATTATTAGGAAAAAACTCTCTAAAACTGAAATCTTTTCTATTGTTCTACATCCCCTCCCTCTATCTGCTTGTCTCTATCTCATTTCACCATCTTTATCTCCCTATGTCTCTCTCTCCCTTGGTCCATGATCATGTCAATGAGCAATTAATTAGATTTGACCGCGCGTAGCTCTACAGTACAGATTATTTGTCGCGTGTTTCCAATAAGTTATTGCCATCGTTGTCGGCATGTCATGAATGGTAAAGTGACTCTGAATTGCTGGATGTTAAATTCAATAATACACTAGAATGAATGGCGCCTTTGGACGCTTGATGATACCGTTCACATACACCAGTCACATCGCGGTCATTTGGCGATCGTTGACGCACCCGCGGACATCTGGTATGTGTATCGTGGACTGCGTGTCGTCATTCAACGGGCGGACATCTCGGCACGCCCGCTTTCAAGTTTGCTTTATACACGCGAAGTCAGTCATCGAGGTGCGTGCGCTCTGGACGTTCTCTGGACCCCTCCACCCTCCTCCTCCCCCTCCTTCCTAATCCCTCCCTCCCCGCTCCCAACCCTTTGTGAGGCAGATAAACTGCTACTCCTTGGGATTCGTGTGTAAACGATGGGGAAAAGACACACGTGGCACTTACAGAGTTAACAGACTAAAACAGTTGTCACCTATATAGATCGTAAACTTCACAATGTTAAAGAGAGGGTGTCCCATTTGCAAAAGTCATGAAACTCGCAGGAATCAGAAATATACCCCAACGATAACGTGTATGAAACCTCATAGTCTAGCTTCACGAGCATTTTCAGGAAAAATGAAAAACTATCCTTGTTTATGTTTGAAACGCATCAATCATAGTATACATCAACAATCGTAATGTCCCTGTCAACGCGCGATGCGGGAATTGCTCCCATTGAACGATAGCGCATAGCAGTCTCAGGTCTTTAGGTTATAGGTTTCGGACGACCACACGAAACCTCTTCAAATTCTAGCGTGAATAGCGATCACTATAATTTCGCTCGAAATCAGTTTACAGTTCTATTAATGGGAGGGAAGTTCTGATACAGCATCTTCTCCCATTTTCCGTAGTCTTTACCAAATATTGTTTTTTGAACTGCAAAAAAGGGACACCCTTCCTTTAAACTAGGCCTCGTGGCGTGTGCCTGGAAATACAAGCGACTGTGGAAATTATAAATTGGCAAAGGTTCGAGGTCGAATCATGGCCGCGTCTTTCGGATGATTACGCAAAAGATCGGTCCGAGATTTGAATAATCCTAATCAATAATCATACGTAAATAATTTGATTGATAACACATCTGTAAGAGCCTGAAAACACACACACACACACACACACACAGTCGCCCTTTCTCTCCCCACACACACGTTTATACACGCACACACACTATACACGCATACACACAAAAACACACACACACAAATTCTTTCTTTCTCTTTTTCTCTTTCTCTCTCTCTCTCTCACATACACATTTATACACGCACACACATTATACACACAAAAACACACGCACACAAACTCTTTCTCTTTTCTCTTTCTCTCTCTCTCTCACTCTCTCTCTCTCTCTCTCTCTCTCTCTTTCTCTCTCTCTCTCTCTCTCACCCACTCTCCCCCTCTCTTTCTCTCTCTCCCTCTCTCTCTTTCTCTCTCCCACTTTTTCTCTCTTTCTCTCTATCTGTATCAAGCCGTTCTCACGTAATAACTGTGATCATGGTGATAATGTGGCATGTGATTTTTGCTTAGTGTCAGCCAAACTCGTAGATCCCTTCCCAGTCCCTCGCCGATCTTTCCACCGCGTCCGTGCGAACGCGCCTTCACTGTTGCCGGAAGCGGCGCATTCCTGAGGGTGAGATGAGAAGGGGGTTCTTGTCTGTCATGGATCACCGCTCAAGCTGGTATTTAGCTTCCCTGGATGCAAGGATGACATCATCGTACTCTCAATGATCTCTAAAATCTTTCTCGATCTCCATGGACCCTATCCATTCTATCTCTCCGTCTCATCACCCCACCTCTCTCTCTCTATATATATATATTTATATATCTATCTTTCTCTCTCGTACTTCTATCTCACAGCCAGGACAAAACAAGATAATCGGTAGAGCTAGCAATCTCGAAATAACAGGGCATGCATTGTGGACCATCGATTGGCCCGATATGAGTACCATTAATCAAAGCGGTGTAGTGGCAAATCATTCGAATGTGAATGTACTTTAAAAGTAGTGTATCTCTTTTTGCACGTCAACAATACAGCACTTTGATGATATAATAGTAATTATTACAAAATAAGGTGTTAGAACATAAGGATTGGAAGATGACTTTTTATTCAGTTTAATTAAACGTTACGTTACAAATTGCATTTTCAACGGGTCTACAGTTTGATACCTGCAGACCGTAAGAGTAGCACTTTCCAGTGACATTTCATGTCTCATTTTCAAGGAGATATGATCATGCAGACAATTGAAACATTATTATTGTCAACCCCAACTTCCATTTGTAATTGTAAAAGAAGCCGAGCATGTGAGGTAAATCTACAACGTAGTAAGTTCGCCAGCCAATACTTGATTCCCACTTCACTGTTAAGTTTCATATTTCCTAACTTGGACATACATGTTGTAGGTCGTGTTTATACAGTGTTTTAAATAATTCATTTAAGTCTGTTAAAGGGATGCACTGCCTTTAATCCGCATAGCCTTCCCCCTTTTGAGGAGGACGCAAGCATGTTACAAGGGCAAGGAGAGTTGCATCTATGACGTACATGGATGGACGCTCGCACCACGCTTCACACACTGATGGGAGGTCCGACATGACTAGCTCGTACTCTCTCATTCGTGTCTATATAATATTCGCATTTCTTTCTCTCGCTGTCATTATTTTTGCTATTCCTCTTCTTTGCTTCAATGGCAGTTGGAGATCATTATTATATGGAAGAGTTCCTAAGCGACACAGTGGGATAGTGGGCAAGGGAAGGTGATAATGAACAAGGAGAAGATGAGAGCAGAGAAGGAAGAGGAGAAGAGGAAGATGAATAAGGAGAAGGAGAGGAATAAGGAGGAGGAGATGAAGAAGAAGAAGAAGAAGAAGAAGAAGAAGAAGAAGAAGAAGAAGAAGAAGAAGAAGATGATGATGATGATGATGATGATGATGATGATGATGATGATGAAGAATGCAGAACAAGAAAAACAAGAGGCGGAAACAAGCCACGAAGATGCAAAGATAATAAATACATGCCAGGGAAATGCAGCAGTTATACCGCAGATATGGAAACGAAGAACGACATGGAAAAAACGGAAGGTGAAACTCGGCAAACGTAGCTTTGGGCACAAAGAACACGTCGGCATCCATTCTCACCTATGGTTCAAGGCCGGTGTAATCAGCAGCGACAAACACAGCTCGAGGAGAAATCACACTCACCGCTGTTCTCAATCAAAAGAAGTTCCTAAGCTACGGATGCAAATCACGAAGAGATTCCTGCCAAAAGGTGCTTTGTCCATTTCGACCAATTTCATGCAGTTATTAACTCATTCTCTACCAGATGTCATACTGTCCTATGAGCATGACGTATAAACAGTGCAAGGGTGCCTCAATGGTGCACAAAGAGTTAATATCAACATAGTTACTAAGACCAGGGGAATCCCCCTGGTTTACGTTAAACCCTTTCAACGTCAGACAACTACAGCTCAATGACATTAGAGTGTATTACTGGTGGGTGAATACAATCCAATTCCAGTTAAAACTTGCTGTTTGGTGATAACTTCAAAAATGGTGCATCCCTTTTGCAGAGCCAAAATATAAAGTTGCGTAAATAATATGCGCCTAAACAATATCGGGCAGCTAAAACATGTTAGGCCATGTTGCCAACGTGCTCTTCGTTTATTTGTCACGTGACATGCCTGATGTAAGACATCCTAGTCTCGCAATCTTGTCACGTAACTCGCGACATCACGCGATATCTGAAGAATGGGCGGGAGGATAGTGGATCGATCATCATGTATACTGATCGCCCATTGCACCTGCTTCACGTAAAGATCCGGAAGCTGTTCAGGTGTGTTATAACAGTCATTTTTTATTCACTATCCTCGCGTGGGCGCAGGAGAAGGTATACCCTAGTTTTCAAACTCGGCCTGGTTCGTACGTCCTTCGACAACCACTTGACCATCATACGAGAGATCCTGGGTTCGAGCACCACATGGTACGTACACCTTTGACACCCTCTTGACCTTCATACGAGAGATCCTGGGTTCGAGCACCGCCTGGTCCACACACTCTTTGCCATGGTGATGATGTGTGTACCTCTCTGTCAAGATGTAATTAATAGATACCTGATAGGATTGATTCTCGATGTCAAGTAGATCATCAATAATTGGAATTTCTAGCCCCCAAGACGGCAGGTTGGTTAGGGCAACGATATTATTGATCTTTCTGAGTGGTACTGAGTTGTACTCGCTAAACAACATCCTCAACATTGTCCCTCAAGCAATCATCGCCAGAGGCATCCAACTTTATGTTTTTCTCGTTACCCCTCTTTCTTTTCCCTTTCTTTCTTCTTTCGTTGTCTACTTCTTCGTTCAATTATCCCCCTCCATCTTCCTATTTTAGTTGTTCTTTAGTTGTTCGACCCTTTGTCTGCGTCACCTACTTCACAGAAACCCCGCGATACCCCTTTCACAGTGGGGGCTCAAATTATACCGACACATACCATCAGCACTCGCCCGTAGCAACCCCATTGCATTCTAGCACCAATCGAAACTCTTACTGGAAGATGGAGAAAAGCCTCACTCAATTACATGCACTCGTGCGCTGACGACAAGATATAATTCATTAATGTAATAGAGCTCCGTAATTGGTCCCTCGCACTGAGCAGGCACGATTCGACCAGTACAAGGACGCCTGTGTTGCCGCCAGTGATCTCACTATATCAACACGGGTAGGTTGGGGTTAAACGATTCTTGAGGAGCTAGGGGTGGGTGGGGTGAATGAGTGGTGTGTGTGTGTGGGGGGGGGGGGAGGGCGTCAATGTTACCACTTTCACTTTCACTACTACTACTACTACTACTACTATTACTACTGCTGCTACTACTACTACTTCTACTACTACTACTGCTATTACTACTACTACTTCTACAACTACTACCTCGTCTACTACTACTACTACTACTACTACTACTACTACTACTACTACTTCGACAACTATTACTACTTCTACTACTACTTCTACTACGACTACTTCGACTACTACTACTACTACTACTACTACTACTACTACTACTACTACTACTACTACTTCTACTACTACTACTACTACTACTACTACTACTACTACCACTACTACTACTACTACTTCTACTACTTATACCACTACTCCTAGTATGTCCTTAACTACTTCTACTACTGATGCTGCTACGACTTATTCAACTGCTACTTCCTGTTATCAATATCAATTATACAAAATACTACTACAAGCTATAACAATAGTACTTTTACTTCCACTGCCATCTCCCGATTGCAATCTCCCCCCCCCCCCCCCCCTCCGTCCCCTTTTCCTCACCCTTTGCCCACTTCGTATGAATACGGCATGACGCGTAATGTGATCACCGGGCATCCGGGGCTGTGGTACTCCGTCACCTTTCTCGTCTTTGATGACACACTTTTAAACGACCCCTTAGAAATTACGCCAGTACATTTCCAGCCCTCGGACGAGTTGTTCTCAAGCCCACGTCATCATGATGCAACATGACGAATAACAGAAGAGAAAATTCAATAATTTGCGGAAATAATTCAAACATTAGCGAAAGAAGAGGTATCCATCGCGCATGGATGGACGGTGTTACTTAAATCTTAAGCAAAGAAAGTGGTTTGTAGGTTGAAATGTTGTAGCATGCATGTGTGAAAGAATGTTACAAACACACGTTATTAGATCGGCATATCAAATACCAGGGTAGCACCAGGATACCTTTCACGAAGTTGTTTTGCACTTTGTTTCTCGCCGGGACACAGGTTAAGAATGCTTTCTTTGGAATGAGTGAGCACAAACACGAAAACTTAATTAAGACACTACCCGTATGACCACGTAGGAGGCGCTGTACGCTCTTAATGAGATTACAGAAAGACATATTAACGGCAGGCATTATCGAATGGGTGACTGAGGATAAATGCATGGGGTTAACCCTTTCGGTGCCAGATACATAGCTGCTCTATGGGATTTCTGTGTATTACTTGTGAAAAAAATGAACATGTTGCACACAAAGAGGAAAGCAAAGCGACGTGAAATGTAGTACAGGGCGAGTTGATATTCACATCTTATCTAGATAAAAGGGAGTTTGTTAATTTCATCTGGACATTAGCTTCTCAATATCGAATAAAGATAAAGATTCTGTTGAAATGTTTGAAAGTGGGATGAAATGAGAATTTTTACGTGGGTCTTTTGTCATTGCAAAGTTCTGTTTATTAAGCCCGAAAGCTTGAACAAAACGTAAATACATGTATATGCTATTCTACACTGACGAAGCTAAAGAGTATCATTTCTTTATCGATGTTAATATTTTGCTGTTTACCAGGATTTAACATTAAAAGGACACACAGTAATTTTTTTTTATGATTTTGCACATTTTTACGAACAAATGATTTACGTTTCATAAGCAACGCGCATAATAACTCGACTTTCTATGGCAATTTCCATGGCAACCCGCTTTTCCAAAAGCTGTGGAAGTCGAAGTACAATGGGGAATTCTCTTCCATTCTTGCAAATGGCAATGATTCTTTGCGATGAAAGAATTGTGATCAACATTTCAAGTAAAATCTATAGGGAAAACAACAACAATACTGCACAGAGGTTGTTATTTTGTACGCAATAGTGTCATAGTGCGTTTGACGTGAAAGTAAGGGCTGGAAAATGATGTGTCTTTTCTACACTGCAAAGATATAGCACGGGACCAAATTCAATGTAAATTATGTTATATCATGACAAGTGCACTTCACCGATAACCATCGACATGCAAAATATCAAATTTGAACTTACAAAACGTTTTTTTAAAACAAACAGCATCATTAGACAGTTAGATATATTAATTGATGCGAATACAACAAGTACAATTAGAAGAGTATAACTGATAGAGATTTTTTTAAATTTTGAATATACTGATGTATGTTTTGTCTAATTGCCATATTCTGTGACGTAGACGATCAAGGAGTGCCACAACTCTCTGTACTGCACTCTTTCTATCAGCTCCATGTTTGTATTTTTACGTGTAATGTAATGATTAAGTCATTGTTAACAGGAGTCGGAAGTTAACTCGTTATTCGCCATTGAGGCATGTTTGTATTGTAAATGCACACAATTCATTGAGTCTGGCAAAGATGGAGTTAACATGAGTGCTCGTTGAGCTCGATTCCGTCGATCTTGAGATATGTCTTTAATCTGAGAATCAATGTTTACTTTGTCAAGACGAAAGATGCTCTGGCAATCCCTCCACTTACTACATGGTGCACGCGATTCGTATGTTGTTATACCGCTCACTAGATCCGGTGCGGTGGTACGGTGTATTGGTGTCTAGAGGGTTAACAAATTGATTAACCTACTTAAAAAAAAATTACTCGCCAAATTTTAGAGACCAATCGATAATTTTATGTCGAGATTTTCAACCAAGGTATAGGGCTTGGATGTGTGGTAACGTGATTACACACACTGATCTAGGCATGTATTCACAAAGGGTTGAAATTAAACCTGGGCTTAAATCCCGAGATAACATTAAACACATCGTTTAAATGGACATAACGCGTTGGCATGACGAACCCCACCATTCCTACTTATGGCTCTCATTCTGTAAGTAGAAATAGATATCGAGATTGATTGCACAACTATATAACATGATATAGTTTGGAATTATCATGTTGAAACAAAGTAGAGTCAAATGTTCCGTTTTAGCAGGAAGTAATGAGATAAAACTGCGATTAAATGAAGCTGAATGAAAGAATAAGTGTAACTCTGTTCTTAAACTCTACGCATGGTCATTGATATCTTGTGCAAGTATGCTATCCTTTTGTAAAGACCACGGCACACGACACGATCTAATCAGTTGTTTAACTCTGCGACAGGACCCGGTCATAGGATGCGTACAAGAAGGTGACGTCACAATTCCAACCGGGGGCCGTGACGACTTTAGAATCGTGAACAAATCACGTCTCTGCCGTGGCTTTCAGTGGCGGACTGACGAGAGTCTGTGGTTGTATTAAAAGGCCACTGAAGACGACACGATTTTGTCACGAGTTGATTCTGCAGTCGTAAGTGTACAACTGGAAGTGACGTCACCTTCTTGCACAGGTCCAATTGCCAGGGCCATGCTGCATTCAGGTTTTCAATTATTGTAACTTACCATCAGTGGTAAATACTATGGCAGCAGGTGCAACAATGAGAGCTCATTGGTTGTCGCCATGGTAGTTACCATTGATGGTGATTTGCAACAAGGCTGGTATTGGGATTCAGTCGGTTACAGAGTCGTACTACTGATCGGACCGTGTGGTCTGTGATGGGCTTAAACTAGCTGAATACATCGCTGTTTCCCGGTACTCGGTGCTAGCTGCGAGCTGTGAAGGGTCACAAGAACGCAGGTTCTCTGGTTCTGGTATCGATTGGTGCCTTTTGGCGGGCGAGGCAGTCATTTCACGAGTCCGCTGTTTGATTAAACATCCGCAGCTAGCGGATCGGCCTCCGCGAGGGGCACGTTCACACGGAGCGGTTAATTTACCATCACTGCTTGCCGAAATGACACGCTCAAGGTACGTTCACATACGCAGACGGTTTACTGCTTTACCGCTTGGCATCAATAACTTTCTTGGACTTTTCAGCAGGTTTCGCAGCTCCGCTTATGCGACTAACTGCCTTGGTAGTTAATGATTACTATAATTAGAGAGCGATTTTCTTGATTTCCCACGATACGAAAATACCAACAGCAAAGAACAGGCGATGCGCGGTAGCGGCGTGTGGACGCGCTTTAAGCATGTCGATACCAGATAAATGCAGCTCATAAGATTTGTGAGTATTAATGTGAATAAATTCACATGTGACACATGAAGAGTTAACTGTTTGTATAATCCGGCAAAGAGATGTATTGCTCTGTCACGGCGGGAAAGCACTAGCAAAAAATGTACGCGGCAAACCGCATTATATGTGAACGCTTAAGGATCGGAGCGTCTAGAGTAGGACACTGCCGGTAATAAACTAAAAGTCTGTTAATCATCGTCGTCCTACTTGACTTTTTAATTTCAGGTACAGAGGGAAGAAACACGAGCTCGCTTTAAAGCAAGGGTGGAGGGTTTGAGGTGATTAGACATTGTCAGAGATGGGTTGAAGTATAACATGCGCAATGTTTGCACAGCAGCGCCACCATTTCCATGATTTTAGTGATATAGCAATTATTCCTGATGGCACCGTTTAGAGTTAAATATTCATGGTGTTTTTTTTCTTTCACCTCAAACATGTATTTTTTTAACATCAAAACAATTCATTAAAACATTTCGCTCTGACGAAATCTTTTCACACTCCTTACATTCTTAACCTAAACGTACAATTTCAGCATTTTGGGTAACTGATATAAATTTTTTTCCTTCTTTCTCCAATGCTTCGTTTATAACTACACGAATCTTAATTTCATTTAAAGATATATATATATACCATAATTATATTAGCATATATCTGAGCTACACCAGATTCGTTTCTAAGAATGTTTAAAAAAAAATCAATGGTTGACACCTCATCAATTATTTGAATTGGTTGTGTTTATAACAAAAAACAAATATCGATCTTTAAAACCACTCCATAAGCATTTTTTTATTATTTCTACCAATCTTCTAAAACTGAATGTTCATTTCAAAGTTTAATGAACTCTTTATGCGCCATTGCAGCATTTTTGCGCAATTATCAAGACACAAAAAGCCCATAAAGCAGCCGTTTATCTGACACACAAAGAATTAAAGGGTTGGTTCTCACCCTTCAGTATTGATGCGCCCCACCAGAGCCACGGCAATCCGGTAGCCCCCATGCGAGCAGTTGAGGGGGCAGTCGCACTGGGAGTCCCGATGAAATCTATCTACGAGTAAGGCCAAATTGTAAGCTAGAAAAGAGACAAGATAAAAAGGGGAGAAGCGTATTTTAAGTAATTAATCAAGGAAAGGGTAAAATTGCTATACAAATGCTACTACTACTACTAATCCTACCCATACTACAACTGCTGATGCTGCTGCTACTACTACTTCTGCTAAATGTATTATCACTACTGTTACTACTACTACTACTCCTACTACTACTACTACTACTACTACTACTACTACTACTGTTACTACTACGACTACTACTAGTACTAGTACTACTGAATGTACTTTGAATACTACTACTACTATTCCTAAATGTACTATTATAACTAATGTTACTACTACTACTACTACTACTACTACTACTACTACTATTACTACTACTACTACTACTGCTACCACCACTCCTACTACTACTACTACTACGAGCATCACCACCACCACCACCACCATCACTGTGATGCATTTCTTACAAGTAATACACACGCGTCCTTTCGAGAAGGATGTCATTCGACACACTAAGGGTTAAAAACGACCACGAATTCCCCTTATACGGCTAGTACGGATTATGGTTTATTTGAAATGTTCGCTCCAGCCGAGCAGTGCGATTGTCTTGTTTAGACTGTACGTCGTCACGTTTTGCCGACTGTTTTGTCGTGGCATAAACACCTGTTAAATATTTGCTCCTAAAAACGGAACTCCAACGTGTGCGCGTGACACATGGGGTAATCGGGATGATGGATGGAGAAGGCGAAAAGTACTCGAGTTCACGTTTTTATTGTAGCACTGCGTATTTTATGTAGGTTTATAGGTTTGTAAGTGTGTATGTATGTTCTGTGTGTGTGCATGTGTGTTTATGTATGTGTGTATGTGTGTGCGTTCATGTGCGTGTGCGTTCATGTGTGTGTGTGTGTAACGTGTGTGCGTGCATGAGTGTGCGTGTAATATGTATGTATGTGTGTGCATGTGCGTGATGTGTATACGAATGCTTGTACATGTGCCTGTCGTTGAGTGGGTGTTTGTGCCTAGGAGTGAAAGGGAATGTTAAAGATGACAGAAGTCATAACCAATTTTGCAATTTGAAAAAAGGAGGGGGAGCAGATTGAATCGTTCTTGGATATTGTTGTATTAACATTGAATGTTCAGTGTGCATGGTGTCTGCTTTTCTAACAAGTATTGAGTGGGCGCACGTCTCTTGTGCCCCGCCTGGATCCGCCACTGAATGAATAACAATATCACACTTTGCTTCCATTGTGAAGTTGCGGGTTACATTCTCTGACATCACACAGACAAAACCTATTCGCATACTTCGAGTGATTCATTTCAAGCTATCGTGCATCGCATGAATACAGAAGAATTGAGAAACATGAATTTGCGTCGAATGCATAAGCACCCTGTCTGTTTGGTCTCAAAGACAAAAAAGCAGCGACGATTGAGAAGCCCGTCGAGCACGTAATCTTTTATTCATCTCGGAGTATCTGAGGTTGTGATGTGAGACAGCACGTCCATTATGGCGAGTGTAAATCGAAGGTAGTCTTAAACACGCGAGGAAACAATTCGTATGCTTGTGCCGACACCGCGATGCATTAACTCGAAGCCAAATATAGAACGCTGGAGGATCAAGCGCAGCTTCACGTTCCTCTACGACTTCAAGGTCCGCCGGACTCGGGGTAGAAAGAGGGTTGTTAGGAGGGGGAGGGCGGAGAGAAGTGGGTGGAGCCGGTTGAGGAAGGGGGATGATTGGAGATGAGAGTGAACGATGGGGTGAACAAATCCAAAAAAAGGAGGAGGAGGAGGGAGTTGAGTGTGGGGGTGGAAAGGAGTGGGGTGGATCCAAGCGAGGTGTGGGGGTGGGAGATGAGGGTGAATGATAGGGGAAGAGGAGGGTAAACGAGAGAGAAGGGGGATGGAAAACAAAACCAAAACAGGGAGGAGGAGGAGGGGGAGGAGGAGGAGGGATGTGAGGAGGAGGGTGGAAAGGAGTGGGGTGGAGCCAAGCGAGGTGTGGGGGTGGGAGATGAGGGTGAATGATAGAGGGAGCAAGGAGAGAGGAGGGTAAAAGAGATAGAGGAAGGGAAAACACAAAAAAAAACGGAGGAGGAAGGATGTGATGGTGGGGGTTAAAGGAGTTGGGTGGAGCCGAGCGAGAAGGGGGAATGGGAGAGATAGCGGGAGGGAAGGGAGAAAAAGAGAGGGAAAAGAAACTGAGGTAGAGAGAAAAGGGGGGGGGGCTGAGGAATGGGAGGAGGAAGAGGGAGAGGAGAGGGGGAAATACAGAGATATAGGATGGGATTGAGCAAGGACCGGGTGCGAGTGGGAAATGAGGGTAAACGAGAGAGGATGGATGGAAAGATAGAATGTGAAGGCCGGTTAAGGGGGGGGGGGGGGGCGTGTAACTGAGCAAGAAGAGGGGAATGGGAGAGGATTGTAAACGAAAGATGAGAGAGAAATTGGGGGGGGGGGGAGGGCGAGTACGAGAAAAATATCAAACGGATTAGGTTGAGGGAAGAGGAGGGAGAAGAGACCGATAAAAGAGAGATATAGACAGACAGAGACAGACAGAGACAGGGAGATAAAGATGCGAGGATGGGGGAGGAGGAACAGGGAAAGGGTTACGAAAAAAAAGGGGGAAAGGGACAGATACAGAGAAAATAAGCATGATAAGGGGGGAGAGAATAAAGATAGACGTGGAGAAAGGAGGGGAACACGAAGGACAAGAAGAGCAGGGTATAAGATGGGATGAAGAAAAGATGAAGAAAAGACTAGACATTGAAATAAATTCCCGGCTGGTATATAAAAAACATCCCATTATCAAAAACAATTTATCATGTTTATGTAAATGACTGGCGCTACCGCGGTTTCTACTACAGCCAATAGAAGTACGAATAAGAGACGTCATGACACAGCTAATACATCGCATTGCCTATTGTCGGTTTGAACACAATAATGTCACGAACATGATGAACGTAGTGAGGTAGTCATTGTAGTAGTCTATAAACACGGCCTTAATTGTGTTTACAGAAAGTGAATCTAACTATGCTGACACATAGTTACAAAGTATTTCCAGATGTGTGTGAACGCCTGTATAATCTTACCATTAAAAAAAATATTTATGTATAATTTACCATTTTATCCAAATGTTAATGATGCCCTACATGACCTAGCAAAGTAATTGGCTAAGAAATGAACAGTCTAACAAAATGTTAGTGGCGTCACATTTCTTCATGCGCTCCATAAAAACACCAATATAACACCACCCCAATGCACGCAAGGCGACCTGGCGCGGTGCGCGCGGGCCAATCGTTCGCCCCTTATGGTGGGCCGTTCCCGCCAAAACGGGTGCCCAGACCGTACGCCTGCCAATCATAACGTACGCATGGTTCTGTCAGAGCGTACGCGTGGTTCTGTCAGAGCGTACGCGTGGTTCTGTCATTACGTACGCGTGGTTTTGTCATAACGTACGCATGGTCTTTTTCTATTATTCTTCTTTGACATTCTGAACGTACGCGTGGTTTTGGCATAACGTACGCCTGCTTTTGTCATTACATACGCGTGGTTCTGTCATTACGTACGCGTGGTTCTGTCATTACGTACGCGTGGTTCTGTCATTAATGGTTAACCAAAGACCAAATTTTGCGTACGCATTGACAGAAGCACGCGCACGTTATGCCAAAACAAGGCGCACGTAATGACAGAACCACGCGCACGTTATGACAGAACCATGCGTGCGTAATGACAAGACCACGCGTACGTAATGTAGCTGTAAGAATTGCTGTAATATAAGCAGCTTTACAACCAATGAGAAAGCTTGTTGTATAAGATGTATTGTAGCTGAATTCGATCCCGAACAAAGAGGGCGGCAAACATAAATAAAAGGATAGAGGTTGAAGAATGAGGGAATTAGAACAAAGGCGCTGATCTCATTCCTATGAGACATGTAGTTGTTGATATACGTATTCATTTATTTATTTATTTATTCAAATATTTTACCAGAGCGCTCATTCACCATAAAGTAGGGCTCCCATAGGACATTATTATTATTATTATTATTATTATTATTATTATTATTATTGTTATTCTTGTTTGTTGGTCATACTAATTGCATAAAAAGCACTACTTGGTAAAGCTCCTGGCTACATTACAGAATTATTGAAGTATAAAACGAGTAATCATTGTCGCAATTTGCGCAGTTCAACGGATCGATCCTCTGCTTTTACAGATTCCATCCTTCAAAAGAAAAGTAACGCTAGGTGATGGAGCATTTGTATCCCCCAAGCTCCGGAATAGCTTACCCCTGGAAGTTAGGAAAGCACCATCAGTAAACAACTTTAAACTAAAGCTCAAACCATATCTATTTAATTCATAACACGCATTTTTAGTCATATAAAGCGCAGTAGATTATATACTATATGGAATATTGTCTGCACTCTATAAATGTATGTATTATTATTATCATTATCATTATTATTATAAGTAGTAGTAGTAGCAGTAGTAGTAGTAGTACATGTAGTAATAGAAATAGTAGAAGTAATAATAGTAGTAGTAGTAGTTGTAGTAGTAGTAGTAGTAGTAGTAGTAGAAGTAGTAGTTATATTAGTAGGTGTAGGAGTAGTATAGTAGTAGGAATAGGAGTAGTAGTCCTAGTAGTAGTAGTAGTAGTAGTAGTAGTAGCAGTAGTAGTAGTACTAGTAGCATAGCAGTATAGTAGCTTATTTTGAAACTTTTTCAAACTTTAATACTAACTGTTACCAGGGGATTGAGAGGAGCCACTCATCGAATTAAGTAAGCTCTATTTTTTGTATCTGCAAGCCCGATACCAGTTGAATTTGTGGGGCCTGTGAAAGGGCACTTTCTTTATGAAAGAAGAGGAAGTGTCGCGCGAAAAGCACTTGCAAGCTGTAGGCAATTACGGAGCGGGTCGATTGGAAACTTGACAAAGCATGTACATGTAGCACAATAAACAGAACAGCAGTTTATTTCTGTAGAGGAGATCCCAGGGCGTTCCAATCATTAAAGCCACTATGTTCATCCACATGCATGGTGAGTGGGTTATGTATGAAACTGGATTATGGTGCAACAAGTGTTTCAATAAATAGTGTGTTGGTATAGTTGTAAAGAGAAAATATCTATATTTACATTTATGTACATATGTTTGCGGGCGACCTTTTTCTTGAATAAAGTAAGATAAAATATTAAAGGAAGTTGTCTTGTCAATAAAAAACAAAAAAAAAATCAAATGAATAATGATGTCTTGTGTATGTATGAAATAAGACGTTGTCAATTATTGTCTAAATCATTATTCATAGTATTGGATGATACATTTGCATCAAATATACAAAGAAGACACAGAACAATATAAACTTTGATATTTGACTTTGACAGACAGAACAGTGGAAAAGAGCAAGAAAATGAAGGAGAGAATGACAGAGACAGTGTGATTGAGAGAGATATTCAGAGAGACGGGGGAGGAAGGGGGAAGGGGGCAAAGGAGGAAAGTAAGAGCAAGAAGAGGAACAGGGGGAGAATATAAAATCGTTTGGAAGAGAGAAGGGCGAGAAGTAACCGAAAAAGAAAAAGATATACTAATGATTGAAGGCGATAGACCAAGAGATGATTGTGTACAATATAAAAATGAGGATGCACTTAATAAAGAACCAATGGATGATGCTGAAATGGAACGTAGATTGGGACAGATGTCAAATAGTTCAGGAGATCATATAGAAGATGAGCAAACATAAGTACTCATATTTTAGTAATGTCATAATTCTGCAACACTGAGTTACACTGAGTCTACAGGTTTGGTTAATGTCATGTAACGTGAGTAACTAAAGCTTCTTTATTTTAAATCATGTTATAGTGGGGTGGATAAGGTGAAGAAATGTGCACTCTTGTGTACAAGCTCCAAATTTAAAACACATGTTCAAAATCATAACTGGAACAATATTAGATATAGAGGCATCTCAAAATATTTTCAGGGGCGCCTGGGGGCAACCCCCAATGTACCCCTGGGGCCCTAATATGTTATTTTTTACTTCTTTTCGAAAATGCACGGCCTGACATGGAAAAAAACCCTTGGAATCATCCTTAGGTAATAGGAACCTTACCCTGTTAAGATGTGTGGTCATAAGTGGCAAGGGGATCGGTGGATAGCCACCAAATGCCCCCCCAAACGCCCCCCTGGTGGCACTTTTCTCTTATTTTGGGACATTTTCTCAAAAATAAATAACTGGATTTTAACCAAACTTGACAGGAATCATCCTTAGGTAATAGGGACTATCAGTTGTTAAGCTTGGGGTACACAAGTGGCAATAGGCTGGGGAAGGGGGGTAGCCCCCAAAACGCCCCAGAGGGGAAACTTTCTTTTATTTTTTTTAATACCTTATCTCAAGAATAAATAACTGGAACCATCCTTAGGTATTAGGGACCTTAAGTTGTTAGAATGGGGGCAACACAAATGGCAAGGAGCCAGGGGGTAGCCCCTCCCCCACCCCCCCCCAAAAAAAAAATGCCCCTATGGGGCAGCTTCCTCTTATTCTTTACTTTTTCAGAAGAATAGAAAACTGCATTTTAACCAAACTTGATAGGAATCATCCTTAGGTAATAGGGACTATCAGTTGTTAAGCTTGGGGTACACAAGTGGCAATAGGCTGGGGAATGGGGGGTAGCCCCCAAAACGCCCCAAGGGGAAACTTTCTTTTATTTTTTTATACCTTTTCTCAAGAATAAATAACTGGAACCATCCTTAGGTATTAGGGACCTTAAGTTGTTAGAATGGGGGAAACACAAATGGCAAGGAGTAAGGGGGTAGCCCCTCCCCCCAAAAAAATGCCCCTATGGGGCAGCTTCCTCTTATTCTTTACTTTTTCAGAAGAATAGATAACTGGAATTTGAACAAACTTAATAGGAATCATCCATAGGTAATAGGTACCTAAGTTCTAAGTTCTTATAATGATGGTACGCAAGTGGCAAGGGGGGGGGGGAGCCTTAGGTCCTCTATGGGGGGAGGGGGAGCTCCCCCATATGCCCCCAAGCAAAAGAGGACTTAAGGTTGTAATAATGGGATACATATCTAAAAATGGATGTTAGATTTCATAAAAACTCGAAAGACATTGTGAAATGTGAAAAATTTGTTAAAAATGGGGATCCCATCTGACATGAACTAGCCACCCCTCTCCACCCCCCCCCCCCCCCCCCACACACACACACCCTCTTCCCCCTTGCCCATCACCTCAGAAATGCGCCTTGCGGTCCAAAATATTAAGAAAAAAGGAGTGTTTTCTCAAATTTACCCAAACTGTACAGTAACCAAGGATAATCTAACATGCACATGTAGTCGCGTACTCATCTGATGAAGGGACAAGGATGACACCCCCCCCCCCCCTCTAGATAAACATAGCACCTTACATGTCAATTACCCTCTTGTTATCATGGGGGGACTTTCCCTCTGTCAGTGCATGTATTAATATCTCAAGTTTTTTTCTTTCGTTCTGTTAATTTTTTTCGACAAGACATATGTTTAAAATACTATATGGAATGATATGAGATATCATTTTGAGGCATCTAAGACAGAATAAAGCTAAATACATGGCTTTGGCAGCCATTTTGAACGCCATCTTTGATCCTCCTTGTCTCCTCATCAGATGAGTACGCGACTACATACGTTAGATTATCCTTGGTTACTGTACAATTTGAATACATGTACATTCAAGAAAACTTTTGTGAGGTAGTTGGGGGGGGGGGGGGGGGCTGTATAGTTAATGTCAGATGGGGTCCCATCAAATCTTTCCCATTGCATGAGAATAACCTGTTGAGTTTTGATGAAATCCAACATTCATTTTTTAGGCATGTATCACATTTTTACAACCTGAAGTCCTCTTTTCGAAGATGACTTCTTTCAAGTTTGCTCAAATTTACCTATGAGAAAAAGGGGAAAAAATAAGTGGAATTTGCCCTCTGGGGGAATTTTGGGGGCTACACCCCCCGCCCCTTGCCACTTCCATACCACCATTTGAATAGCTTAAGGTCCCTAATACCTAAAGATGGTTCCTATCAAGTTTGGTTAAAATCCAGTTATTCATTCTTGTGAAAAAGTAAAAACAAATAAGAGGAAGTTGCCCCATGGGGGCATTTTTTTTTGGGGGGGGGGGTGGAGGCTACCCCCCCCCCCTTGGCTCCTTGCCATTTGTGTACCCCCATTCTAACATCTTAAGGTCCCTAATACCTAAGGATGGTTCCAGTTATTTATTCTTGAGAAAATGTATTAACAAAATAAAAAAAAAGTTTCCCCCTAGGGCGTTTTAGGGGCTACCCCCCCCCCTTCCCCAGCCTATTGCCACTTGTGTACCCCAAGCTCAACAACTGATAGTCCCTATTACCTAAGGATGGTTCCTATCAAGTTTGGTTAAAATCCTGTTATTCATTCTTGTGAAAAAGTAAAACATAAGAGGAAGATGCCCCAAGGGGGGGGGGCTACCCCCTCTGACTCCTTGCCAATTGTGTACCCCCATTCTTACAACTTAAGGTCCCTAATACCAGTTATTTATTATTGAGAAAAAGTATTAAAAAAATAAAAGAAAGTTTCCTCCTGGCGCGTTTTGGTGGCTACCCCCTCCCTCACCCCCTTCCCCAGCCCCTTGCCATTTGTGTACCCAAAGTTTAACGACAACTGATCCCTATTGCCTGAGGATGATTCCTATCAAGTTTGGTTAAAATCCAGTTATTTATTCTTGAGAAAATGTCCCAAAATAAGAGAAAATAACCCCAGGGGGCGTTTAGGGGGCTGTTTACCGCCCCCTCGCCACTTTTGACCACACATCTTAACAAGGTAAGGTCTCTATTACCTAAGGATGATTCCCATCAAGATTTTTATTCAGGTCTGGCCGTACGTTTTCGAAAAGAATTAAAAATAACATATTAGGGCTTCTGGGGCACACTGGGGGCTGCCCCCAGGCGCCCCTGAAAATATTTTGAGATGCCTCTTTAATATTGTTCCAAATATGATTTTGAACATGTGTGCCAAATTTGTTGCTTGTACACAAAAGTGCACAATTCACCTCATATTTGTCGCTTAGCCACCCCACTATTATAGTTTTGCAGAAATTATGTAAATAATTATTTAAGAAGCAAATAGTCCACCTTCCCATGGCACGCAATCATATCCTCAGCACAGAAACTTCTTTTTCAATAAAATAAAGAAGCTTTGCTTACTCACGTTACATGACCTTAACCAAACCTGTGGAATTGCCCAGCACTATCATGTTGTATAATCTCACATCTCTTTATATCTGGGATGATTTTCTAATTGCACATACATTTAGCTCAAGCTGCAAAAACAGGGGAAAGAGAGAGAGAGAGAGAGAGAGAGAGAGAGAGAGAGAAGAGATAAGATGAAAGAAGAGAAGATGGAAGCAACAGAAGAAAGAAACAATATGTGGAGAAGATTGAGAACAGGAACAAGAAGGAAAAGAAAAAACAGGCAGGAGGTGGAGAATAAAACAAAGCAAAACAAGATGAAACAATGTAATATGCGTCTTGGTTCTTTGAGATGATCATCATGTACATGTACATGTATAATCATAAACATGCACATCCACTAGCCTTCACACATACACACACAATAGCAAACACGCACATATACACTGACAACATATGTGCACACAAATAATCTTCAAAGTCATGATCACCAATCCATTCCCACAAACTCAAATCCACACAATACCTCTGTACTGATTTTCAACATCAAAGTGAATCACAAATGAATAACTTTTCATGATTGAACAAAACAATTTATTTGGAACCTTGAATATCCCGTAGTTTCCATTACAGTATTAATGCAAGTACACATAAATGATGCAAACTTCACTCTTCACCATTACCTGACACATTGTTTAGAAAAATAACCAACAATATCCTAATGCGTAACATATACAGTAAAACCTGTCTATAGTGGCCACCCAAGGATACAAAAATTGTGGCCTTTACAGACAGATGGCTGCTATTGGCAGGTTCTTTAACACATGATCTCTCTCCGGGGGAATTATTTTAGTGGCCACTATAGACAGGTTGGCTGCTATAGACAGGTGGCCGCTAAGACAGGTTTGACTGTAAAAAGGATGTTATAATGAATGGTCTTCATGTGATCAATACCAAATGATGTGTATCTGGTACAAAAATGTATACATACTTCAGGCAAGGTGTACAGCCAAATCAAAGCAGTTATACTATTGAAGTGTATCACATTATGCATCTATCTTGGCATGAATATACATGTAATTATATAAGTAAGATACATGTTCAAACATATCATTGGCATGAATATACTGTACATGTAATTATATACATAAGTAAGATACATGTTCAAACATATCATTGTATATAAGCTGACATGAATTAAACAAAAGTACATTGTTTTCAAAATGAAGTATAATAAAAAATTTGTAAAAATGGAAATGTGTTCCACACACACTAGAAAACACATTTAATGAAGGATCAATCTGATATCGTCTCAGAATGATGAAATGTCTGTTATGAAATATGATATGAAATCATTCCTCACAAAACAGAGATTGAACAAACACACATCATCATGTCCCTACATGTACATGTATGAAACGTATGGAAAAAGGAATACATATTTTCATGTACCATAGCTGACAAGAAGATCTAAGGCAACAATACAAAAAATCAGCAGGCATTATTTTTGACATATTGCACGAAATACAGTATTGCAGGATCCCTTATAGAATACAGGCTAATAGTACATATTTTATTGTGTAAGTTGAATCTTGCATGGTTCAAGATGAATCATTGTAAAGGAACTGCTAGTCAAAAACAAATATTCTCAAATGTAAGATATAGCATAATCGCTACTAAATTAGCCTCTGGAAATATGTCAAACCTAGGCCAAATCATACACCCATAAGATAATACATATTGAAAGGTTCCTCAATATAATTAATAAAACAATGTGATGTCATCACAATGACAGCTGTGTTCCCATGCTGAAAATGGTAAATATGTTTTGAAAGAAATAAATGACTAGCATTAACATACTGTATTTTTTTTTTTCGAACTAAATTGATAGCATACATAGACTTCACTCTAAACGATTTAATTTATGTGATAGGTAAACTAGTAAATACCCAAATAAAATAAAATATTGCAGAGTCCCATATTATACATGATCTGAAGATAAAAATGGCAAGCTTTTAGAGAATATGACCATCTACGGTAAATAGGTAAAGATATCAATCAACATACATTCTTGTGTGATGAATTATACTGTATTTGGCATATATGAAGATCGTCATCTTAAGTCCAAGAAGTCCAAGTGCATTTCCTACTGTCCTGAGTGGTACATCTCAAAACAGGTGATGCACAATAGGAAGCTTACACTGCTTGCATATCAGGCTGGTTTGCTTCCTCTTGTTGCCGATCCTGCGTGAACACACGGAACAGTCCGGATGGTAGGCTGCGATGGGTTGGCGTCCAAGGAAGTTCTGGTGAACATTGCTTTTTCTGCGGTTGTCTCGACTGCTGTATCTGAGAACGCATAACCTTCCTGTATTTGCAGATCACTGGTGTTGCTCTCCCAGCCCATTGACGACTCGAAGGCGAAACTTCCGCACGATTGTCTTGGCATCCCCATTAGCCATCCGGAATGCCAAGAACGCGATGACTAGTGCCACCTCCAACTGGAAATGGTACACAACCATGTACCATTTCATGTGGCAATGTGGATACTGTAGTAGGACATGCGTTGGTCGAGGAGATCCACAACGCTCATTGCTCGATTGTATGCATCCACAGCTGCTGGTTTACGGACGCTGCGCTGTCCTCTGCCCTCTAATCGCGGATGACCTTGTCGACAGTCCCACTGCCATGTACAGTTGACAGAACAGTCACCTTCTTCATGTCGTGCCATGTGACCCCGAGCAGATCACCTTCACAAAAAGCAGGTTTATCCCCTCTTCGCTGTAGCTATGATGCCTCTCGCATCGCAGGTGGAAGGCCCCTCCTGTTAAGCCACACTGTCCCACACGCTCCTAATTTTTTCTCTTTCAATTGCTCGAAGAGCTCATGGGATGAGTAAAAGTTGTCTGTGTACATAGGGCGCCGAGTGTTGACGTAACTGGTAGTAATGTCCTTGACAATGCGAATCGTGAGCCCCTCTCCACGCGCAACTTCTTGTTCATCTTTGCCGGTGTACAGGTGGCAGTCCAAACAAAAGCCAGATGCTGCATCTGCCAGCACCCAGAACTTGAACGGCACAAGGGATTCATCAACAGACAGGTTACAGCCAGGTTCGAAGCAGTTCTGAAAGGTTGGGATGACGCGTTCCATCAGAGGGGCGACCTTGAAGCGTGGAGTGTAGCCTGGTTGCCCTCTGGTCACACGCTCCTCGTTTTTTGCAAGGTGCAGGAACCAGTGCACAGGCTGGTACCTGCAGATAAGAAATAAAGAAACAAGAAAATGAAATAAAACATACACACATATATTTTGATTTAATCTACATGTATGAATTGTCAAACACTAAAAACATGTATACTTCAAGCATTGTGCCAATTATCATTCTAAAGAATTTTCAAACAGAATTTAGACATCTGCATGGAGCTGGTGCACATTTTATGGTATCAAATTACCATTCAAAGATACAGTTATTCTTCTCAAATCTAACAAACATTTATCATGTTTATGTAATTATAGCTTACTATGAGAATTGTTCATCAGCATTTTACCCCCCCCCCCCCATATTATTAGGGTCTATTCGCTGTTTGTATTGTACTTGAAGCCCCAATTTTATCACAGATAGTGTTCAAGATACACAACAGCTCAAAGGAATTGGCATAGGGAAAGGGAAAGGGAAGAAATGGAAGGAGGTGCAGTTTTTAAACCGCGGTATATTTTGTCCACTTCAGCATGAAACATGATGCTTAAGCCTAAAAAGAATGTTTCATGCTGAACTGGACAAAATAAACTGCAGTTTAAAATTGCGGCTCCTTCCCTTTCTTCCCTTTCCTTTCCCTATGCCAATTCCTTTGAGCTGTAGTGTATGTGTATAATGGGGTGACCATATTTTGCGCATATTTGGTTTTCTTGACGATTCCAAGACAACTAGATTATTACACATGATGTCTAATGCCTCAAAAGAATGAGAATATCGTTTATAATCGCATTTCATGGCCTGGAATTCAAATTTCAGATTAAAATCAATGTAATTTAAAGAAATTTGCAACGCTTACTGATTCCACCATCCACTCACATGTGTGACCTAATTTTGCGCAGTAAGTTCGCTGCCCTCTCTTGGTCGACAACGAGTGTCAAACGTTCAAAAACAACCTCGTATTTCAAGCACATACTAACTATTTGAGTAAATACTTCGAAATTGGTTAGATTTTATAGATGTTTAGATGATGTACATATCTTGTTTGACTGTTTCGAAGAATACAGTGTCTTACTATTCTTAGTCCCACATATGCACCGTGTATCCTTCTTTTGTTTAAGCATATATTTAGTGTTAGTGCACAAAATAGGACATGCGCGAAATAAGTTCACACCACGATACTAATAGTTTTGTCAACAAAATATATTTTAAAATACATACCTAGTTTCTGCTCATGACGGTCCTAAATCCAGGCGTCCCAACTAACCAGTACTCCTCCCAGTACATCAGAATGCCAGGCGTGGTCACGAGAACCATGCCCATGGTGACTTGAAGTCCTGTGAAGGCCTTCATCTCGACTGGTGTTGTGTTGGTTGGGATGACGCGTTCCATCAGAGGCGCGACCTTGAAGAGTGGAGTGTAGCCTGGTTGCCCTCTGGTCAAACGCTCCTCGTTTTTTGCAAAGTGCAGGAACGAGTGCACAAGCTGGTACCTGCAGATAAGAAATAAAGAAACAAGAAAATGAAATAAAACATACACACATATATTTTGATTTAATCTACATGTAGGCTATGAATTGTCAAACACTAAAAACATGTGTACTTCAAGCATTGTTCCAATTATCATTCTAAAGAATTTTCAAACAGAATTTAGACATCTGGAGCTGGTGCACATTTTATGGTATTAAATTACCATTCATAGATACAGTTATTCTTCTCAAATCAAACAAACATTTATCATGTTTATGTAATTATAGCTTACTATGAGAATTGTTCATCAGCATCTTACCCCCCATATCATTAGGGTCTATTCGCTGTTTGTATTGTATTTGAAGCACCAATTTTATCACAGATAATGTTTAAGATACACAACAGCTCAAAGGAATTGGCATAGGGAAAGAGAAAGGGAAGAATGGGAAGGAGCTGCAGTTTTAAACCGCGGTATTTTTTGTCCAGTTCAACATGAAACACCACGCTTTAGCCTAAAAAGCATGTTTCATGCTGAACTGCGCAAAATATACTGCGGTTTAAAATTGTGGCTCCTTCCCTTTCTTCCCTTTCCCTTTCCCTATGCCAATTCCTTTGAGCTGTAGTGTATGTGCTTGATGGGGTGACCATATTTTGCGCATATTTGGTTTTCTTGACGATTCCAAGACAACTAGATTATTACACATGACGTCTAATGCCTCAAAAGAACGAGAATATCTTTTATAATCGCATTTCATGGCCTGGAATTCAAATTTCAGATTAAAATCAATGTAATTTAAAGAAATTTGCAACGCTTACTGATTCCACCATCCACTCACATGTGTGACCTAATTTTGCGCAGTAAGTTCGCTGCCCTCTCTTGGTCGACAACGAGTGTCAAACGTTCAAAAACAACCTCGTATTTCAAGCACATACTAGCTATTTGAGTAAATACTTCGAAATTGGTTAGATTTTATAGATGTTTAGATGATGTACATATCTTGTTTGACTGTTTCGAAGAATACAGTGTCTTACTATTCTTAGTCCCACATATGCACCGTGTATCCTTCTTTTGTTTAAGCATATATTTAGTGTTAGTGCACAAAATAGGACATGCGCGAAATAAGTTCACACCACGATACTAATAGTTTTGTCAACAAAATATATTTTAAAATACATACCTAGTTTCTGCTCATGACGGTCCTAAATCCAGGCGTCCCAACTAACCAGTACTCCTCCCAGTACATCAGAATGCCAGGCGTGGTCACGAGAACCATGCCCATGGTGACTTGAAGTCCTGTGAAGGCCTTCATCTCGACTGGTGTTGTGTTGGTTGGGATGACGCGTTCCATCAGAGGCGCGACCTTGAAGAGTGGAGTGTAGCCTGGTTGCCCTCTGGTCAAACGCTCCTCGTTTTTTGCAAAGTGCAGGAACGAGTGCACAAGCTGGTACCTGCAGATAAGAAATAAAGAAACAAGAAAATGAAATAAAACATACACACATATATTTTGATTTAATCTACATGTAGGCTATGAATTGTCAAACACTAAAAACATGTGTACTTCAAGCATTGTTCCAATTATCATTCTAAAGAATTTTCAAACAGAATTTAGACATCTGGAGCTGGTGCACATTTTATGGTATTAAATTACCATTCATAGATACAGTTATTCTTCTCAAATCAAACAAACATTTATCATGTTTATGTAATTATAGCTTACCAGGAGAATTGTTCATCAGCATCTTACCCCCCATATCATTAGGGTCTATTCGCTGTTTGTATTGTATTTGAAGCACCAATTTTATCACAGATAATGTTAAAGATACACAACAGCTCAAAGGAATTGGCATAGGGAAAGAGAAAGGGAAGAATGGGAAGGAGCTGCAGTTTTAAACCGCGGTATATTTTGTCCAGTTCAACATGAAACACCACGCTTTAGCCTAAAAAGCATGTTTCATGCTGAACTGCGCAAAATATACTGCGGTTTAAAATTGTGGCTCCTTCCCTTTCTTCCCTTTCCCTATGCCAATTCCTTTGAGCTGTAGTGTATGTGCATGATGGGGTGACCATATTTTGCGCATATTTGGTTTTCTTGACGATTCCAAGACAACTAGATTATTACACATGACGTCTAATGCCTCAAAAGAACGAGAATATCTTTTATAATCGCATTTCATGGCCTGGAATTCAAATTTCAGATTAAAATCAATGTAATTTAGAGAAATTTGCAACGCTTTCTGACGCCGCCATCCATCTAATTTTGCGCAGTAAGTTCGCCGCCCTCTCGTGGTCGACAACGAGTGTCAAACGTTCAAAAACAACCTCGTATTTCAAGCACATACTAGCTATTTGAGTAAATACTTTGAAATTGGTAAGATTTTATGGATGTTTAGATGATGTACGTATCTTGTTTGACTATTCGAAAAATACAGTGTCTTATCATTCCTAGTCCCACATATGCATCGTGTATCCTTCTTTTGTTTAAGCATATATCTAGTGTTAGTGCGCAAAATAGGACACACGCGAAATTAGGTCACACCACGATACTAATAGTTTTGTCAACAAAATATAATACATACCTCGTTTCTGCTCATCACGGCCCTAAATCCAGACGTCCCAACTAGCCAGCTCTCCTCCCAGTTCATCAGAATTCCAGGCGTGGTCACAAGAACCATGCCCATGGTGATTTGAAATCCTGTGTGAAGGCCTTCATCTCGACTGGTGTTGTGTCCTCCCAGTTGTTGAAGCGAGAAAATTCCTGCAGTACTCCAAGACCTGCTCGAGTCTGGTGAGCTTACTGGTTGGTCTCAGCTGCGATCAGGAAACAGGTCTTCCCGAAAAAAAAAATGTATAAAAATAGTCTAGTACTGGTTTCATATGGGTTGCATCAAACAAGAGTCTGGGGCCATCTTGATGGTAGGCATCTAACCAGTCTAGATCCCATGGTACAGCTCCAAGCCGTATCCAATCTTCTCCTCGATCATGTCGATGTTCTTGGGTGTCCTGTTCGTTGTTGTCCGCTGTACTGTCTGAATCGTGCATATCACATCAAACGAGGAATAATTCTGATCCGATGAATTTTGCTGACACCAAACACTACGAATGGGACCGGTCACAACGTCGCTTTCACTGTCAGAGCTCTCTCATCTCGCGATGAGTCAGACTCAGAGTCCAAATCTGCCCTAGTAACAGGTCCTGGCTGCTGTACCATCTCCCGTACATACTCCGTAGAGACGAAGCAAGGCTTCTTCTTTGGAGGAGGCATTATTTTCTTGAACCAACTGTCCCCGAAAATCGTAAATTTCTCAGATATTTTGGATAAACGATGTCTTAGTCACTGCGTGTCGGTAGAAAAGGTCGATCGTCTACATAACAACGAATATGCATATCGCGCGCATAGGCCAGCGCCAGCGCACACGTACACTCGATCGGACCTGTCCTCGCACATAACGAGAAGTATGATTGGCCATTCCAACATCTGTCTTAAAATTTACGAAACCTTGCGTACGTTATGACACGACCAAGCGCACGTTGTGACAGAACCACGCGTGCGTAATGACATAACCACGCGTACGCTATGAAAGAACCACGCGTACGTTATGACTATACCACGCGTACGTAATGACTATATTAAGCATGCGTAATGACAGAACCACGCGTACGTAATGACAGAACCACGCGTATGTAATGACAGAACCACGCGTATGTAATGACAGAACCACGCGTACGTTATGCCAAAACCATGCGTACGTTCAGAATGTCAAAGGAAAATAATAGAAAAAGACAATGCGTACGTTATGACAGAACCACGCGTACGCTCTGACAGAACCACGCGTACGCTCTGACAGAACCATGCGTACGTTATGTTTGCAGGCGTACGGTCTGGGCACGCGTTTTGGCGGGAACGGCCCACCATCACCTACAGCGTGACATTGACCGCTGGGTATGCAGGGCGCACGGCGCTGCGCGAGTGAAGATCAGACGAAGGTGACAAAGCGAGAAATGCTATCCGGTCTTTTGTGGGGCGATACCGGGTGAGTTCAGGGGGAAAATATATGTCTGTCGCAGCCGGATAGATTAGGTTCCTTCATCTCTCTCTCTCTCTCTCTCTCTCTCTCTCTCTCTCATACACACGTTGTCTTCTCTGTAGCCTCCACCCCCCTCTCTTCATCTCTCTCCCCCCCTCTCTCTCTCTTCCCCTCTGAACAGCAGGGCTAGATTGTGGAAGGCGATGATGCTGTATTACAAGTATAATCGTGGTGACGTGATGGAGGGATGGGGGAGGCAACTGACTTGCACTCAGCAATACAAATAGGACAGAGCCATAAACTATCTACATTCGAGTTCATGTAATCAGCGGTACAATGATCCCAGGATCTCCATACGAACTGCGTGTTGTTGTCCCTATACAATCAATCTAATACGCGTGTACACTCATTCAGGACACATAAAGCGAACGCACACAAACTTATCAAATACTCCATATCCCTAGTTTGATCTAGCTCTTTGCTGAAGGGGGGTCCAGAGACCAGCTATTAGCCCCTCCCCTTTTGCTTTAAGATCTCAAGGGGAATTTCATTCCCTAATACAGCCCCCCCCCCCCCCCCCCCCGCCTTCGTAGATCTGCCACTTGGCGAGCAGTATATTTACATGTTCTGTAGATCGCTGATGAGGCAAACTCGCTTTGTTACAAATGAAAACCGGAAACTTCCCGTTCCGCAAAAGTAGTTTGGCGCCAGCCTTTGCCTTAATGACAACCTTTTTGGCTCTTTGGAGGGAACGTCCACCCTGATATTAAGTTTGATTTTGATAAAAGCAGAAACATGAAAGAAACATTATCAATGAAGGTTTGATGAATACCCTTGACGTCACGTGTGAGATGCTCTCCCATAAGTTGTGTACATTTTTTTTAATTGTTAATTTTCTCAAAAGGATGATATACCATATTACCTGTCGATTTGATATATAATGAGACACATGTTCTTTCACACATACCTCTATGGAAAAGATTAATTCCTTCATCAAACACCAGAGAATTGGGAATTTATGGGGGGGGGGGGGGCGGAATACACAAAATAATGGGAGAGCATCTCGCATGTGACGTCACAAAATCAAAACTTTAAACAAATCATAACTTTGATATTTTTGTCAGACCTTAATCATCAATATGCTTCTTTCGTGTTTTTGCTCTAATAAAAGATAATTTAACTCCACAGTGGACTTTCCCTTTAAACTAAAATGTTTACCCATTAAGGTGTGCACACTAGAGAAGCAGCTGTCCAGCTTCCATTTAGAAGATCACTTCGCAGAGGGGAATTGATAATATTAAGTACGGTCTACATAATTATAGATGTGACAATCTTGGACAATCTCCAAGATGAGTACTAAGAAGCTCTGGGCAGTTTAAATGTGGGACTACAGAAAAGCAACTTATAAGACAGCTAGAATATCCAAAACCAGAGTCCTGGAGATGGCTCAAACAGCTCCATGGATAGGTGTAACTAACATGGCAACAGGTACAATAATGAGAGCTCATTGGTAGTTACCATTGATGGTAAGTAACAAATTGAAAACCTATAAACCTATAAACAACGTGGCCCTGCAGGATTATGGCAGTAAGCCTTCGTCCCGTAGACGGCACCTGGGCCCTGTTGTATAAAACTTAAAATTTATGGTAACTCTGTCATCAATGGTACCTGCCATGGTAACATCACTTGACAGCCAATGAAATTCAAGGTGTCCATAGAAATTGCCATTGAGAGTAAAGTTCCATTAATGTTTAGTTTTATGCAACGGGGCCATGATGATGGTGGTGATGATGATGATGATGATGATGACGAAGACGATGATGGCACGGATGGAACTGCTTGCTTTGCTGCGACAGGAAAACGATGGCAACGAGGCGAGCGAGCGGTAGACTGCGCCGGTTTGAGCACAGTATTATCCCGAATGTCCACAGGAAGTTGGTTGATGGAGCTCGTTATGCTAATCGCTGTTTTACTGGGTATCACCGATTGGGTTACGTCGTTAACGAAGAAGTCGGAACATCCAGCTCAGGAAGGGCGGGGGGCGGAAGTGGATCCCTGGTTTGATAATAGAGGGGGCGCCGACTATAAATTTGAAAAAGAAGGGCGTTACATTTTTCTCGGATATTGTAGTATTAACAAGTATGTTCAGCGCGTTCTCTAAAAATCGAGGGGCGCGTGTGTGTGTGGGTGTGTGTGGGTGTGTGTGTGTGTGTGTGTGTGTGTGTGTGTGTGTGTGTGTGTGTGTGTGTGTGTGTGTGTGTGTGTGTTGGGGTATGGGAGGGGAGAGAGAGGGGGAGAGGGAGGAGATTAACGGAGCGGTTGGAGCCGCACTGTGTCCTCTCTTAAATTTTAGAATTTAGAAATTTTATGGGAATACAAGGATGAAGGGGTTACGACTCGGTGGCAGTCATGAAATCACAATTCCCATTCCCATCATAATATGCATGATATGTATCCGCTATTCGAGCTATCGTGTTAAAATGTTGAGTAAAGACGGGAGGCTTCTTTACGCGAGTTTGTGTGCATTATTGAGGGGAAAGATGGATATACTGCAGAATGCGCTCCTTTCTCAAGTTTGATGATGATGTATTACATTCACTGGAGCATAATGTAATACAGAGTAGTAGCACCACAGCTCACATCGATATACAGGTGTCTTGCAACCTGTGCACCAATCGTGAGCCGAAAGACCATCATCACCCCACTTCCCCACCCACCACCACCCCACTCCCCTCACCCACCACCACCACCACGCCACCCACATCACCGTAACCACTGGTCATGCTGGTAAACCCACTGGGTGTCTTCCTGGCGAAACCTCAAACCACCAAGCTCTATTATTGATTCTTCCGCGCCGGGGCTATATTTCAGAGCCTTCTCTTTATGCTTTCTCGCAGATAAACCCCCGACTGCCTCCTTTAAATATTGGATGTGCAGGGTGTATTTCCGATGACGTCAGAAAACTCAGAGCTGTGCATGGCGAGGCGCGGCGTAGTCCGGGGGAAATGAGCGAGGACAAACGTAGAAGAGAGAGAGAGAGAGAGAGAGAGAGAGAAAGAGAAAGAAAGAGAGAGGGAAATCCAGAGATACATAGAAGGAGAAAGAGTGACCTGGAGAGGGGAAAAGGGGGAAAAAGAGACAGAGCGCGAGGGAGAGAAGGAGAAGAAGAATAAATGAAGAGTGGGATACAGAGAGACAGAGCTGAGAGAAGGAGAGACAGAGAAAGCGGGAGGGAGACAGAGAGGGAGAACGAGACAGAGGGACAGAGGAAGGGGGGGGGGGGCGATTAGAAGTAAAAGAAGTAGTAACCAGGGTAGTAGAGACAGAGGACCCTGGCTCCAGACATTCCGGCAAACTCTGCTCAATTACTGGGAGAAAGGTGACACATGATGTTGTACGACCGCCCTCCTTCTCAATATAGCCGCGCATCGCCTACCTGTGGTGGTAAACGTGACGGCATGCATTCATGTCACAGCACGATGTCAATATCGACTAAGGCGCGAAAACACGCGGCTAATTATCACGTGGTGCCAGGTGACTAGAATACCGCAGAGCATTTGTCACAGAAGAAATATCACAATAGGCCCATTTACACTGGCAAGCAAAAATCTCGATACTTCTAAAATCTAGATTTTTGGGTGTAAGTTGCTAGGCAACTTGCATCCAAACAACCAAAACATCGCGCCAGAAAAATCACTTCCCGGAGTGTGATTTTTTGAAACATCGCGTGAAAAATCGCAAAGTTTGCCAGTGTAAATAGTGAGGGTAGAAAAATCTCGATTTTTTGCAACGTGACTTGCAGCACTCCAGGCGGATTGACTTTGATCTTTTTCTGTAAAATTACATTTTTTTTTGTCATTGTCAAAAGGCTCTCCACTTATGACGTCATAATAACCATGCACCGCACCGGTCAGCTTTGGATGACCGGTGGACATGCGCAGTAAATAGCAAAAAATCGCGATTTTTCAGATCGCGGTTTTGGGGGGCAAGTGTAAATGGTGAGTTATAAAATCGAGATTTAAAAAATCGCGATCTTAGCAAGTGTAAATTGGGCTTATGGTGATTTACTGTGATTTACGGCGTACATATCAAAATCAATTCTTTGAGCGCTCTTTGTCTGGCGGAACAATCTTGGACAGATCCAGACAGGGTGTTCTGAATATACTAGGTGATAAAAAACAAACTTTTGACAGTTTTGAAGAAATAATAAAAACAAGTTACAACTTGAATGAAACTAAAATTTACACATCAGAAAGTCAAAGGATCTTATATATTTTGGAGAAGCAGGTTTCTTGACATTTCATCAATTATCATTTTTGTAATAATCTTTATATTTAATGAGATTTTCACTTTTGGACAAATTGTGACCTAACAATGTATGACCGTTGTGTTTCACACCTGCCAATCCACTAGCAACTGCTTTGACAGTATCACCGATAATTCATGTTGCTCCTGGCAGAAAAGATCTCATAGGTTGACATAATTGATTCTAGTTGTAACATAAAGGAAACTTCAGCCAAAAGTTAATTTCTTCGTTATATTTTGGGTAGCAGAATTATCTTTAATTCAATATAAAGATCATCAAATTTGACTTGCTAAGTAGCCGGCTAGGACCTTCCATGGAGGCACCAAAATACCAAACTTCAACCGTCGTTTGCTCTAAGTGAGTGTGACCATGTTGTAGCTCAAACTTTTATTGTAGGGCTTTGGACCTCCCATTAAATTAGTGGATTGAGCTGGGTCTCACATTATTCGATTTCTCGAGTTGCTTATCGAGATTTGATAAATTCCAAAATCGTCGCCGAACGAGCGGATAGTTTAGCGTACGCGCGTTAGCGCTAGGAGACGTTCTATATCGACTAGCACTATGTAGTTGAGCTGTTCGCTACTCATTTCAAGTGTCAGTTTTAGTAAAATGTAAAATGTCTTAAAGAAAGAAACTTTCTTCCTAAAATAATTGCTAACGTATACAAAAATGTTTGCACTGGACTATCATAATTTGGTTATTCATTTAAAATAACTCTTGTCCTGAAAAACAAATCGGACAAAAATCTTGGGACCAGAAGGATTTGAACCTGCGATCTACAGCAACTTCACCACGCAATCAAGACACGACAACAGGAAACAAAGAGTCTCATTCAATCTCAGGAGTCCGCCGTGAGGACAATTTGGCTGTATTTTAGTGAAACGGCTTTCTGGGGTAATTTCTATTTTGAAAAAAAAAATAAGAAAAAAGGAAAATGGGAAAAAGTTCAAGTTATTTGATACAGTTATTTGTTTGTATTCGAAGGTCATGATAATGTTCAAGTATATACCAAGACAGGGGGGGATTTGGTTCGCCCCAAACCCCTACCTTTGACTGGTCACATTATACGCCAATAAATTAATAGAAAGGTCACGTGACAGTTTAGTGGTGTTGCCAAATGGGGTGCTCAGAAGAAGAGGCGATACGCAGGATGGCGAATGTTTATCAAGGAACTTCAAGGACCGCGAAATAACCGCACTAAGTATATCGCGAAGGGGGATACGACTCACTACTCCTAGCGTAGTAAGTAGAGAATGACAAGTAATCACCCATGAAGATGGGAACATTCGAGTGGGGTCGAGCAATTATTGCCCGCTTCTCCACCGAACCCTTAGATGCAACATGACCCAAGAGTTAAAACATGGATGGGATGCATTATGGCATCTTATTTGCCAAGGGTACCAGGAAGGAATCATCATAATCTTGTTCAAACATTACCGCTATACTACCCCTAACCTACACGTGATCTGGTTCTTCCCAAACCGCCACCACCTGAACACCATTCTAACATAGCGAGGCTTGATAATTACGATATAGGAGATAGAACACGGATGAAACACGATAGGGGAGCTTATTTGCCAATATGCATTGAAGGCGATCTTGATTCGAGGCACACAGTCTCAAATGTGCATATAGACACTGTCGTGCTAACGGGCTGCTTATAAACTACTTCACGATTGTAAGGTAATTCTCCCGGGCGAAGGCCAACGCGCCATGCGGCAAATTTTAATCTCGCGCGCGCGAGACGACGAAAATGTGGCGCGCTTGGAGAAATCAATTTGTTTGGACAGGAATTGAAAGAAAATTAATGTGGTCGCTAGGGGAACGTGAGGACACGAGATGTACGGCATGATCTGTGTGAAGAGATGGGACCCGTTCCCACTTTCCCTGTCAGTAGCTAGGGTCTGTCTTATAAAGAGTTGCGATTGATATCTACATTAACATTACAGATAGGGAAGAGGACTTGTGATCGATTCAAATCAATCGCAACTGTTTATGATACGGGGCCCTGTCTGAATGGGACTGAAGTGCTACATGTTTTCGATAGGTTTCTGGAATTACCACCGTATCTTTCATTGTGGGTGACGTGTGTGTGTGCGTGCGTGTGGGGGAAGCGGTACAAGACAGTGTGAAATAACAAGACTATAACATTAAGTGTGATGCGTGTACATATGCATGAGAGTGTGTTCGTCTCAATGGTCATGTACGTGTTTGTATGTGGAAAAGGGTGGGGGCGTACTTCATTGATAAACAGTTAATCGAGAAAGACACCCGATATTCAACTTGAATTGAATATGAGCAGAAGAATTCGAGAAACAGAATGTGAGAAGAGTCAGGCAGAATTCCGATAATCAATCTAAATGGGCAATAACGCGCGGTACGGAATTTGTATAGTTTTATGTAACATGTGCAAAAAGACATGTCTACACAGATCCTGTCAATGCTATTTCTTTACAGCTTGATGATAGACCTAGTGATTACAGATTTAAAGGCATAAATAACCCCCTTCTTACAATGTATGTTGTTTCTCAAACTTTTCCAATTTCCCCATTTCTTTGATTGTTATCCTTCCATTACATTCAACTTATCACCAGGGTCTCATTCACTTTAACTCTTTGTGTGCCAGAAACAGGAAAAGCGCATGTTGCATCAGTAGTACAAACGAACCATACAGAGTAGAATTTACAAAGACAAAATAGGTTAAAAGAAATAGGGATACATTATTACGGCGGACGGTTGATTGGACAACTAGTTAAAAAGAGAACTTATTTGGTGATGTATGGAGACTTCCGACAATTTCGATTGTTGCGCTTTCCTTGGTGTCATCGAAGGATTTGCCAACGTGCTCTGTACGTACTTTGGGTTCTATGACGTAATCCGGACAGGATTTGGCCACGATTATGGTTGATTAGATTCCTGAATGTGAATGTTCATTCTCACGCTGATCTCTAATCAAAAGTAGGCTCTAAAGAAGATCAATGCAGATTAGGATGTTAGCCTCTATTTAAGCATGTTTGATCTACACGCGAAATCTGAAACGACGCTGTCTACGATGCTGTCAACACAACCACCACCAAACACGGGGTGGTTTCACAAAGGTGCGACGATGCCAATACCAAAATCAATACCAAAACCAATACTATATATGAAGATGAGCATACGTACCCAACGGTATCATCGTCGGTGCTTGAAATAGAATAGGCTACGCGGGTGATTTCATGAAGCTGCAACAATACCAATACTTCATATTACCATATTTCCTCTTTGAACAGGGTCTTATAACAAGGCCACCATGACTCCCAGATTCACGTCAATGTATCTTCTTAAAACTTACAGAAGTTTACATAACCAAAATAGTAATGGCAGTGATGATTACCAAGTCTACACCGTCTGTGGCTTCCCTATTGGATCCGCACTTTTTTTCAGAGATAGCTAGTGGCGGTACTAGTATTGATGTAACCTTCTGTTGGAAGCACTTCTGCTCTCTCACTCGAAGGGCACACTAATAACATGACAAGCGCTCGAGAGTAGCCGCCAGGCCTAATTGTCTCTACTTACATGCATACAAACAATGATATGATTAGCTAAGCGAAGTCATAATGAATGTTGAGTAAACTGCTCGTTTTCTACTTCCCTTTTATTACTGTAAGTGGTAGCAGAAGTGTAGCATTAGAAGAAGTAATCACGATGCCAGTAGTAGTAGTAGTAGTGGTAGTAGTAGTAGTAGTAGTAGTAGTAGTATAGTAGTAGTAGTAGTAGTAGTAGTAGCAGTAGTAGTAGTAGTAGTAGTAGTAGTATAGTAGTAGTAGTAGTAGTAGGAGTATAGTAGTAGTAGTAGTAGTAGTAATAGTAGTAGTAGCAGTAGTAGTAGTAGTAGTAGTAGTAGTAGTAGTAGTGGTAGTAGTAGTAGTACTAGAAGTAGTAGTAGTAGCAGTAGAAGTAGTAGTAGTGGTACTATATAGCAGTAGGAGTAGTAGTATAGTAGTAGTAGAAGTAGTAGTAGTAGTAGTAGCAGTAGAGGTAGTAGTAGTAGTACTATATAGCAGTAGGAGTAGTAGTATAGTAGTAGTAGAAGTAGTAGAAGTAGTAGTAGTAGTAGTAGTAGTAGTAGTACTAGTAGTAGTAGTAGTAGTAGGAGTAGTATAGTAGTAGTAGTAGTAGTAGTACTAGGAGGAGTAGTAGTAGTAGTAGTAGTAGTAGTAGTAGTAATAGTACATGTAGTAGTAGTAATAGTAGTAATAGTACATGTAGTAGTAGTAGTAGTAGTAGTAGTAGTAGTAGTAGTAGAAGTAGTAGAAGTTCTTAATGGATAGACATGCATTACTGGTGCAAGAAGATCTTAGGATAGATATGCATTACTATTGCAAGAAGGCCGCATTGACAAATTAAGAATGGTTAGACATGCATTCTATAGACCTAGATTGATATTCACATCTGTAAAGGCGAAACCGATCCCCTGACTAAAGCCGAACGCATCCGGGACGAGGCGTCCGTTTATGATTGATATCAAACTGACAACGGTGAGACGGGTATAAAGATGAAAGTCGGCGAGTATCTGGATATGAGACGTTAAATCTGTGTGTGCCCCGTATGTATATTTACATCATTAATACACAAAAATTCCAATGAGGATAGATTTGTCTGACAAAGGGTAAACAAACAGTCTGAGCCGTCTACCTTCAGCTTTTTATTCTTTTTTGTACTTTTACGATACTGAAAGAAAATAATAGTTTGTTACCGAACTGACCGTTTTCAGCACATCTTTTCCTTCCCTTTTCATTAACATTTGTAATGAATGACTGTTTCATCGCTATCCTCTCCTTCCGTTATCAGTCTTTATCCGTTGTTCAAGTTTTGGATTTGAATTGAAGGATTTGAATTGCTGTAGGCTAGAGACCAGGGGCCATATTCATGAACCCTTAATAAGCCTAGTTAGTTACTAAAGTGTATTGAAATACATGCATTGTAGTAACCAACTAGGCTAGTAACCTTTCATGAATATGGCCCCAGAGATTTAAACAGTGCACATGCACAGAGAATCGCAGTGATGCGTTGAGGCGATAGGAGTCCCGCTGACCGATTGCTTTGGGCACTGATAGGTAGAGTAGAGTACAGGATTGTAGCCTATGGTGTGTCAAACGTAAATAAAGATTTCCTGACGTCCGTAAAGCTACGACTGTGCGACTGTATACATGTTACCGTTACACTTCCTTTAAACGCGTGGCATCTCGTCACCACGTGCTTGCATGCATGGCGTTTTAATGTACGTCTTCATCTCTCGAGTTTTCCACAACATACGCGCAGCACATTCTCCTACAAGGGAAAAAAACGCACATACAATCAACAAACCATTGCCCTAAACAACCCTCTATCGACAAATGACGAGCCTAAATTGTCCTGTTCGCATTCCGAGCCTGAGCTGCCAGCACTCTTTACTTATATTTATCTTGGTCTATACCACGCAGTAGAGTAGCAACCAATCTGTTGTTTTGCGATCAAGTGCCCTGGGGCGACACTCGCTGACATACACGGGGTATGTATGGCGCGGAGGGCAGCGCCTTGCATGTACCATTAACCCACTCGCACCGTTGAGAGCAGCTTTCCATCCATTATTACACATACTTCCCATATAGCGATGTTTCGTCTGGCACGGAAGTGATGAACATGTAAAAATCATATCGGGAAAATATAAGCGTAAAGAGTGCAAAAACACGCGGCCATAACTGCTATGAATTGAACGCTAAACCACATTGATAGTTAAAATGGAGATAAATGGAGCTATTCACACTAATAGTACATGTATAAAGGAATGTTTGAGAAATCGCGGGCACCTTTGAAAGGGTCCATTGTGTCTAGGAAAAAAGCTTTAGCACTAGAGTAAAGAGCTCGAACCGAACTCTTTATGCTAACATTTCGGTGTCTCCCTCCTTGTTGTATCTACATGACTACTAAGTCGTTTTCAGCTCAACAAATCAAAAATATCAAACGAATAAATTACAGTCACACATCATTAGCGTAGACATTGAGAAGGAGTAGGATTGGGGTAGGTAGCTGCCCCTCTCCCACTAACGACTCGAAGGGGGAATATGTCAGCAAAAGAGACATTTTGTTGGCAAAACATGAAACAAAAACATTATTTTGCACTCGTTCGACGTATCTGTGTGTGTTGGTTTGATTTGGTTGTACTTCCGCATGTCATGTATATAGGCCTACAACCAACATAAAAATAAAACACACAATAGATATAATGTGATGTATACCAATATGGAAAAGCTGGTTACGGTAAGTAACACGGTATAATCAAATCATGCGATAAATCAAGAACTGAACTAAATCCTGATTCGATTAACCATCTCTGTCATGTCTGTGCCAGATAAATTGATGTTCTCTGGGATTTGTGTGCATTAGTAGTGCCAAAGTGCAACTGTAGCACATAATGAGTTAAGATATTACACTGCAGCGTCATTAATGTTGGGTTGCTAATTGTGTCGAACGACACATGTCATTGAACGTGTCTATTCATTCATGTGTATAGCTCGTATACAAGAGGATTATAGGCATTACAGTGAAATCACATCGCTACAATTTATTCTCAAAGGAGACAGCACATTTCTCTCATAACAACAACATATTTTTTTGCAGAAATGTCTCGAAATTCATTCTGCAAAAAAACAAAACAATCGCTTATACATCTTTTGTGCGATCGTCACGATACCGTTGAATTCCCATGGGTCCCCATGGGTCACAGACGAACCAGTGTATAGGGCAATGACCAATGAGCATGGTTTCCCTCGTCTTGTGTATAATTAAAATGCAGTCAATTACTCTATTATGGATGTGTACGGGCATGTGGGGGGATATCAACAGCTTAACCCTCTCATTACCAATGGCATGATAATGTGCAGTAAATCAGCGGGGGATTTAATGACTCGCGCTGTGAGGGTTGATATATAGTTACAAAGATTGCTGTGTAATCCCAGCCCCGTTCATTGACGTACTATGATGATCCAATTGACGTACTAATGAACCGGGTTTTTTTACAACCCCGCAACGACTCCGACGCCAGGATTGCGTTAGTCCCACTGGGATTCAGAGTGACGTTAAAGGTGCCATCAGCTGCTTGCTCCCTCAAGTAGTTTCCATTATTATCTCTCCTCAATCACTCATAATAATGATAAGTAGCAGCATTCTTATTAAGCGCATCCCAAGTAGAAAATGCAAGTTCAGCTCAAGAAATTAATGTTCGATTACTATCATAATTACACTGGCATTAGACAAACATTAAAGACGCTGGTTGATCTACTTAGATCATACCTCTTGTCCATTTACTGCACATAGGCTCCACATAGGCCCCATCGCATAAGAGAGTTTCGATTGCTCTGAATCGATCGCAAATTTAATCCTCTATCTGTAATGTACAGATTTACGATTGAATTGCGATCAATCGCAATTCCTTATAAGACATATATGACAAACACCTTGTCTAGCTGTAAGCACTGGTGTGTTGGGGTTTGAATTCAGCATCTCTTTACACAGTTGCCAGACAAATTGATACGTAATTTAATATACACTACTATGACAAGGCACAGCTGCATTTGATATGACACAACGTTACAGAACAACAATGAAACAACGGGAGGGGGTGTGGAACGCCTTTTTGTGAATATAGTCATAATTTCTAAAGACGGGCACAAAATATTCTCATCCCCAGGTCAGGATCATCACCGTGTGATCAGGATTTACTTTGTGGTTCGGAACGGAGGAAAACAATTAGACATCATCTTCGTCTGGAAAGTATATCCCATCGGGCCTACTAATAGCCTAAAGCACGCGTCATAGACACGACAGCAGATCACTTTCAAATCTCAAATGTATGATACGATCAAAACTTGGCTGGGCGACGTTAAAGGATACCTCATTTATTTATTGAAACCAAGACATACGGTCAGAGGTCTTTCCAGTTTACCGCACCTATGCTGTGGAATAAACTTCCAGACTCTATTCGAGAATCTAAAACTGAGGATCAATTTCGCGCCAAAATGAAGACATTTTTGTTTCTTAGTGAATTGTAGATTTCAATCACTTTATCTTTGCTTAAATAAGGTTCTACTTCTTTCTCTATTTCTCTTCTATGCGCATTGAGACTTAAGTGTAAAATTACGCTATATAAGAATGGACTATTATTATCATTATAATTATTATTATTATTATTATTATTATTATTATAATTATTATTATTATTATTATTATTATTATTATTATTATTATTATTATTATTATTGATGCATAGCTCTGTACGCAGGGTATCTCTATCAGTGGGCTTGTAATGATCTCCCTGTGGCACTGTTTACCGACTTCATATGTCTACATTTTTAGATTCCTAATCATGTTTCATTGCTAGTAATTATGATGTAAAAAAAACTATAAACAGTTTGATCTTACTCAAACTGTTGCAAAATCCGTTTCTGTGACGTTTCTATTTGTATGCAATTCAGCTCATTTTCAGGGTTGAGTTGCCCTTTAACAAGATTAATTCCCCTCTTTTCCCGGGGGCCACAGACAGCTTACTAGTCTCCTGCAGCAAGACACTTTTGTAATCCAAAACTGTACATGTGATTAGAAATATTCAGTAGCCTGGCAGCCGGGCTAAAACACGAGACTACCTCGCGTTGTTAACAGTAACTGTACCCTTAAGTCAGTTGATGATAATGGAAGTGTAAACCGTGCGCGCAATATATCAAAATCAGATCCGATATCATGGCAGGCCCCAAAGATATCTGGCAAATGTAACTATATATTTTATGTTCGGTATGATATCATATGACTGGCACTACTTGTGATGCTATATTACGAGAATTTGTGTAATTTTGCCGTGTCCATTGCGGATCGTATTTCCTCAATTGTTCATATAAATGATGATATCTTAATGTCTGATGAGCATAATTCTTATTTTGAGCACTGTTCATATGGTTGGGGGAAGTATTACATTGAATTATCTTCTGCTTGAATAAGTGTAGCCCTTCTGATCCACCGCTAAATTATTTATTACTCTTGCTCTCGTTCTGTAATTTGCGTCAACATCATCATCAGCAGCAGTATTGTCTTCTTCTTCTTCTTCTTTCTCTTCTTCTTTCTCTTCTTCTTCTTCATGTTCTTCTTCTTTCTCTTCTCCTTCTCCTTCTTCTTCTTCTTTCTTTTTCTTTTTCTTCTTATTTTTGTTGTTGTTCTTCTTCTTCAACTACTACTTCTCCTCCTCCTCCTCCTCCTCCTCCTCCATTTTCTTCTTCTTCTTCTTTACTTCCTGCGTCGTTGTCACGGTTTTCTTTTCACTTTTCTCAATCTTCTCTTTCCAATGGGCACACACACTGTGTTATACGTCGATGGATCATTCTTGACCTGGTACTTGGAGGGTTAATGTTCTTTGTGTCCTACTCTGTAAGCTCATACACATGTCACTTGCCTAGCCGTGGCTACTGTCGTATTGATGTGATTATACTGATGTGCAGCTCTGTCGCAGGTCAAAGGGTTGAGAGGTGTAATACAGTGCACCATGATTGGCAATAAAAGTCGATCCATTTAGTGCTTAATTAATTGATTCCACGCGTGCGGTGGTCAATGGTGTACTTCTAAATGTGACACTCACGCTATACGATCCACATACTCGCGCCTCGCAATGCTTTATATGCAGCTTGTTAATGATTTGCATAGATTAAGCCGGGGAACAACACACGAAGCCTTTAACGCATGTCCGGAATGTCGGCAGAACGGCGGCGCAGAAAGCAGCCATAGATGCCAGATATTAATGCCATTGATGCTGAGCCTGTTGTGATAAAGATCGTCAGGGCCATGTTTAGCATCTGTTCCTTAATAGATTCCCAAATCGAGGCTAACTCTACACACATGCATTCACGTTGGGCTCGTGAATGAACGTTTGGGGAGCGGTGATAGCTTTAGAAGTAGGTAAGAGGGGTAGTAGGGGAAAGAGGAGAGGGATCATCATTAATACTTGGACGGTTGACAAAACGCAGACCATTTCGGATTGATGGGGAGATAAGGGCTTTGTGTCAGCGACGAGAAGATGGGGAAACGAAAAGAGGAAAGAGATAGAAGATGGCCTACATTTGACCGAAAACCGAATCTGTTTTGTATACCAAGGACAATGTACATTATAGATGAAAAAGAAGTCATGTGAAGATTACGGTCATATTTCTGGAAGGGAAGGTATCATGAAAAGGAAAAGAAATAAAGATGGTACACATTCCGCGTCTTTTTTTCAATGACATAATTTAAAGCAGAGTACAAGATAGACAGGCAAGAGAAAGGGGATTGGTAGAGCAGTGAATTTGAAAGCAAGTATATTATTAAAAAAACATTTAATACATTTGTATCTAGATTCAACACCAAGATCTATCCTAGGTGAAATACAACAATTCAACACTCTTGGTACAGTGTGTGTAGGTTTCAGCACGAAGAGGGGTTCAGGTATCATGTGATGCTGTTTTTCCATATAGGATGACATCAACTTTTATGTGGACAAGATGAGCTGATCTTCAGTAGATGTTGAAGTATCCTAAAAATATGTGTGTGTATATATTTATATATATATATATATATATATATATAGAGAGAGAGAGAGAGAGAGAGAGAGAGAGAGAGGAGTGGGGGACGGGGAGGGAGAGGCAAGTCGGAGGTGAGACGAAAAGCGGGGAAGGGGGTGTATGGGGAAGTGGATGCCAGTTAAATGACTTTGCATTTCTATTAATACAATGGGCAGGGGTATGCCTAAGTGCCCAAGTGCCCAAGTGCCCATGTGCCCAAGTGTACTCCGTAAGCTCTGTAAGCTTTATCACGAATTCTAGAAATATATTATGACTCTGGTCACACAATCATGTGCACCACTTCTACTCCCTGATAACCATTCCTTGCCCAAACACACAATTGTAGATGAACTCAATCAGGCTTATATTGTAATGCCATGGCAGTAGCCGTCTGGTGTTGCCAAATTTCCTATATTTCCTCTCAAAGAAGCTAGAGTCCTTTAAATCTTAACATCCCGTCTTTTTGTGGACATCTCGATGACGTCACAACGAGTATTTACCGACCACTCAAGTCGATGTAATGAAAAAAAATCCAGCGAGCGACATCTTTAGGTTACAAATTGGGGTGATGGCGCCTTATCGTCGAGAACACGTGACGTAGCGATGTGAAAGCAGACTGGGGGATTTGGTGAGCGGAGAGAAGCAGTAAATGACGATTACCAGGGACTTGGCTATCGATAGTTGAAACCCAATGATTTATGTGCCGGCAGCTGTCTGTGGCACGATGTAACTCCTCAACAACGCATGCACGCACGTACGCACGTCGAAAGAACGATACACCGTATGATAAATCGACGTGATCACGGATAAGTTGAAACCGTTCTGCTCTAGAACTTAAAGTAACTACCAATCTATCTCTGGTTTCTTTCTTTGACATATGTTGATAAACATAATGTTATCTTCCCCAATTTCACCCTCCCCCAATGAGCCTCTGTCGTGTTGTCTATGTCCCTACCCCATGCTAATTACATGCTCATCTCGCATAGCTTCCTTTTCAAATTCAAATGAGATATCGAGTACTAGTCATTCATTCATCCTCTATTGTTGCTCATTAATTTACATACCCATATCTTACCAAAACTGACAAGGATATTCCTGCTAATAGTACTTAAATTCTTCAAATAAGCATCATTCCCTTCGACATGGCATGCTCTATAAGGGCCTATTGTGGCATTTAAATAGTTTTCTATCTTAGGCATGCAAAAGGGAGACGCCACCTGTAAGATCAACTGGCCAACGTACTGCGTATAGCATATGTAGGCCTACCACTCTCAACATGCTCAGTCCACGCACGAAGCCACTTTGTTGTGGGAATATAAGGATAACCTACGTGTGCATGTTCGCGGGGCATTCAATCACGGGGCTGTAGATACAACATTGTAGGCCTACTTGCACACTAGGCCCTGTCGACTAAAGAGTTATGATTGATCGCAACTGGACTTGTGATTGATATCAATTGAAAATCTGTACTTAAGAGACAGGGGGTTGTACTTACTATCGATTCAGATCAAACGAACTCTTCCCTGATCTGGGTACTTCTCACCGATCGATTCACCTAACGCAGATGTGCTTGAGTGGGCTAACAGATTCTCATCCGGCCGATCTGGATTAGGACCTCAATCTTCAAAAACCATACATGAATGTATTGCTCTTCTATGAGCTCTTATGTATTTGGTAAATGGCACATCAAGAGTTAAGGTGAACAACCTTTCACTGCGGATTGCACCTATGATCCGAAAGATGAAATGGAGGGGGGGGGGGGGGGACGTGATTGGGAGAAGGCGACCGACATATTTCACATATTCGTTGCGGAACTCATTAATACATTAGCAGTTCAAGTGGGAGGGTAGGCCTGCTAGTTTTTCATGTTGTGAAAATCAGATGGATCTGTGCTGGCTCGTCACCACGACGCCCATGTGAACAAGGCCACGCGTGTTCACACACAGTTTTAAACCCTTCTGGGTTAACTACAGTGTTGCTCCATAGGATTTGTCTGCACTTCTGATGTAAACACGCAACAGTGACGTGTGCAGATATTTGATATACATGTATGTAAACCTTTATTGAGACATCAGATGAGACATCAAATCACTAAGCCTTGATACCAAACCACAGGAAAAGGAGACCTAGTAGACTTGCCCTGGTATAATGGATGTACGACACAGGAAATCGGACAGTGGCAGCCTAATAACAGCGATGCAAGTCCGAGAGAGCAATCGTCGATCAGGAATACCACTCGAACTATACAACCAACATTATTACAACTCCATTACATCACCCACGCTATGCTAAACAGGCATAGCCGTTTTCACAGTAAAACGGTCTTGAAGGTGATGGGAAACACGCGGGTTACTTGGTGTAAAAGCACGCCTCATGTCATCTATTTTTTATTGCGGTAAGCAAGACGCGCTGATGCTACTTGATGAAAAACTGACACCTTCAGGTAACGACCGAGAATAGCCTAGGGTCAGGACTGTCGGATACATCAAAACCCAACTTTTCACGCGTGTATTCGGTTTTGACGATCTGTACTTCTCCAAGGATAGGCACGCACAGAGAAGAACTGGACATTGATAAATCCTGTTCATTCAGCCATGCTTCTAATGAACACTATTTGAATTTGTAACCATGTGACTGCAGGATTGGAAGAAAACAAAATGTCTTACAGCCTGGTTGCTAGACGAGATGGATAAAGGATATCAAAAGAGCTCATCGTTTCCGTCACGCCTGATAATCGGTAACACACGAGCGTCTTAAAAGCTGTTCCATTAGCTGTTTAGGTTTCGTTTTTACCTCGAGAGAGAAAGGGGAAGGGGAGAGAGCGAGAGAGAGAGGGAGAGAAGGATAAAGAGAGAGAGAACGTGAGAGAGGGGGGGCGGGAGGGGAATAAGGGGAGAAAGAGATATGGTTACTGGTAAGGGAAGGGGGAAATAGTCATGTACAGAGAATAATGTTAACAGAAATGTACATTAAGTGAAAGAGATTTGACAAAATAAACAGAGGAAGAAAGAGGGGAAAGCAAATGCACAATAAAAAAAAATAGATATGAAAATATATGCTTATACTAAGCGGAAAACACTTCCTAATCACAATAAAATCGTGATGAAAATCCAATCAACAACGCTGCGAATGGACAACTTGACAGCCTATTGATTAATCAATGTGGCAGCAGATGGGGTTCTGTGGATGACATTTGGATTTACAGGTGCAAGCCAGTTCTAGCATCTATTGTGACTATCACATCGAAGGTAGACATTATGAGAGATACCAACAAGGGAGAAAATAAGATATACGGTTCAGGCCAGCACGCGTTTCGCCGCACTTCGGCCCAAGAAGAATCCGTGAATAGACCAGTTCTGTTATGTACGCAATTTGTATATACGGGTCGTTCAAATTGAGGTTACTCATGGTAACCCCAAAGTTTGACCGAGATTGGTTCGACTAACAACAAGTCAACACATGGTTATGGTAATAACGTTTTACTACGCAATTAAAAGATTAGTGGCAGTACACGTCATTATGAAAATCGCATATTGGCAGTCTTTTTGAAGAAAACTGACTTGCGTTTGATTATCCATCTTTGTCTTACCATGCATTTGAGCAAATTGTTTAGTCTGTTTTACACCAGGCGACATACTGACTTACGGACCCGTGTATTTGTTACATGCTCGAGGTACTAATGGCAAACCTCGACTACAGCCTAGATCACATTTTATCCACCGATTCTAGATAAGGCGCCAAATTAGCAGAAACTATGGGAGCCCGCAAGGGTATCGTAACTCATTGCGGGCACTTTGGCGTTCTTTCGAAGATGGATTTGATAGTAGCATCAGTAATTAGCATTTGATAGTTGAATCAGTCAACATACTGAATTATAGGCCCACAATATTATGTTATATATGGGCCCTAAATAATACACGGAGCCCTGGAGGTTCACGTAACTGTCCTGCGGGAAACTTGGCGTTCTTTTTAATTCGAAGGGCGGGAGGGGGGGGGGCGGATTGAATAGTAGGATTGATAGTTGGATCAGTCAACAGACTGAATTATAGGTCCGTGTATTATGGTATATGCTTGAGGTATCAACATGCGCAAAACCCCACGGAGCCTTCAAAGGTGTCGTGGCTGTCCTACGGGCAACTTGACGTTCTTTCAAAGGAGGGGGGGGGGGGGGGCTTTGATAGTTGGGATGATTATGGTTTGGAGGCTAATGAATACCAAAATACCCATCCAATATCATTTCAAATGTTACTATTCACCTTGTAATCCATGCAATATTGGTTGCGGATTTGATTTTGAGCAGGCAGAATGAGAATGCGCAGAATATGTAGAAGTAAAATGCGTATACGAAGAACAAGGTGTATACGAAAAACAAGAAGGAAAAAATGTGTAGAATATGAAGAACATTTGGAAGAAGGATGTGTATAAAATCATTATGCGAACACCTCAACATTCGGTTGCACAAAAGGTTGATATACATACATTACTCGTCAGTAAACATGACATGGTGTAATCGATGACCATATCCAAGCAGCCCTCGACATGGTTGAGTGTCCCGTCTCGACCAGCAATGACTAGCAAGCAAGCAGTGCCTTCCCAGGGTCGCGCAGACTCGCCTTGGCTATATATGCCGCATGTGCGTCAGATATACGCACAGCTCTCCGCATATGTAAAGGAAGGGAGGTGTAAGAGAGACGGCTACCATAGAAACGGGATAGAAATGAGTGGTCCTTTCGAGAGTATCGCCTCCCCCCCCCCACCCCACCCCTTCCCCGTGTGTCTTCATTACTCCTATCAAACTTAATAGAAAATAGTGTTGCAGACATGATGCAGTATATAATACAGGCGGCTTCTTGCCCCCAAACACCAATGGCATTTCAATGACCCGGGGGGTGTAACCTTGCACCCCTAAGGTTCAGATGAGCACCCATCATACATGCCAGAGCTAAGTTAGATATGCGCATCTACGCCGAGTCTGCGAATCTGCACGTTTCAGATTCATTCCCTACTAAAGGAAGTATCACAATTCCACTACTTATGGCGCATTGTGGAAAATACATTTACATTGAAAGAAGTTGGAACAACCATTTTCCATACAGTACCCCAGCCCCGACCCCCCCCCCCCCCCCCTCCCTGTAGCACTGTCCCCTTCTGTACCGTTCCCCATCTCAAGTTTCTTCCACGAACCGCGATATATTATTATTAATTCAGGAAAAAGGAATAAGTTCGTCCATCGTTCCACTGTATGTTAATGTACATCATCTTATGCATAATGTAATGTCGCTTATATCCAAACGATCATGTGACGATCATTACAGATGCCAAGATTCACATCGTCGAAGCACACGCCGCATAGTAACTCTCAACATAAATTGTTTCAAGTGGCAGACTATTACTCATGCTAATAATCACCACGCTATCATTAAACCTGTTGAGCAGGGAAAAAACAGAACCCAGCTACAACATATCGCCATGGTAACGCAGCAATGACGTCATTCCGACTGTGTTGATAACCCATAGCTCCCCACAGCATCTCGTAAGATCGGGCTACTGATGCAAATACGGGCGACCTGTGATGCGTTAAGATGCACCCCGCTTTCCTCCTGGGGGTACTCCATTCGCATTCAATTATCAAATCTTCTGCACAATGATTATCATATATTTTTGACGCCACCATACTAAGTCATAATGGTGCCGTGCCTTAGAGTAACTAATAGAATTGTCCCGTTACTTGCTGAAGCAAGGTTGGTTTTATATTTAACCCTTATTTAAACTTCGTATTCGTTAAGTGCGAAATGTATTTTTTAATGCTTACATGTTGTAAAAGGTGTAACGATAACGTTTATCATTAACCTGAACCCGCCTAATCTAAGATATGGCGCTACATTTGTAAGAGAAGGCTGAACGCCCCCCCCCCACACACACACACATACACAAATACACTGTATATTCACATCTTCTATAGACAGTAATTGTAAGACCATTCCTTCAAGGGGGAGCGCTGCGCACCCACCCCCCCCCCCCCACTCCCCCATCATGAACGCAGTGAATATTCACATTTATAGAAAACAATGGGGGAATTTCTCCCTATGTGGGAGAGGGCTGCTTACCTCCCTCCCCCTCGCTCCCAATCATGAAGACACTGAATACCTACATCTTCCGAAGACAAAAATGAGAAGAGCGTTCCCTTTTGTGGGCTGCAACCCAACCCCTAACCCCCCCCCCCCCTCCCAACCCCCTATCATGAGTATACCGTTTAATTCACATTTTCATATCCCCCCCCCCCCTATTAATCATCACATCATAATAATACCCCTATAACGTGCAATGCATGCTCTCTTTTTGAGCCAGACAAAATGATGCACTATGCAGTATGCAGTTTGTACAAGAATGTTATTATTGGCATGTAAACGGTTAATCTTCGATAACATACGAACATTAGCCGCTTCATTTTAGTAGACCTGTCTCCCACCTAGACCGACCGGGGCTCGCGGCCGTTGAAACTTTATACGCACGTGGTCGTAACCATAGCTCGTAACCAGATGCACGTGGGGCGCGGACAGGTAGCTGAATGCAACGGACATTCCGTGCGTGTCTTCCCGGCACATTAACGGCACCAAGTACTATTGTAAGGTATATACGACAGATGGAATGTATAGCACGGATGATAGATTAGGAGAGCGCGTGTGCGTGAGTGTCACATGTTTGATACGACCACTGCGTGCTGTATATCTTCTGACTTCTACTTGAAACCTGCATAAAGGCCGCTCCAAGGAAACAAGAAATGTGATCTATATAATAAACATAATTACGGGCCTTTACTATCAATAGTAACTTCTATGAAAACCTTCAGTTTGATTGGTTGTTGGGCGATGTTACCATGGTAGTTACCACTGACTATAGAGTTTATGGTATGTTTTATGGTCTCTATTATTACTTTAATACCGGCTTGATAAAGAAGGTTTCACCGCATCACCAATATGAAATCTCCTCTTAAAGAGAGAAGACAGAAGAACACTCATCTCTCCAAAAAATAGGGTAATCAGAGAAATATTTGAAGGGTCTTCGGGAAAATCAGACATAATCTTTTTTATATTTCCATTGTGTTTGTGTATCATGAATAAGCGAGACAATACTCAACATCACTAAATGTTTATCTGCATTGAAACTCCAGAGCACAAATACATCATAGTGATTACACATATTTTAGTATGTCCCATTCGTTACTCTGTTGTTCCTACTTTAATCCGAATTGCATTTCATTTTAATATTTTCTAACCCTTCCGTCAAATAAATTAATCCCTATATTTTGCCTTTGTAACAATAGGAATATACCATGTGTGTACATTTCGATACGGCATCATGATTATTTGCTCTTTTCGGAACGTGTAGATTACATTATAATCATTGCCAGGGCAATAGGTGTGTGGTCAAAAGACATAAATAGGTCACATTATGTAAACCATCTAGGCGCAAATAACTATACTTACATGATGAATGAACACCACCCCCACCCCCAACCCCGCCCAAATATAGCTCACTTTATAAGTCAATTCAGCAATAAATGTAGACACTTCCGTGACTATGGCCTAAACAAACAGCTTTGCATAAGAACGCGAATCATTTTCAAATTTTACGTTACAAGGATGGGTGACTCGGTCGGATGAATCAACGTATCAAACAAGTGATTTTGTGTACATTTTACATTTTCTGTTGCCTTAATTCATGTAGTTTGGAAAGTAACTTGCGTTATTTCACGGTTGTATGATTTGTCGCTGGGGAACTGGATTTATGTATTTTTTCAACGTGTCAATAATGGGTGTCGTGTATCATAATGCCCATCTCCATTTTTTTCCGTTTCGGAGGCAAAGCGATTTGGTACAGAGACATATTGTTTTCCACTTGCTCCACACGCGTACGGAATCGAATTAAATAGCGGCCACAAATAGGAGATTCCATCTCATTTATTTACTCACGGAGTACTGGACCCGATACTAAAGCTGATCACGAAATTGCGCGGTTATTGTTTGGAAATTCAATTACACCTTGATGCAGTTTCGCTCTTCCTCTCTGTCTCTCTGTCTCTGAGAGAGCTCTCTCTCTCTCTCTATCTCTCTCTCTCTCTCTCTATCTCTCTCTTTCTCTCTCTCTCTCTCTCTCTCCATATCTCTCTCCATCTCTCTCTATCCCTCTCTCTCTCCTCCCGTCCGTCTTTGGTGTGTGTGAAAAAGGGGCGGGAGTAAACTCTAAACCCCAATTTATCGCAGTTGAACGCACTTTCCTCAATTTCTTCTCGTCAATGAGCATGCCCAGAAGGCAGGTGCCTGAATGACGTCATCATTCTGTGGCGGAGATCATCTCCTTGGAGGTGAAAATATTTGATTAATGGTGGAGAAGGGGAAGGTAGGTAGCTATGGATTCCCTCACCCGATTATTGCAATTTGGGGCTCTCCTGGAGCGACTTTTCGGTCTACGTCAACAGCTTAGTCTACAGACCTGGAAGATGGAGATGACTATGATGACATAAATTAGAGAGAAGATTGAACTGACGGAAATGCTTCTTTATGGGAATTATCTTCATCCATTCGTAAACAGTTATCAATGATGGTTTACCTAGCATATAGTAGTACAGCTACCAAGTGCATTATGACTACCTATAGTAAACCTACAACATCGTCCTTAATCTTGTGCATGTTTTAGGTGCCAGATGATAGTATGTGCATTTTAAAAAGAGGTAATGAAATGTGTAAATTCAGTCTGAGTAATTCTAAAGGCAGGGAAGTTTGAGCAAATGATACCATTGTTAAATTATCTATCGTCTCTCCGCAAAACAGTCATGTTTTCAATAAACATCTGTCCTACTGGAGATTCATGAATACAACTACGCAAGAGAACGGAAGCCCCGGGTATTGGTTTCTAAGTATCATGTCATTATCATAAGGCAAGAAGAAGCCTGGTGGGTAATGTCGCTGCCTGGCAATCAGTATTATGTATGTTCAAGTGCCTGCATGGTATTCTGTTTCCCTGGTCACTTTTCTCAAAGATCGATCAATCAAACTTATTACTACAGAGAGTAGCGGCAAACCAAACATTATGCCAATAAGCCAGTTCGTAATTACAATTTGTGCATGAGCAGATAAAGGTCATAGTGACCAAACCGGCCTGTTGGTTTTTAAATCACTGAGATAAGCATCATCATTAATAAGTTATTTTAGAATATGCTTGTTATCCAATTTATAAAAGAACACCAAGGTGTTCAATCATGGGGTATTTGACAACAGGCCAAACGACAACAATTAGTTTACAATAAACAATGTAATAGAAGCTTTCCCAATTGTTCACAGACCGTAGCCTAATATTCTTGTCACCTGTTTTGAGATGGTTCCTTTATTAGAGGTTGAATATCGCAAATTGCTATGTCGGGTAAGCACATTACGTAACATCTCCTTTTGAAATGATATATTAATCAACTGCTTATCCTAATGAAAAAGGGAAAGGTCATAGTGACCAAACTTGCTCCAGAGCTAACTACGAACTGGTGTATACAATCATGCCACTACACCAGGTTGTCGATGCAATGGAGGAAAATGTCGAAGTGCTTCATTCAAAACATCGTTTCATCACCTACTTACTCTATTGGATCTTTACTAGCATGACACAAATATATGTCATGCGTGGATTTTTGCGTAGGTTTGTTTGTAACCCACATACGTGTAAGCGGGGAGAAATTTATAGTCCAGACGTATTAGACCAAGGGATGCCATACCTCCACGTACATGACGTATAGTCAGACTGAACGGGTGTTTCGGCAGGGTCGTGGATCCCCCCCCCCCCCCCCTCATCCACACACACACACACATATACACAAACATTTAAAAATTTGTCTCCACTGTTTTTGCAACGATTTACAATACAAGATTCATCGATTTCATTTTAAAAGTGGGGGTACAAGCCGAATGGTGGTAAATACTTTTCATTTCATTCCACTCCTAAAAGCATACAAAATGCAAAAAAATATGCAAACACAAATATGATAAAAATAAATAAATACTATATAAAAGACCACATCCCCCTTCCCCTACCCAAACAGATCCCGCATCACGCCCCCATGTCTCAACTTGACGACACGATCTAACTCTGATCTGCCCCGTTCTTCGGCGATAGAAACGGTGACAGAGCCATTTGAAAATATTATAATCGTTAAAATAAAAAGAGATTAGCACCCGTGATATATGAGTATCGCTTCCCTCCCCCCTCCACCTGCCCCCCTGCCCAAACCGACCCCCTCATCACGCCCTAATGTCTCAGCTCGACAACATGATCTAAATCTGATCTGCCCGTTCTACGGTGATATTTTCTTCACCCTGTCGTACACGCAGCTCGCCCCCTCTTCGCTTTCCCCAGATGTAGGTACACTGCGTGCTGCGCATCTCAAGCGCCGATCGACAAGCTCAAGGGGTGCGGCGAAAAAATCAGGTTATCGTCAAGAGCTTTGTTTTGAATGATCTCGAGGCGGGTGAACGCGCTGGGTATCTGTCGGTAGCTGTACGTTTCATTGTAGGATAGCCAGCTGTCATAGAGCAACAAGGGTGTATATTGTGGGCGGGGATCTCTCTTACGCGAGTGTGGGTGAGGGGCGAATTTGGGGATAGAGGGGGGAGAGAGGGGGCGTGGGGGCGTCGAAAGTGTGAATTTACATGCACGACCTCATACTCCTGTGTATGTTTATGACGCATGAAGCATGGAAATGCGTTTTCTCACGGGCATACCCCGCCCACCCCCCCCCCCTTCCCCTCCCTCTCGATCTGTCATTCTCCAAACACATCTGTGTGTGTGTGTGTGTGTGTGTGTGTGTGTGTGTATGTCTCTCCTCTTTCTACACCCCTCCCCATCACCCCTCCTCTCACAGACATGCACGTACCCATACAAATGTACACACACATACACAATCATATATTTCAAAATTCCCAACAGGGGGGCGGGGCTTTATGCATCAGACAAACGATGAAACATTTTATCCTTAAGAGGTGAATATTTGGGCTATTAAGTGGTGATTCATAGCCTAAGCCACAATTTCTTTTCGCCCAGGCCTTCATTACGCACGGGAGCACACATCGATCAAAATTTACTCAATAATGTGTATAAGTGTTCATTAGCATAAATTGGCATAGTGGTTGGAATTACAGCGTGTTTGCTCCCAAAACGTACACATTCTTCCTTGTTGGTGAAGACATTGCCCCGAATACTGTATCCAACACTTATCCTCATTTGGAGGTCCGACATCCGTTTTGTTAAACATTAGGCATGTTAGGGGTGAAGAAAGGCAGCAGCCCTGCTACATAATCATGTTGTATAGCAACATCTTGTTCATGTTGTTGTCATATTGTCATGTAACGTTTGTCTTCTTTTGTATGTATATAAAGTTACATGTGATGTGAAATGTTGCGGTTCTTCTCGACGACTGATTAATGAGATTGTGCTCGTGATTCCACGATGCTCTCTCTACGCTTTAGCTTAACGTGGTTAAGATGAATCCAGCGTCGCTAGAGAGTTGTTTGAGTGCCCGCTTAAGTGCCAAGAAACGGGAGGGGAAAAAATGAGCTCTCCCTACTGCTCCGTGAATACATGACTTCTGTCTCAGGACATAAGGGACCGCTTGCTTTGAAGAAAAGTGTAGCATATAGATTCGCCAATACTCTCTTTCTCGAGGTGGATAACGTTCACGACGTTAGGTGTCCGCCCATTAAAGAACGCGGTATTAAGTTCTAACGAGTACCCTTGCCTCCCTCACGGTGTTGTTGTCGTTGTCGTCGTCGTTGATATTTTTCCCTTTGGTTGATGGAGCAGGTTTAAGTTTGGTTACCAAGGTGACGATTTAATAGTGACGTCTGCAAAGTGGCGTGCATCCTTACCCTTCCCGTGCCCCTCACGATCTCGGTTCAGAGTTAGAAGGAGCCGACTGGCGGTGTCGGTTGAGAAATGCTATCAGCCCGTTGGGAATGTGTTACTGCAAAAAATAGTTTTGTGGTGCATGTAACATTCTAATTTTCGCAGATTCTCTGAAGACGTGTTTACACCCGCCACACCCGACCAATAATTGAGCCCTGCTGTCGACAAACTTTAACACGTTGCCGTTAAAAATATGACATATTACATCTTCCACACATACACGTGATATGCATTAGCTCATATGTCCACACCGATCCAGCATCAACAAGCTTTAGATCGACAAGACCCCATTCACACTCCTGGGTAGAGAGCAGCAATGTGGATACGTATCTTCTGAAACATGCTGAAGGACACAAGTGCTATGGTGGGACTTAAACCTATGACTTTTAGTTCTTCAGTCACAGTTCACCCCACCCCCCTCCCTCCCACGCTCGTGATCTCCAGTCACAATTCGCAATCACGATACCGCGGCCCTTGTGTTACGAAATGCGTCCCTTCAAGATGTATCATAAGCGAGCAAATACACCTGCGGCACTTAAAGGAAACGTCCACACTGAAAATTAATTGCTTTTGATTGAAGCAAAAAAAATAATAAAAGCAACATATCAGTGCAGGTTTGACGAGAACCCTTGTGTTACGAAATGCGTCCCTTCAAGATGTATCATAAGCGAGCAAATACACCTGCGGCACTTAAAGGAAACGTCCACACTGAATATGAATTGCTTTTGATTAAAGCAAAAAAAAAATAATAAAAGCAACATATCAGTGCAGGTTTGACGAGAATCCTTTAAATGATAAGAAAGTTATGACTCTTTTACAGCTTTGATCTTGTGACATCACTTGCCAGCTGCTCTCCTAAGATGTTGTGTTCCGTATGATTTCAAAGATTTTTGCCCCTTTTCTGTTTCTTGACGAAGGAATCAATCTGTTTTCATAGAGGTATGTGTGTGAAAACATATGTCTAATGATATTTCCAACGGACAGGCATGATGATATGTATACGTTTAAGAAATGAACATTAAAAAATAGTACATAACTTAAAGCAGAGTAGCTCGCAAGTGACGCCACAAATTCGAGGATTTGAAACTCAAGTGTTATCCTGTGGCGGATTTTTGTCAAACCTTCACTAATTTGATTATTTTATCTTTCTAGTTTTATTAAAACAAACTTAACTTCAGGGTCGATTTTCCCTTTAAATAATTAAACTGATGACGCCCCCCCCCCCCCCCCCCACCCCACTCAATCAGGTCAATGGACCTCGGCTGCGCCTACCAAGGTAATATCCTGACACCATTCCGAGCAATTATTAAGGCCCGTCTTGTCTGGTTGCGATTTGAAGGCGTCGATGAACTGGTTTAAGGGAACATTATAGGGGTATATTCACACACACCGAAACTATTAGGGAGATTTAATCATAGCTATTTCGATCTCAGTCCGAATCTGAACGGTCCTGATGGTAGCATGTGCCTAATGTTTCTTCCATGACTGTATCACTAATCGTTACTGTTACTGTTATTAGCACGCTTTTAATAAGTTAGCAGAGATTCTTTCATAGGATGGGAGATGGAGAGCGTATAGAGAAACATATTCAGCAACCATATTGTTGACTAATACACTATAATGTCCTTTACCTGCAACTTGAATACGTTCAGCTTCACCTTTTTATCAAGTTAAAAAGCGGAGACTAACCGGTTTTAATCGGTTTTAATCAACGGTTTATGCCGGTAGTGCACTGAAGCCCACTCACGTGTATGATAGCCAAGCATGCAAGCTTGTGGAAGCGGTAATTAATCATTATTATAATTGTCTATGTTCAACGCGTAATGTATCGTGACATGCTATATGTTAGCATACCAGAAATGGGGTATAATTATGTTATCTCGCTGTTTATGAATGTTTCGTGCACTCCGGAATAAATTCATCATGATTTTATTTGCAGCAGCAGTAAGGTCAACACCAGTAGTGTACACACAGTTTGGATTTCAAACATTCAATTCAGAATAATATATTGCCTATAAATAAATCAAAACGTAAGCCTTCCGAGTGCTCGAATGCTGTAATTGCAATGAAGCTGCAATGTATTTAATTTGATTTTAAGACAGATGGATTACTACATACTATTAGATTGATTAAATGGGCAGGATCGTGCACAGAAAGCTGCATGTGACTTCTTACCAATCGAATATTTCGCGAGTGAGCAAGCAAGATATCAATAGCGCATGTATGTAAACACGTCATGCACAAACAACTCGATACTCGTTTCTCCCATTTGCGACATAACATGACAAACACAGCGAGATGGGGGAATTAGGGAAGACGGGTGATAGATTTGTCTTTCGTCAGTTTGCTAGATTCATGATGGGGGATGTTATGACAAACAGTCGTTACGGCAACATTCGTCTTCTGTTGGGAGGATTCATGAAGCGATGACAAAGACTGCAAGGTGATAAACATTCTACGCAGTTTGTTTATCCCGGGCTTGTCTATATACGGCGGTCTATCAGGCCGTGATATATTAGATGTATGCGTGATGTTGCAACGGACAAATAAAAAAAAAAAACACTTTTCCGTGAAGCGCTGCTCCATTTTGACTGAAATGGAAGCGTATCATTTGTTAATCCCGTCTGTTGATCAATTTCGGAATATAAATCTCCGTATGTTGAATTCTAATTTTGTGCAAACGACAAAGAGCAGGTGAGTGGGGAGATAACTAATGGATTTAAATCATATAAAGAGAGAGAGGGGAGAGAGGGAGAGAGAGAGGGGGGGGAGAGAGAGAGGGAGAGGGGGAGGGAGAGGGGGAGGGAGAGGGGGAGGGAGAGGGGGAGGGAGAGGGGGAGGGAGAGGGGGAGGGAGAGGGGGAGGGAGAGGGGGAGGGAGAGGGGGAGGGAGAGGGGGAGGGAGAGAGGGAGAGAGAGAGAGAGGCGGGGGAGGGGGGAGAGGAGAGAGGGATAGTTTGCTTGTTTGTGTGTGCGTGTATGTGTTCTTAATTGTGTTTATGGCTACTTCAAGGATAATACACGCTTCATACATCCTAGGTTACTGTGTGTTGTGTTGCAAGAGAACGTAAATCGGAAAATGTATGTGGTTTGATTGAATCATAAAACAAATGTATGATTCACACGTCTATAAGGGTGGCAAAGAAAGAAGGGGGAGAAAGAGAGACCAGGGTGGGGTATGGGGGGGAAAGGGGGTGGGGGTATGAGTGAGTGGAAGACAAAATTGAGACAAAATTATCCAAAATCCTGTTAAAATCTATTTTGTCTCAATAGTCCTTCCAGAATGTGCAGTCTGCTTCTTCCATCGTAAGTCCCAAGGGGACGTCTCAGTATCTCGTTTGACCCTTTAAAAATCATCGTGCCCCGAAGATCCACCATTATCAGATCATACACAGACCTCTGGACAGAACTGATCACCAGTAACCGTTGGCGTGGAATCCGTTGGGAAGTGTTCGATATGTATGAGGGCACTTTAAACCCTTCTTAGCCTATTAATGTACAGAGTGGTTAAAAGTTCTTGAATGACCGCTTATTCTCCATACCGCGTATAGGGGAATTCTTCACCAATCAAACAGAGGCAGTTATTGGGCCAAACATCATCCAGATTTGTCCAACCATGTCGGTATGATATCAAACGTTCCCCATGATTGATAACAGTGTTTGTTACTTGTGCTTTTCCAGCCGCGACGATTTATACAAACCGTTTTAAATAGCCATCTTTGGTCACGGTATTCCCTTCCTTTACCGTGGTTAAACAAACCAATGTGAACGACTGAAGTTCGCTTGTGTGTGAACGAGCCATAATTATAGGTAATATGCCTGTTATACAAGGTTGCCATACACGGACTTGAAGCACCACAGCAGGTCTTATCCCGAGCCTCCAGTTTTCTGGGACAGCAAAATAAACGGAGCAACATTTTAACACATATGTTTTGCCTCTTTGAATACAGAATGTAATAGCGCTAGACCGCAAAATGTTCCACATGATACCCTGGTTCCTCGACAAAATCAGGATAAAGCAATCGTACTTTAGTGCACCTGCATATACACAATCGCCATGGTAACGTTGGCAGGTTTCAGGTATTACGTTCTTTTATGTATTACCTCTAAAAGACTTAGAATTCAGTGTTGTCGACAACATTTGAATTTGAAAGCTGTATACAAGGTATAGGTAATGTAACAAAACACAGCAAAGCAATATACAACAGAAAAAATACTTTTCTATACGCAATTGACCCTTTTCAACACCATGGTGATGGAGAAACTGATTACAATTAAGCGAGCAACCGACATGACGAGGCATAATGAGCACATATGATCAAGGATGTTTCCCTGGTGTGATACATACACACAAGAATGGACGAACAAAGGTTGTTTTCACGATCATGATAATGGGACGTCCGGTGCGCGCGTTGTAATAAACACGATAGCTGCATGCTAGCATACCAGCTTCGTTAATGGTCAACTCGAGATTATACACGAGCAACATTCCCATACAATGTTTAATCAACACTCATCGCTTTAAAGGGGATCATTAGTCTTGAATTAAACACGCGCTTCAGGCTGTATCTTCACATTCAGAACATTTACTATAGTCAGACTTGTATAGAAAGACCACTCAAGAGAGATAAGATGAGCATGTGGTCTCTATGTACAGGTTCCTTAAACTCTTAATGCGCTAGTTAGGCATATTTTCGCTGGTAATACACACCATTCCCATAGGGCAGCAAGGTGTCCGGCAGAGAAGGGGTTGATACCGGTTTCAATGAAGACCGGTGTTCAAGCGAAAGAGTAAATGTGGTCTTTATAGGTAGGTATATTTTCTATGAAAAAGTTTTTATCGTATTCTTGTACCGAGGTGTCACTGTTTAAAACTAATAAATCCATTCAATGTCCCCCTGCGCCCACAACTTGGTAGTACAAGTATTGTTACTAGTGAGACAAAATTGAGCATAGAATAAAGTCGAATAATCGTCAAGAGCATTTAACTTTAAAGTTATACACATATATAAACATGGAAAGAAAAAGCACATAAATAGTTCACTTCCCGTTCAGAGTTTTCTGGTAATCTAGTTTTCTAGACATTTGTGAGTGAGGGCCAGTTAGATCCCCGATTCATGATACGAAAAATACTTTAATCCGAAAGTACATGCACCCAGTCATGCTAGCAGTTTACACGGTGACGTCAATTCGAACGTAATGGGCCTCTCAAAACTTAATTAATGTTTTGTTATAATTGCACTTTTTGAAATATATATCAGATGAGTCATTGTGAGTTATTGCCGTAAACATGTACAATATGTTATTAACTCGCTACCAGCCAGACAATTTGCTGCTCTATGAGATTTTGGCATATAACTGGTAAAAAAAAATGCACCCATGGCGCTTAAAGGGTTAAGTCTTTGATTCTCTTCATTTTTTAGCACAAGTGAAAGTACAGACGTAATATAGAGAGGCATTTTGTGGCGCAAAACAAGGATTAAGTACAGATGGGTAGACTCCGGTAGCATGAAAGCAGCACTTAAGGGTCAATGCAAATTGAGTTTATGCTTTGCCTTCTGCAAATTTGTGAGCAAGTTTAATAACATTACATCGCTAATGTTGATACATGCCTCGCTTTGGTTCTGACCCAACACACTATATCAACGTAATTAATCTGTTTTTTCTTCTTCTCCTCCTCCTCTTATTCTTCCTCTTCCTTCTCCACGTCTTTCAAAAATATATTTATCTATTCTCAATATTTCTGCTCGTTGTCTTTTCCCCTTTGACTCTCAGGATGTTACAATCATGTCATTGGGTACCATTTCGTGTTTCTACCAAATCCTCCAAGAAGTTTGTACTTCATGTAATGGTTCATTACATTTGATAAACATTTCTATGTTTCCGCAATTCATTTGATATCTTTAAACATCTGTTTTGAAATGTCCATGATGTACATTGTCATTTGGCATTCATGAGTTGGGTAATGTGATCATAGATACTTGAAACCAGAGGATGGGTTTCATAAAGGAAGCCGGTAATAGTAGAAGATGCATCAATGCTATAATTGTTTAATAACAATTTTAAATACCCTGACGCATCGTATTTTCCTGTATCATGCTTGTATTCTTTGGAAGCACCCTGTGGACAGTACACACACAAATTGAATCACCAACTCACAAATTACCATGATAGGTCCAAGGACTGATGACGGACCCACTCACAAATTTGATTAGATGGAGCTGTGAAAGGATAACTCCAGAGTGAACGGGCATTATAAAATAACGCTTGACAGGGCACAGAATAACATGATCATATCTATCATACATTCATGCTGTAGAAGCTGCCCCCCCCCCCCCCCCACACACACACATACGCTATTAAAGGATAGTTGTTTTATATAAGCCGAATAATGAAAATCTGATGCCCCCCCCCCTCTCTCTCTATCTATATATATACTTCTGCATCTCTCTCTTCCTTTCTACTGTCTCATCTCTTCTTTTTCTTCCACATTGTCTCTCCATCAACTTAGTTATTATGTGGCCCACTTCCACTTTTGCACAAAAAATAATCGAGATACGATTCCTTGTCTTTAATTTTTATGCCTCCGCCACGAAGTGGCCGGAGGCATTATGTTTTCGGGTTGTCCGTCCGTCCGTCCGTCCTGAATCCGTTTAGGCAATATCTTGAGAACCGTGAACCAGATTTGCTTCAAACTTAGTATGTGTGTGTATTGCATAAAACCAATAAAGTGTGTAAAATTGGGGTCAAATCTGATAGAGGTCAAAGGTCAAAGGTCAATGAACATTGTGAAAAATTGCCCAAAATTGACCTTTATCACATTAAATCCAAATCCAAGGATACAATTCTCATCAAACATGGTACAAAGATGGATCATTACTTGGAGGTAGACTGGAGACATTTTGGGTTATATTCCTGAAAGGTTAGTGGTCAAAGGTCAATGAACTTTGCCAAAATTGGCTAAAAACTGCCCCAAACTTTATATTTTTCACAATAAATCCAAATCCAATGGTACATTACCAACTAAACATGGTGCAGAGATGGATCACTACTTGGGGGTAGACTGATAACATTTTTGGTGACATTTCTCAAAGGTCAGAGGTCAAAGGTCAATGCACTTTGCCAAAATCGGCTAATTTTCACATTGAATCCAAATCTAATGATTCAATTCAAACAAACAAGGAAAAGAGATGTGTCACTTCATGAAGGTAGACTGGTGACAGTTTGGGTAAAATTCCTGAAAGGTCAGGGGTCAAAGGTTTATGAACTTTGTCAAAATTTGCTGAAAAATGCCCCCAAATTGATACTTTTCACAATAAATCCCAATCCAATTATGCATGTCAAGAAAACATGGTACAAGAATCACAAGGATACAAGAATGGATTTAGACAGACTGGTTAGATTGGAAGTCAAAGAAGTAAGAGGTCAAAGGTCAAATGAACATTGCCAAACTTCGCTAAACATAGAAAATCAGAATAAATGGTATTTTTATTTCCAACCAAACAAACAGATTTTCTGAAAAAAAAATCTAAATAGAGCTAGCAAAGAGGCGGAGGCATATTTATCGACTGCGTGGCAGTCGAATTGCTCTAGTTTTTTATAGAGTTGCTCGTGAATGTAACAAATTACCACATGATATGGGTTCTATTACATCTTATGCCTCTAAGTATTTCAAATCCATCTTTAAAAACGCACATTTTCCCTCTTAACTTAAATTTATGGTAGAACTGAATTAACATTGTCATAATAGTACTGCGAGATAATACGTTATTGTTTTTCTTGTTGTAATCTAAGTCATAGAATAATTTGCTAAACATAGACACATGGACCATATACGCCACTTGCCTTTCTCAATTTCTTCCACTAATGAATCGCGCAAAGAATCGAATATCGTAGTCATTTTCAAAGGAGTTGGCTTTATATACTTGGTGCTACAATATTAATGCAAAGAAATCAATGGTGAATAGAACAAGAAGGACGTTGAATATTTTATTATTTGATACCGTGAAAGAATCTACATACATGTACATACCAAGGAGATGTGATAACATCGATGTAGCATAGATTAGTGTTAAACCTTACACACGGGTGTAACACTGAATACAAGGGCTGCTACCCAACAATGTTGTATCACTATCTCATTGACTTGATCAGCATTCTTTTTAAATATAGTGCTAGTAGGCCCGACTATGCTTCAAACGTAGTCTATCTGAACGTAACCTTTAAAATACATTTTAACATATAAATTAAGTGTAGCAAAACCCTTATGCCTTAACATAATTCCTATAATAACCCATTTCCCAACCCACAACCATGATACTAGTCACGTTGTACCCGTAAGACCAATATGACAATGAACCATCGACACACAAGTAAGATAGTATCACCATGAGACACAGACTGCAAGTGTGTTTATTCAGGAATGAGAGAGATAATGTATGCAGATCAGTATGCAAATATACAAAGTCGCCTGAACTTTGAACCCACGGCACCAAACACATATCTGATTAGGCATGCAGAGAGTAAGTTTTAATAATCTGACGTTTCCGTTGCTATGCTTCATTTTGCATACATATAATGAGAGTATACATGTACATGTCTGTATATACTTCCGTACACTTGAACATACATGTATATTGAATTGCGTATGTTTGTGCATTCCTAAACGGGTACATAATTACTTTCATAGTGAAGTTTCGACAAACAAGGAAGTTTGCGTGTACGTGTAACACCTAATTAATCTATAGAAGATGCGAGATTCAGAAAACAACTGATGATGCCACCACCCCCCCCCCCCCCTTGGGATCTTCGCAGAAAATGGTGGTTGTAAGAAAACGAATCCACCACGACCCCTCCCCCCCCCCCCCCCCCCTCCTTACTCTCTCTCTCCCGCGCGCAAAATCTCACACCTAACTGGTCTCGGACATCGGCATCTCTAAACCCCTTCCCCCTCTCCCCCTCCCCCCCCCCCCCCCCCCCCTCTCTGGAAAAACGCTAGATCCGCCATTTTTAACCTACTGTTTGTCATATTTTTATTTACTATGAGTGTCATTACATAATCGTTTATTAATCATCCTACACTACGTGAAGTGGCCTGAAAGTTACGCCATTTCATCACATGGAAGATCTTTCGATGAGAAAGCAGAGACACGAAAGCAAAACGTTAAACGCCAATTGAGGTAGTCCCGGTAGTTAGGTCACGTAGTCTGAGTATTGTCTTAACTACATACACAACCAAGTAGTATAATTAATATTTTTACTTCGTAATCAATCAGGTTTCCAGGTATACCAAACCGAAATAGTCAGAACGATAACGGTATTTCCTCTCTTCCCAGATGATTCAACTAGACGCATACGTATACACTGAGAAAAGCTCGTAGGTCAAAAAATTTTGTCAAAATATCAAAGTAGCAAAAAAAAAAAGAAGAAGGAATAAACTAATTTGTTTTAAACTTGTAACTCAATTTCATATCCCCTCGACCATGATGCGAAAATGACTTCTTATGTTTACATAACAGGTCAAGTTACATTTTTGTCAAAATATCCAGAGTTTTATTTTCTCACAAAAATAGAGGGTTTTTAAAAGTTTCAAACTCAAGTGGGATGAGTATTTGTTAAACGGTGCTCATTCAACCAGAACAATGGGTTAAGTGTCGGGATAGACTGTTAGTGCATCGAGAGATGGATGATAAACACTGAAAGGACATAAATTATGCAGTAGAAAAGGAATACATAAACAATCTGTATTTACTAAAGCTAAAAATAGTTTTGTGTAAGTGTTATAAAAAAAATGTTCTAATGTTCTAATTTATTACAACACTCTCACAATGGTAACATTCAAAGAACATATAAGCAATTTATATGACAGAATCCCCAAATTACCCTTGTGACATTTGAAAAAGTGACATTTTTGCCCTTAAAATTTGCCTATTCATGCATGACAGATTGGATTTATGTGATTTTCACACAGAAGTTAGTTAATAAGTTAAGAAACAATCCTGTCAAATTATTTTGCCCAAAACCTTCTTAATAAAAAGTTGTGCTAGATTTTGCTTACGGGGGGACTCTCTTTTTTGTTGTGTTTACATATGTCATTTTACATCATTTTCTTGTGTTTTTTCCCCTTTTTTCAGTGACCGCTAATTATTTATATATGTTGTGATTGTCCTTGATTATACATGTATAATAATAAAATATATCATTAAAAAAAAGTGTTACTTATTTTAGACCAATTACCTTCGAAACAGAGCATTTTATGTACCAGGGCTTCATTGTCATAAATACATGAAAACAATTAAAATAGTATGATATTCAAGCGTAACTCATAATCATCATCTACATGATCTTGTTATACCGTTCCAATCACGGTCTTATAAATTAATTGCGATTGATTGCAACTTTACTTGCAATTGATTGATGTCAATCGTAACTATGTACATTACAGATAATGGTTTGGACTCATGAATGATTCAGATCGTAACTCGTAACTCCATATGAGACGGGGTCCTGATGTCTCGGTGAGATATTTAAAGTGTCTTTTTCATTAATTACCTAGTTCACCTAATTGGGTCCTATTGAATAAAAGCAAAAGCACGAGAGAAACGTATTAGCGAAGGTTTGAAGAAAATCCGTCAAAGGATAAGAGAGTTGTTATCTTTTGAAATTTAAATTTTGAGACGTTACGTGCGAGGTGCTCTCCCATATGTTGTGTGCTGTTTAATTCCATAAATTATTGCTCTTTTTCTGTTTTTGACTACGGAATGATTTTTGTTTTTATACAGGTATGTGTGTATAAACGTTTTTCTCAATGATATATCAAATGCACAGGTAAAAAATGCATATCTTTTTGAGACAATGCACACTTTAAAAAAAAAAATTGTACACAACATAATTTATGGAAAATCACCTCGCACGTGACGTCACAAAATCACAATTTTAAAAGATCATAACTTAGTTATCCTTTGACGGATTTGCATCACACCATCACTAATATGTCTCTTACATGTGATTGCTTTTATTGAAACCAACTTCAGTTCAGGGTGAACTATCTCTTTAAAATCGCGTCTCCTTCTGATTCACATTGTCTACAATGGAGTGCATAGTGTCAAAGTCCATGTGTCCGGATCCGTGTTTAACTCAGCGATATTTATGCAGACTATCTCACAAGACGTGCATCTACGCCTAATTCATATCAAATGATACGTTATAACACTGAGAACGGGTCTACTTCGTGTCGTAATCAGTTAATAGTGAGATGATTACTTACGTTGGCAGACGGAATTTGGAGGCTGAGTAGCCTTCTGTTCTGGCTGTCTGGGATGAACCACGAGGGGTCAGCATCTCCCATGATTCTTCAGTATGTGTAACCATTTTGTTCTGTCCATTCCCACAGGGTTTTCACCTTGCTCTCAATTTAAGTGTGAAGCGTGGTATTTAACGTGCATAAATTATAACTAGGATATTTACGGAGATCAATACAGCTAGCTGTATCATTTGATATGAAACAGCCATTTTGTTCTGTCCATTCCCACAGGGTTTTCACCTTGCTCTCAATTTAAGTGTGAAGCGTGGTATTTAACGTGCATAAAGTATAACTAGGATATTTACGGAGATCAATACAGCTAGCTGTTTGATTGATTTGACTTGTCCATTGCCTTCCATTTTACTAGAAATTATGCGAAATTGATATCTTACCTTCATGGTATCCCAATATGTGGTCTGGATCACAAATCCATGATATATTCCGTATGTTATCTCCCGCCCATGTTACAATGTCCGTCCAGCCGCATCGGTCGGGGTCAGTTCTGGGATTGGGGTACTTCCACGATAGCCAGCCGGGTGAAAGCGGGTCGCCGCCACTCGGCGCTGCCGCCTCGGACACCGGTACGCACCGGACGATGAAAGACGAGAATAACACGGCGAAAATCACGCTGGCAATGAAGTCTAGTCTAGCCCTACTACTAGTCCTAGTCCGGTTGGTCAGTAGCCCCAATATGTGTCCATGGAATGCAGTGAGAGGGGAAAGGCGTGTCATAATAGGGCCACGGTCGAGCACAGTGGCGCTGTAGACTAATGGAATCGTGGTGCAAGTTGGATGGGTGGGCAAGCTAGCTATGTAGCTGCCTTGACCGAACCGAAGCGATCGTCCGCCGTCAGCACTCCCCGTCAAAACCACACACTACACCCCTCGTTTCTCAGATGGCAGCTTACTCGTGAGAAGATATCCAAAATCGCAGCTCCATTTTATCTCATTGATACCGGAGTATGCCGCGTATTAGTGCTTTAATCCAACGTAATATCTTCCTGGATAACACCCACTTCCCGGCGATAAGAACTTAATAAGCAAGTCAGAGCGACAGCGCAGTAAACATTATGGCAGTGCCTAGAGTGTCGTCTGCAGTAGAAGCTCTGCGTACAATTGTACGTTCCAAGCTACGAGCAAACGGTACGTGCAATGTTATTGCTTGGCGCCTGTTCGACTGACAGTCACACATCGTCATATCGTAAAGTAGTTGTGTACGCCAAAGCGCCGCTTTCCAATGAGTGTGTGTCGATCGCCGCACGTTTTTCCGTTCGTCTCTGATTGAGTCAATACAAACAAAGCGAAAGGTTATAAAGTGCTGCCATGTTTTCATTGTGATTTTCCCTAGGCCATTCCTTAAATAGGCTCATATTCTCACCTCGATGCTTCACAATGGGCAAATCTGGTCCGGTGGTTAATCCAAACCATATACCTGACAAGATGTTAATCCTTCCAGCAATACTGTATGATAACGTGAACACATTTCAAGTGAAGATACTATACTGGAAAGAGAGACAGCCTTCAAAAGGGTGATCGTGAGCAATCTTCTTACCAATGGTCTTAAATTCATATACCGTCAATTTTAGAAACTTGCTGAAAGTTATTTGCCGTCAAATGGTCCACATTTGGAGTAATTAGTTATTATATCACAAATCCTCAAAATGTTCTGCCCGAACATTTTAATTTAATTTATTCACTAATTACTCCAAATGTGGATTATTTGAGGGCAAGTAACTTTCATCAAGTGTCTAAAATGGACGACACATGTACATGAATTTAATACTATTGGCAAGATGATCGCTCACGATCACCCTTTTGAAGGCTTTTGTCTTCCCAGAACAGTGTATTCAGCGCTTTTATTTTATCATAGGCGTAAGTTTTATTCAATTCTTTTCAATTGTTTGCGTTAAATCCGCCGTGTGTGATTTTGAATACGTAGATGATAGTTTGTAAAGTCCCAGCAAGAAAGGAATCTGGAACCAAATGAAGATGAATCTACATAGAAAAAGAATATTGTAAATTAGATAGTAACAATGATGCGGTGCACATTAATCATGTTGTAAGGGCTTTGCAACTGACCCTATCATTTGGAGGCACTTATTTTTGATGCAAATGGATGATAAATTTTACATCCATCACACATAAGTGTGACGTTATATGAGCATGTTGCCATGACTACTGGTTCTAAACTATGAGGGTAGAGCGAACATCATTGGTGGGGACTTGCATTGAATGGACGTGCCCGACACTACCCCGCTAGACAACGTCGGGCCAACTAACTTAATGGTGTTGTTTTGAACCTGAAACCTGCATTACAAGGGATATGATAATTTTCCACACCACAGTACGGAGTAAGCACTCACCCTATATACCAGCACAAATAACCCTTTATACCTTAAATCACCAGCAGGATCTATTCAAGCGATGCCTCTCATTTTCGACTGCAACCTCCACCGGTGAGCAGTATTAATTACAATTCACGACGTAACATATTCATGACGCTCATGAAGTATCAGGGCTGTTTGGTGTTTGTACGCTTTAACTCCACGTGTGTTACGTATGGCTTTGTTTTCATCATTACTGTTCATAAATCCACAGAGAATCAGTTTGTCTGGTATTCCAAGGGTTAAAGACTAATGTATAAGTTGTGAATTAGATGCATGCATAAATGTACCTGATTCATGTGACCTTCAGATGGATCCATGCCGGTTCAGACGGTGTTTTTTTATTCAGTAGTCAGTAGAGCAAACACAAGGTTTTTATAAATCACTATTATCGCAGAACATATAAAAAAAAATCGTTTATTTTCTATCAAGTAACAATTGTTTTCTTCTTCTTCTTTTTTGCCTCCTTCTCCGCCTCCTTTTCCTTCTTCTTCTTCTATTTGTCCTTCCCCTTCTTCTTCTTCTTCTTCTTCTTCTTCTTCTTCTTCTTCTTCTTCTTCTTCTTCTTCTTCTTCTTCTTCTTCTCCTTCCGTTTTGGACCGGAGAACAGTCTGGTTCGACAATGTCATAGCAGGTTTCATCACCATTATCACTATACCGATGTTATTTAGATATTCATTATCTCTCACAGTATATCGCGTATAGCAATAGTGATCACAACCAACACAACATATTTTTCTGCACTTTTCCATGGTCTGTGGGTCTTGGACAAAAGGGGTCATGCACGCTGGCAGAGTAAACAACTCTGGATGGTAGAGAGTGAGAAAATAAACATCAAACAACGAACAAAAACAACATACGAGACGACAAGGTGTGGAGAGAGAGAGAGAGAGAGAGAGGGAGGGAGAGAGAGAGAGAGAGAGAGAGAGAGAGAGAGGGAGGGGGGGATGAGGGAGATAGAAGAGGGAGATAGAAGAATAGCTTGTATATATTAAGAGAGAGAGGGGGGGTAACTTTAATGAGAGAGATAGAAGAATAGCATGTATCCGTTAAGAGAGAGGGGGGTAACTTTAATGAGAGTGATAGAAGAATAACACGTACATGTTAAGAGAGAGAAAGAGAGAGAGCGAGAGAGAGCGAGAGAGAGAGAAAGAGAGAGGGAGAGAGAGAGAGAGAGAGAGAGAGATTACATACTGAGGCCCGTATTCTGAACATAGGTTTAACGCAAACAGTGTACTAAACCTGGATTAACATTATGAGATACTACCCCTATATCATCGATTTTCATCACAGAATCACAACAGTGGTCGATTTCAATTATTTGTTGGAATTACTTTGTGGACAAACTCAGTATACCATAGTGAAAACGAGACAAATCAAGAATAACGTTTCACTTTTTTTTATTTGGCGTCCCATAAAGTTATTCCAGGTTTAGTCCACTGCGTTAAACCTCTATTCAGAATACCGTCCAGAGAGTTGTTATATGTTTGTTGAAAGTAATACGATAACATTCTAAATGGGAGAACGATGCATTTATAGGACTTGTATAGTCACTGCTTGCTAGACTATTGGCCCAGACTAGTCGTATCATAACCTTCATAACCCTTACGTTTCGTGCTATACAATTGATGTATCCAACATTTATCGTGTAAGGTCATCCTTCAATGGCAAATTTTGCGTTTCTTTTATACGAAAATGTCCAATAATAGTTATATAAATTAACATGTATGAAGGCGTGTTTATTTATATGAGAAAAGCAAGTGCGTGAAGAACGCAGTTCAAAGCAGGTTCTTGAAGATATCCATTCTTCTGATTGGTATGATGAGAGGTTGATTAGATCTGGTCATGGCACAACCAAAAATCACATATCCATTTTTAGTGGAGACTTTCGCCTAATCGTTGCATCGGCTGGCTTCGTTGGAATATTGCTGTCTGGCCGTAGATGGCGTAATGGCAATTCCCTCTTTGATCTTGAAGCTTGGAGAACCCCACCGTTCACCGTTGCTCCTATTGGTTTTTCTTTTCAATAGTTTTTGTTTAAAGATATTTTATGAATTAATGCATAAAATAACAAATTAGTGAATAAAATATGTACAGTACCATGTATATCATTACGAATAAGTTGGACAAATTCTTACATCAAATGGTCTGACAAAAAATCTCCTGACAAAAAGCAGAACTCGTCAACTTAAGTTCTTTGGACACTGTCTCCGAAAAGGAGGAATCGAAATACGTATATATACTATATTGACCTCGACGGGAAAGAAGAAAAGATTAAGAGGAAGTTGAAACATGGCCTTTGTAGATTAAAATTCATTTTGTTAATAAGCGCCTGAATACAAAGATGATAATTTGTCAAATTTGATTAGGATTGTAAGAAGTTCACTCCTTCTATGTTAAAACAGGAACAAATTGGGGTATCTCATTTAGCACAAGAACAGGTCACCAGTTGTATGTAAAGTCATGCATAACTTACACACATCTTGGTGAAACAGCTCCCAGGTTCCGCAATCTTCACCACTCATACCCCATACCTATGAATGACTCTAAAAGAAGCGACACCATGTTATGTTTTGAACTGGGGCTGTAGAAACTACCAGCAACTGACATTGATCCCTGAAAATCCTTGACAATGTTTTAAAAAAGATAATTCGTATGATGTTCTCAACTGTTACAGTATTTGTAAGGTTCAAGTTTTTGCTTCCTCGTGTTCCGTCCTCATGCTTATTATATGTTAACGATATGCATATTCATGTTGTTTGTGGAAAATAAATGTAATAATAAACTAATGCATAAATATATATACATCCCAATTCTCCCGAACGGTCAGACATCTCTGTCAACAATATGTAACAACATGGCCCATATACTTTTATTATCTGCTTGCCCAACAAAGCAACACGTGCCATGTTGTGACCTATTGAAACCGACTTGGCCAAACTTTATAGACGGTTCTGGCTACTTGTTTGTCCTTACCCCATCTACGGCGTGTTAGCGTCATGTTCATGAAGTCCGCAGTTTGTGCTCAATGAGTACGCTAAAGTAACTGGTTTATTTTTATTCAAAGGTTTTAATGTTATGCGGAGAGACAATACATGATATAATCTTTGTTTTTGCTGGTTCTCTCCGTAGTAATACAATTGGGTGAACAGTTTATTTGAAATGTAAGCAGAGAAAAACGGATTTGAACACGCATCTGTGAGCCACCATCAGGATACCGCTTTCATTTCTTTACGCATTTCGAACAGGTTCAATCAATCGTTTTACTACGGAGAGTACTATAAATGATTCTGATTGTGTAGTCATGTAAACTGATCTATTGGTAATCATGTAAAAGAATGGTTTGTGAAGATTTGTATAAATCTATCATTAGCAAAATATGTCTACACGTTTTTGTATGTATTATTTCGGTATGTAGTCTCAGTGCTACGAGAAATGTATGTGTAAATGTGCACCTTCCAAAATAACCGTGCAGACTATTGGTGCAATTAGAGTTGAATAAGCCGAGCCGCGAGTAAGTGTACTTTTTTTTTTTACACCGTTCCCAAGCCTTTATGCCATGAATTATATTGAACCATGTTGCTGGATTCGGAGTCCACGTAGCCGTGCGTGTATACTGCAAGCTTGCGACACGGCGAGTGTGGATGTGTAATGACAAGCCTTTATTATTATTTTTTGTTTGTTTTACCCCAGGGATATAGAATAGATGTTTTTCATTTAAGAAGTATATATCGAAACCACTAAAGTGTCCCTAATGTCAACATAGTGAACAGATAAATACAAGCAGCATCGAATTGTCACTATAAATATATCTACAGTAGCTCTGCGCTGTTGCGCTCACCCGCGATCCAACAGTTCCCAAGTCACTACACAATGCGTAGACTTTGACATCAGCGAGGTTTGTTTTAATTTTGTGACAAAATGGCTAGAAAACGGTGTAAAATATGTGCACCTCCGGGCCAGGAGAGAAGGCGTGAAGAAAATGACGGATATAGATGTACATAGAGGATATAGAGGATAAAAAAGGTATATCTTTTTGTCCTGTTTCTTGAGCACTGTCCCGGTGATCCCATATTTCGCAACCAAGTAAAGACAAGCGAATTATCTAGGAACTCAATATCTACCGATGCCAATTGGAGCAACAGCGCCACCAGTGATATTCAAGATGGGCTGGGAACACAGAAGTAGAATCCTCTGTTGCTTGGAACCACATAGTGTTGTTTGTTCAGCCTATTTTGAATATATTTTCAATCATCTCTTTCTCTCTCTCTCTCTCTCTCTCTCTCTCTCTCTCCCTCTCTCTCTCCCTCTCTCCCTCTCTCTCCCTCTATGTATCTCTTTCTCTTTCTCTCTGGCCCCGTCTCGTTCATTCACCGCAACCGCTCATTCTGTTCCTCTCTATCTTGCTTTCTGTTTACCTCCATTTTTTTTCTCCCTACATTTTCTAATCAGGTATGCTGCATAGTTCTTTTAGACAGCCCCCCCCCCCCCCTCCTTGATGCTATTTTCACTCATCTGATGTAATCACAGAAATGAAAAAAAAGAAAGAAGAACAGCAATTCAATTCAGACGGAAGCCAATACCAGCAACAGCGCCATCTACGACATACTCTGAGCTGGAAAAATAAAAGTCTTTTGTGTCTGGAAATCCCAGGGATATTAGACGCTGTTTTCTTGTGTGTGTGTTTTATTTCACTCTTTTCCTTCTTCTCTTTCTTTACCTCTCCACCACCCTCTCTGTACATCGCATCATATGCCGTGATTCTTTTTATCTCCCCCTCTCTCTCTCTCCCTCTCCCCCTCTCTTTCTCTCTGCCTCTCTCTCTCTCTCTCTCTCTCTGTCTCCCTTTCTCTCTCTCTCTCTCTCTCTCTCTCTGTCTCCCTCTCTCTCTCTTTCTTTCTGTCTCTCCCCCCTCTCTGTCCCACTCTCTCTCTCCCTCTCTCTCCCTCTCTCTCTCTCTCTCTCTCTCTCTCTCTCTCTATATATATATATATATATAAATACATATCTCAATTTACCCATCTTTCAGACCCGCTGATCATCAGTATTCTAATGTAATCATTATAGACATGCACAATGGCCTAAGAATTGCTTTTCCAATCTCATTTAGTGTACAATGATACTAACACAACATTTTGAAAAGGGAAACAACAATACAAGTATCACACAGAACATGTCCTAGGTGAATGCATGGTACAAAACACTCAACATTTAATCCATTTTGTGCCAGATTTCTAATAAGTGTTTTGTTTGAATAACTTGTGGAAAAAGTTACAGCTGGCACAAAAATGGTAAAGTAACGAGTACGACATTGAGATAACCTATCCATATCATGTAGATACGAACATTAAAATAAATGACATGAACAATATAACGCAGTTTTACAATAAAATACTGCAGCCCCTGAAGACATGACACTAAGTAGAAATTCTTTCACGATTGAAAAATAGAAATAAACTCTGAGTTGGTCATTTGGTCAGTTGGTCTTAAAGGGCATATACTGTACTGGGTAGGCAAAAAAAGCCTGGCAAGAAGATTGCTAGCAATTACATTTTGAAGGCTTTTTTGCCTTCCCAGTACAGTATATGCCCTTTAATTTGTAAGGAGACGAATGACAGCAAGATAAACTAAGTTATTCTCAAATACTTAAAATCTATCCAGCTTTACCATCTTTTTTCTTTTAATTCTCCCGCCAGTCCGAAGACCTCTTTGGCATTAGCAAACTCACTACATATAGTAGGCCTATATGCAATGTACATTACATATTTACGGAGAGGAAATTCGGGTGAGCTGAAATGAATTTATTATAGAAAGCACATACATACATGTGTCATTAAATTCACACTACTGAATGTGCAATGTTTTGGGGGGACCTCAATCAAAGCCAAGCCTGTCAGTGGGGCCACATGGGCACCAAAGAACGATAAACAAACAAAATGAACAATACGGGATGACGCATTGGGAACTTGCCATGCAGACATGTCTAACATGCTCAGTTTGCCATTATATTCATATTCGTATAGTTATAATTTCAACTAAAAGTATGGTTAGTGAAATGGCAGTGCTATACCCGTATGTAAGGCTGGCTTCATGTTCAATTTTACTATTTGTACCATTTTACTAGTGTATTTCATACGATTACACACAAGTTTTTACATACCTCTATTGAAAATGTATTCTTTCATATAAATAATTAAAAGGGGAATTTATGTAATTATAGAGCACATACCGTATGGGAGAAAATCTCACACGTATCATGTTATTATGTTATGCAGGCAGTTCCTTGTAGCTTAAAGAGAACATCCACCCTGATGATTTAATAAAAACAGAAAAAAATGAAAGCAATATATTGGTGAACGTTTGACGAAAAACCGTCAAAGGATAAGAAATGCATGATTAGTGTAAGCCTAGGTTTTAATTTAGTGATGAGATGCTTTTCTATACGTTTTGTGCTGTATACTTACATAAATTTCCCCTTTTTTTATGAAGGAATAAATCTTTTCCATAGAGGTATGTACGTAAAAAATGTGTCTAATGATATGAAATACACAAGTAAAATGGTTTATATAAACATTACATGAAAACAGGGATATTCTGGAGTAATAAGTCCTCGGTTTTAAAGTCATTTTTAATGCAATAGACCAGTTCGTAATTACACCATGGTCGGATAATCCACTGAATAAATGCTATTAGACTGCTGACTTGAATTTTTTCATGAAGCTGTGTTTGATGATGGATGTAAAGATATTTTACAGTGTGACCGGAACAACAATAGGAGCAGGTGCACATGGAGGAATGTTCTTTCACTACCTTATCAGAGCTAAATAGCTGTTGCCATGTTTGCATGGTAACAAATTGGAACTATCTAATAAATTCCCATTTCACTTTGTGAGTAGTGAAATTGACCCGAGGTCATTTGCTACCAGCAATAATGTGCTCATGCGCAAAATGCAATTACGAAATTATCATCATAAATGTGCGTGCAGCCAAACCTATAAAAATATTCATGACCATGAGTAGGAAAAAATATAATTTTTAAGCACACGGACTGCAACCGTTTGGAAGCTTTTGTGGGGAGCGACTCTCATTTCAAAATCGCTTTTAGATTCATTGTTTATTTTTCACCAAATTTTGTTTTAACCAATCTAATCACTACGGATAATAAGAGATGAAAACAAAGGTCCTAACTAATGCAATTCGACTGAACAACGGTTGTTTGTGGCTGCATACGGCAATGGAATTGACATGTATACTAGCCGCGCACTCGGCGCACTGCTCTAGAGCTGTGATTTATTCACCGCCAATTACTCCCGAGCCAGCTTCCTGCCAGCTTTTCTCACTGAAACTCTCCTGAAGGATTTCACCATGGAGCTTTGGCATTTTGGTCACACGATACATCGCTTTGCGACTAAGAATAGTCCATTGAGTATTTTTCAAGGGCAAGTTCAGGTCAAACAGTTCCAGATTACAGGTAAATATTGACACTGAAGCCCAGGCAGCGATTCGCCAATCACGGACCCTGTTGTAGCCCGGTTCTGTGTCATGGTCTCTGATTGGCCGTCGGCCCAGAAGCCGGTGCTGCGAAGGGGAAATCCCTTTTTATTGTTTCTATTGTCTACGCTTCCAGGGCCTAGTTTGCTTGCAGGCACGCCATCAGATAGCGTGTTGTACGAGCAAGGCCAAGGGTCGCAGGGTGTTATTATCATTTACGATACACATGTAACCCGGCATCTCATGGCAGTCACAAACCACCATGGCCCCTTTGAAAGAGAAACAAATGCCAAGCAAAATCTTATCAAAGTACGCCTTTTGACGGCTGAATAATGTCATCAACTTTATGAGGGGAATATAATCGAAAACCATTGTCAATAATGCTGACACGCTTGGCTATGACACGCAATGATTTGAAATACAATCAAGAAAGTACGATAGAACGATTAGAATAATTTGTGAAGTTTAGACAAGCCCTATCCTTGTCAGTGGTTCCTATACTTCGAGTGATAGTTCAATCAAAATGTTACACTTAGTAATATACGCGTGATGGTCACTTTCAGAATGACAATCTTCTTCAAAGACAGTGATTTTGTTGAACCCTTAATGTGCCCCGTATGGATAATTTCACCCTTGATAGACACAAATCCCACACAACAGTATTTCATCTCACTCACAAAGGGTTAGAATTACGCAATCCAATCATGAAAATGTACACATTAACACAGATGTCAGTATGTTTGGTTTGTTCATTGTTATTGTACAAAACACAACGTCATGGTGTCTCAAACGAGTCCCAAATGGTCTCGTCATACTTATGTAGGAAGTGTTACTGATGAAAAGTATCATCTTCAAGGTATGATATACCAGTCTAAGGAGCTCCGTTTCGCGTAACTGAAGTTTTATAGGAGCAAGTCATGATAGAACAAAGCTCCTCTTCCGATCAAAGATGAGATCTACACTGTCTTGATCAATTGAAACATTATCTTCAGTCACCCCCTTCTCCCCTCACCCTTATACACTAAGCATAGTAATATTCCGTATTGCTATAAACGAAAACAATATTGTTAACTTGAGGGCTACTGTTTAGTATGTGATGGCTATCATTCATATCCACCCACCCACAAAAAAAAAATGAAAAAGAAATCATGATTATCAAAATGCAATTTCCCGTCTAGTTCGATGAACAACGACTACAGCAAGGGCGAAATGTTTCCCACTCATAATTCATCGAAAACATTGTGAAATTTAACATTTGATTAATAGGTTTTAACAAAGTGTTGTAAGAGCAAAGATGAACATAATGCATTATTCTTATATGAATTGTATCAACACTCTACGTGTTAATTCATAATAGGCACATATGGGTAACCGTGCCTCGGCTAACCGTGGGACAACACGTATCAGTAAAGTAGGTCGGAGTCCAATCCAAGCTCCAAAAGAGAAAACATGCGATGGTTCTGAATAACGGTGTATCAACACTCTATGTGTTAAAATAGGTGGGATTGCACGTATCTGTAAAGTAGGTCGGAGTCCAATCCAAGCTCCGGAAGAGAAAACACGAGATGGTTCTGAATAACGCATTCTCTGCCATGCTACCGCCCTTTGGGACTGATATGTATTACCAGTGAAAAATGCCTCAATGACGCATAATGAGTTAATATCACTTGACTCAACGGTGACGATGTTATTTTAGAAGCCTCAAGAGAATTAGGGGCGGATGATCACGTATAAGAAGAACTGATTGAATTATATTCCAGTATTAGTTGGAGTAAAGCGCCGTCATTAACCATTCCAAATCGCTCTGAGATGACTTGACGAGTTGATGAGCCATGGTCTAGATGACCGAGGTGCAGTTGATTGGTAATGGTCGGAGATCACACGACCAAGTGATGAGTAGATGAAAATGATGCCTGCATAAGACGTTAATTGCATCCTTACCTTCAATTACGTTGAATCTATTCATTGACATCTTGCCATCTTGGGTTAAAAGAAAAAAATGGACGTGCTTGCTGCGTGCTCTGCGTTCACATCAACAAATTCTTAAAAGCTCTGTCCATCTGTGGGCAAAGATTCGCTTTTCTAGTCCTATTTTGAAGCGAGTACACATGTACTTGAATTTGGTAGACAGACACAGCCTCCATGTACGTTATACTCCAAGGATTGCCAAGAGGAGAAGTAACTTGTGACTTGCCATTGAGAGCAGCTCAGCTCCGGCTCCTTCCCCGCGGGCTCGCCAGACTGGGCCCTGAGCTACGCGCTCGCTTCCTCCTTGCCCTGTTTTGTGCCATCTGGCAGCGATCCGGGGATACCCCTAGTTCATCCCTGCCGCATGCACTTCCTCCGTCCATCCATCTATCCATCCATCTATCCATCCAATTATCCATCCAGTCCTTCCAATTTCCACATCTAGGCTAGGGTAGGTCAACATTTACTTATTATGACCTCCCTCGATGTACTACGCGTTGTACCCGTATAATATTATAATGGTGCTGGGTAATAATTCTATCCATGGTATTATGAATGTGGATATATCCACGGTAATTTTATGGTTGTGGTTACAAAGGTAATTTCCATGTAATTATCATGTAGGCTTTGTTGATCTATATCCATATTATCATGGATAGGGATATATGTAGGCCTACCCGTGGTATTATCATGGATAATGGTATATTATCGACTGTATTATCATGGATGTCGATATATATATATATCAGTAGTATCATCGGGAATGTGGAATATGCATGTAGATATATATATGTGTGTGTGTGTGTGTGTGTGTGTGTGGTATTAATGGTACAATCAAGTACATGTAACTGTATATGTTAATTGATTCATCCATAGTTTAATCATGGATGTGGATATGTATCCATGGTATCATTTTAGAGATGGTGTTATTTGGATAGTGTGTTTGGGAGGGGAGCAGTATTCGATATTATCTATTATGACCTATGATAATGGTTTGTCATGATAGTATAATCGATAAATTACACAGTATTTCCTTGGAGTATATGCGCAATATCACAATTAAAATAATTGTATAATGCAGAAAAAGAGTTTGAAAGAGTGACAGGGGAGAGCAGAGAGAGAGAGAAAGAGAGAGAGGAGAGAGAGAGAGAGAGATAGAGAGAGAGGGGGAGAATGAGAGATAGAGAGAGAGAGAGAGAGGAGAGAGAGAGAGAGAGAGAGAGAGAAAGGGGGAGAGAGAGAGAGAGAGAGAGAGAGAGAGAAAGGGTATGTGGGGCAGGTGGGCAGGGTGTGTGTGTGTGTGGGGGGGGGGGGGGGGGGGGGTCCTGACTTAATACGACATCATGAATAATGAACTTGTGGAGAGAAATGAGAACAATAGTGAGCAATGTTTCCCGACGCGAAATGTGAAATTTTGTCTTTGTTCCTTTAATGGTTCACTCAGCTAGTCATGATGTGATATGTTCAAGGCTAAGATAACTTTAATATGTGCCATATAATGGGATAATTTGAATCAAACCAATCAAGCGCGTATCTGTAATTTTGGAGCAAAGCTAGCATTTTACTATTTGAAGGTTTGAGGACGAATTCGTAAATCGGAAAAAAAATAAGTGGCCCCGGCTTACGCAGAGTTCAAACATATACAAGGGGTGGAAAAGTATAGATCACTTTGTGGTTGATTTGGTATAATGCATAACAGATTAAATGTATCGTATATGGTTGCCAGGCCAGGCAATATATGTTCGTAATAGTTATAACATCTCCGTACTATTCCTATTGACAAACCCGGTTCGGGATGGCTGCAGTATGTATTGCATACCGTGATTACTGGGAACTTTAGCAATAGTCACTTTACGGTCTCCGCAGACGACACGATGTTGCCACGGTTCTACAGTCGTAAGGGCCAACTACTGGAATTGTGACGTCATCTACTTATACAAATCCCATGACTGGTCCTGTGATTCAGCCAGTTGCAGGGTCGTACGACTGATCGGATCGTGTCGTCGTCGGTGGAATGTATGCGTGTCTGTATGCAAATTAATTAGCTTGTACTATTTACCAGGAGGTGACACAATGTCACAAGGTCACTAAATATAACTTGCAACATTATTGTAATTACAAGGCCGACGTATACAATGTGCAGGGCCTCGCTGCCTGTTTTCATTGGACAGGGCCGATTGATTGTACTATAATGGTTACAGTTAAGGTAACATTTACAGTATAATAGTGATAGTTGTCCTATTTTAGGCTAGGTTACACGGCCCTCAATTTGTTCGCACGAGTGTATGCCAGTAGGCTGCCCTGGGATGCAAACAAACGTAATTATGTTGTATGCTGGTGACCTTAAACATTCGTCCTAGATAAGAGTGGATTGCTGCCGATCCATGTATGATGTTGTTTTCGTTGCCTAGGGAAAACACTTAATAACATAACACACATTAAATGTTCTTTGAATGTTTCCATGGTAAGAGTGTACTAATAAATACTATTTAGAAAATAGTTAAACTTTCGTGAACACCATGTGGTTGTATTCTTTCGGATAATTGACCAACTTATGGGATGAAGAAAGGATTAAAGTGAAAAGTGAAAAAAGAGGAGAGGTGAATTTTTATAACACTTACACAAGACTATTTTAGCTTTAGTTTTTGGTGTGTTAAACCGAAAACAAATGGAATGAAATGAAGGTAGAAGAACATTTTCTAAATAGTATTTATTAGCATAACACACATTGTTTCAATGTATATTTTTCCATAAAAATATCTTCGATCCACTTACATGTAATATGAACCATCTCTGTGGTAGGCCAATGCTTTTCTGTAAGAATTGTAGTAGTATTGAAATGGAAAGTCCAATAACACCATATTGTGTTTCACTAGTATAATAGTAATAGTAAAATAATAGTAATTTATCTGCGGGGGCTACTTCTTAAGCTTAGTGTCTTCAAACAAACACCATGAACTATGTTTTACATTATATCATAATTTATGAGGGGAATACTTTTTGGAAGGGGGGAGGGCTCTTCGTTTTTCGCTGGGGCGTTTTTATTTTACTGCGATGTCTAAATAGCTCTGAGCTCCCACTTATTTGTTTCGCTATCGTAATAAGCAAAAACAGACCATCGTAGTTTAAACAACGAGACCAACTCAATTTTACAACCACGTGTATTATGCAGGTAACCTAGAATTCAGTGACCCCTGGGTTGCCGGTTCGCAAACCAGAAGAAATCGAGTGTACGTCGCCATGCAACGTGATCAAAAGCTCGTACTGTCATCGTAATAATAATGCATTAACTCAAGTTCCGTCCACCGACCCATTGGGCATATTTCTTTTAGCATGTATTGTATGCAATCCATAGACATGATGGATATTACAGATTAAAGGTCACTAAATAACAGGGGCTGCCGGGCCGGCTGTTATCCCTGTCGGTTTAGAAATAGGAGAAGGCGTATGGACACTAGTGTACGTATCGGGAAATATTGTAGTCATTGTGTAATTCCAACCACGGGGGCAGAGGGCGATGAAGCCCCTACACAGCTAAAAAGAGCCCCCATGAATGACAAAAAGTCTCAACTGGCATGGTTCAATGACATCGGCCTTGTAAATGATTTTTTTAACAAATGATATATTCAATACAATAGTAGCCGTTCGTGTTATTAATTTTCATGCATTTTAAGGAAGTCACTTCATTGAGTGTTGCTGTAGTATTTGCTTCAGGTTTACTCTCAATATGTGCTTCTTTCCCCATGAAAATTCCCGTACCATATCGTTTTATATGACACGTTATTAGTAAAGGCGTAACTTTGGTCTAAGCGCGCACCTGCTTGGAGACAATTTGAGAGGGTTCGTTCGTCAATCCGTCAATTAGTAACTCTGGAGTTGAATGTTTACCCGCTGCTAGGGTACGTCACAAAGTGCATAAGACCTTTTGATCGACATGAGATAAATAAATGACCGAGCACGAGATGACAGGCGCTTAGTCGTTTCGAGTAGACAAGGCAGGCGTGCTAAAAATAAGGAGCTCCTCCTAGAAACGATCTCTCGTAGAAAGGTGTTGATTTGAAACGTCGGGCATACTGAAGATCAAATACGCATCGGGTGATTTTTAGGAGTGACTCCTCGACACACACACACACACACACATTCTTTCCTCCTCCCCCTCTTTTCACACGCGTCTTATTTATGAATGGCGGCAAGCAAGAGCAGACACAGCAGAGACGAGAAGGAGAGAGCTGAGGAAAGTCTATGGATGGACGGGGTGAAAGGTTATGTTTCCGGTTGCAGTGAGCTAGCTCAGGGCGACTATAGCTGAGATTGTGCATCAATGTGGATACTCGTGATCAGCTCAAGCTGAATGCTCAATTCTGGTGAAGGTTTGACCTTGTTTTCCCTGGAACTCGCAGCAATAGCAAAATGAAAAGTGCATTTCTTTGATAGCGTGACCAATGAGCACCGTTTATCAACAGACCCACCCTGATCGTTATTGAGCTTACTCGTGTAGTACGCGATATGTTGCTGCCCACATCAAACCATTCTGCAACCCGAATGCTGAGCGTGGTTGACAGTCGTTCTTTCCTGCTGGCTCGAGATAATCAAGATGGCATTAAATCTGAGTCCGACTGTGTCATGCTTTTATGTCGACTTGATTTGGGGCCAAGAAAGGAACTCGTCGAAATCGAACTTGGCCTTCCAACTCTAGATGGGTTACTGTGCTGCTATACCTATTCACTACTCGGGCAAAGACCGTTGCACACTCGCGCCCGTGGGCGTAAAGGCGATCGCGAACCATACACACTCGTGGAAGACAAATGGAAGTATCAATAAAAATCGGGAAAAAGTGGCATCGAGCAACAAACTGTCGTTAAGAAATGCACCTCTGAACTGATGGTGCATACGTTATTCATCATACACATTTACAGATAACTCACTCTTCAGGTACGTTCTTCATATTTATTTTAAATTAACCTATTTTTAAATACAGGCCTATCCATCGCGAACGACACCGCCACAAGCAACAGTTTGCTCTTGTCGCGCGATGTACTTGCCTGCACAATCCGACAGTTCGTCACCCGGCTCGTGACGGGTGGTTTTCACCTCGAACCTCGATGGCAAATTGCGTTCCCGTCACAATCGTTTGTGATACACTATGTGTCATATTCTATCAAATTGTCAAGATTATTAGACAACATTTGGGCGACATCTAAATGAAGCAATGACGTTCGATCTCTTATTTTCATGAAATTCGTTTTTACCAAACCGAATTCCAATCTTTCTTCTAGCAATTTTTTTTTTTTTTTTGCTCCTCGTTTTCCATTTCCATTTCCATTTCTTAAATGCAATAGAATAGGTTTGTGTTTTTGGAATCTTCTAAGTTTGTCGGCATGATTAGAATCAATGTTTGATAAGGCAACTTGTTTATCCTAGGTTATCAAAAGACGTATTTGTGTAATCTTATCACTCGTTCCTTGAAATGCTGTTATGAGTACAAGAGCTCATTTACGCTGTGTTGAAATCAGTATTTCTGACCGTTGACCGTTGACTTATACTATCATAATTATTATGCCATGTGAGCTGAATATATCACACACAAAAGAAAAAAGAATGCCCTAGAAATATGATATCCCATTAGTTCTCTATTTCGCCGGCATCTTTATTTCATTGTCTTGTTAGAAACGATGAATCTATAAGAGATCATTCCTATTAATGTTGGGGAAAGTCAAGTCAAGAACACATCAAGAACATCAGGAACATCAAGATTAAAACTTTCCCCGAAAATGAAAAAAAGAAACGTTTTATATGTATCAGTATGAAAATAACGTTTGATAGGATGCATACTTAAATAACTAATTGTAGTGTGATTTATGCTGCATGTATATTTCTTTAATTACGGTATTCTTACGTATCTTTTTTTTTGCCTTATTCGTATCCATTTATATATTCATTTTACTCGTGTATTCGTCTAGACATGCACTCATTAATGGTTTTGGAAAGTTCTTGTTATTATCTTAAAGGGTAGCGAAAGCAGTTACTGTAACTGACATCACAACACTAAAAAAATATATTTGATTTTGGCCAAGAATATCATAGAATTGTAACTACGACAACAGAAAATTTAGTGTATGTTGTATTCTCTGACCGGCTACCTTATACACTCTCCTGATTCCACTTGATGTTACATGTTAGGCACTTAAAAAACTGTTAATTAAATTACATGTATTTGTCTTGCTTGTGTGACCTAAATCAAGCTATACAAGTTTTCTGTCTTGGCGCTCAGAAACATAGTATAAAGCGCGGTATAAATATACGTCAATGTTATCAAAATAAATTACACCGTTGCATTGCCTCATAAATTAACCAACGTGGTTTGCACATTTATGCTAATTACGAATATCAGACATTATGCACTCTGTAAAATGAAATAACGACCGCCTAGTACATGCACTATACACATACACGTGTGATTTGCTACACATATTTCCATTTCACACACCTTCAAGTAAAATGATAGAATTGGAAATATGCCAAAAGAAACTCAACACCTTCGCTTTTCATCTAATTGCCACAATCTGAAATTAGCCATCGTGATTATCATATCGTTGACTTTCGAACCTTAAGTTGCAGCGTGATAGCCCAGAGTAAGACCCTCGCGGTTCCCATCACCCATACCTTCCTCTATAGTTTGATCGTGCGATCCCCCTTCAGGATTATCAATGTACGGAGATCATATACTTTGTTTAATGTACCCATTTTTGTTTATTATCGACCGTAAGGAAAACAGTTTTGAGACCGTCTAAAGCCACCAGGAATAGATCAACCTCACTATATCACCCTCATCAGCTTCACTATATCACCCTGACTCTATCAGGTTCACTATATGATCAAACCTTATATGATAATATAGTTTTTTAATATCTTTGATCAAAATCTTGTTGCATTTTCTTCCAAATAGAAGGATACTATTCTCACATAGGTAGAGTTGCACTCTCTTTATTTCTTTCTTCTTTTTTTTCTTTCGGATGATTAATTATTTCACTTTACACGTGTTTTCCTAAAGTTCATGTGATGATAATTTCAACTTAATGATACTGTAGTGTCATATGAATGTATTATAATAGTCACTCAAGCTAGGTTTAAATCTACTCACGAGACCATCTACCGAATTATTGCACTCAACGTTACTCAACCAGCGGCAACCCTCCACAAGCATTTGATATTGGTCGCTCATATCACTAAAGTTTGTGAATATCGGGATCGATGTGATGGTTAATTAATTGGACCGTTGATGGTAATGCATTCATTTATCCATTATTCATGTATTTGATGAAAGATCTAAAAAAGATACCCAACATGTCCTCCTTCATTCTGGGAGCCACCTTTAAACCCTGCCTCTAGTGACTATTATCAAAGTCTGCGACATCTTATCCCGATCTTGCCGGTAGTAGAGATAACTAGCAATTACCTGCAAAGGAAGACAGAGACGAGGAGTTACCTTACATTTTTCGTAAGAATTGTTTTGATCGTTTGAGCGTACAAAATCATTAATATTAAAATGAAAATAAAAAACCATTTTTGTACGAATCCATAATGGTTCAGAATCGATACATGGAAATCGGGTTTTGATAAAAACACAAATCATAATCGCATTTCACCGCCCCGAAACCTGCTCAAAACACTCGAGCATTTACCAAGAAACTGCTTTCATTTATCGAAAGTGATTTCTCCGCTACGATGTATCTGAATCAAATATTAGCTTTACGTGTCCGTGTATCGCAAGCGGAAGATTCGAGCAACTCTATAATGATAATAACCGTAATAATGTATTTGTAGTGCGTATATCACATCTGTCTCTATACGATGTAAGAACTTGAAATAAAGCAAGAAATGACAGAACCGTTCAGCGTGTAATACTGCGTAGTAGTTACTACACATAATATCCCATAATACAACAAAAAGGTGCCAACACAGTGTACTTATATCTGTATGTTATCTGTGTATCTATCTATGTTATCAATTGGACATAATCTGTTTAAAAAAACCGGCACTATGTAGTCCATTTTTATTTGTACTTTTGTTAGTTCCCCAGTGCACTAGTACTCGACACAAACTCCTAAATAAATTATTTTAAAAATACGTAATATCACTATGTTCAAAAACATGATGCTATACGTGCATTCATGACCGTGTGAAAGCAAAACTGTACTTCGAGGCTCCTGAGATATCAATCATTCCACCTCATACTCAGAATGTAAAAGGCCATAATCACTACGAATCACTGGTCAAATGTTTTTCTTCTCGTTTGGTATATATTCATCCCTGGCTGGTCGATATGCCTTTAAAGCAAAAAAATAATCCTCAATATTATCATAGTTCATTCCATATTTCATTGTAGTATACGGGATTTGATATGATCTTCTATTTCCTGCACTATCATCAGTCTCACAGTCTCACTCGTGAAGTGCTGAAATCATTATGACACCCGAAATGAGTCGTTTGCTCCCAAACAATAAACCGTCTATCTCATGAATATTAAAGTTTTAATTTGACTGGCTGCCTGTCGCAATGTCTACCTCCGTTCTCCGTTTATGTTAAAATGAGTGATACTCATTAAGTTATGCGCCCATGCTGTCTGGTCGGTAAATCCAAACAAAGGATACCTGCATGTGGTTAGCGGGAAATTAGATAAAACAGGGTTGGCAACGTATTTGCAATAGTATTCATACATATGACGATAATTTGATTATATATACTGAGTGTTTGGTGCAGAAACAACCAACAATTATTGATCTTGGAAATATGAATACATATTTCATTTATTACATGACTATATGTATAATATACTTTACTATATTACAATTGTTAATATTATGCGCTATATAAATGTTTGATTATTATTATTATTATTATTATTATTATTATCATTATTATTATATCATTTCATCCACATAATATATATAAAAAAAAAAATAATAACTTTCCTAAAGGATAATGATGCTGACTAATTAGTGCAGAAAACAACCAGAATCGGTAAAATAAATTTGCACACATATTTCATTAAATCATATACATTACATCCACATACAAACACATACCTTGAGTATGGGAGGGGAATATTCAGTTTAAGTGGTGCTCGTAATACTCTGTAATCACATTAAATACATCATATAAAATATCTGTTATTTTAAGAAAAATGACAATTGGAGAATATTACTCAGCGTAATGATAAAATTGATAACCTCACTAAGTCTATAAGCCATTTAAAAATCAAATATATGTTCATTAACTTGGGGTAATTTGAGCTGTCATGAGCGTCATACGCCTCTGAGGCATTCTAGAACTAGATATACGAATCAACCATAGGGCAGCTTATTGGCTGGCAATGAAAAAGGTTCATTTCATTCAATCTAACAGTCCAAAAATATATCATAAAAGCGATAAGAACGTGTAATGTTAGGTGTTTTTATGTCAGTTTGATGACTGTCGTGTACTTACAAGCATAACATCTCGAAATAAAATATCTTTCTCGTCATTCGAAATTCACACTGACCACTTTTTTTTCCAAATCGGGCGTCCATAAAATGCCAAACGAAAAAATAAAAATGACAGAAGCAGTATTCTTTAGTATCGATCTACCTGAGGAAACAGCATGCTGTTGTATGGAATACTACATGATCTACCATAAAAAATGCCGTTCGATGATACGTGTTTTGAGTCAGCTGGATAAAAGTAGAAGATAAAATAGTGACAGAGAAACTTCTTATTATCATGAACATTGTGATTCAAGGGTAGGCCTATTCCTGCATTTTAACGAGTTTTGCCTGTCGCTTCGTCGAAAGGACATTCATCATAATTATCTGTATGACTTTCATCATTTGACACCTACTCCGATCAGACAACTATTTAATGCCACTGGAGATGAAATGATCATCATCCTTGCTTCTTTTTGTTAAACTGTTAAACTGTTAAACTGTTTTTTTTTCTTTTTTTAAGTGCCACATGCGACTTTTCGTTTTACAAGTATTGCACACAATTCCCACAGAGCAAGTTTATCTGGTTAAAATAATGCCACCTACTCTCTTAACACTCATATTACCAAGACATGAAGAGACCTTTCCTATATAACCCTATAAATGAGCCCTTGGTAATGATGGGGTTAAAATGTCCAGACAGGCATAATGGACTGTATTTACAACGGTGGTATAACTGTGTAAGAAACGTTGACTAACTCTATGGGGCGCAAAATAAATAATTTCATTCCGTCACAAATTGATTTTTTTTTTAGAATCACAACAGTGAGTGATTTCACTTATTCGCTGTTATTGTTGTGTGGACAAAATCAATATACCATAGTGATTTCGATGACAAAATCAATGATATTGAATCTATAATGCTTCATGTTGTTTTATTTGGCGTCCCATAATTTTAGTCCAGGTTTAGTACACTGTTTGCGTAAAACCTCTGAATACGAAAAGTTGTTTAATAATCCAGTGTCGAGGGTCCTTTTGCTCATTGCACAACGGGACGAGCTTCTAGACCACGCCGTCCCAGCCCGGTCGTAAAAGCCGCGCTACAGCCTGTCATGCTTGTAGGCCGGGCGCAGGGCTTGGACTCTAGTGGCTTCATTCGGGGTGTGTTCAGGTGAAAGGGAGGTCGAGCACCAGATGGTTACATCAAACAGGAGTTGTCTCCATTTAAGTGAACTTGAGACCTTGCTACGAGACACGGCAGAGGAATGCCGTAAGGAGAGGAATACGATCACCCCCTCCCCACCTCCCCCACCCACTTCGAAATTGCAAACAAACTTTGTAACGAATCGTTAAGATTCAACGGGAATTTTGGTTAACTAATCGATTTAATATCAATTATTGTCACCTCAGTTTCAAAAGAGTGAAATCGATAATTGATTTCTAGATAACGATTTTGTTTTAAGAAATCGTTTCTGTGCCATGTTGGGCCTATGATTCAACTATTGCTAGGCACACAGATGATGCTATACACACATTGGGCCTTGGGGTCTATATTTGAACGTACCCATAGTCTTTAGAGACAGACTAGCCGTTTTGCAGTTCAAAAAACATTTAAAAAACACTTAAAAATAGAAGAAAGTACTTTATAAGAACTTCTCTCCCAATAATATAATTGTAAGCTAACTTAAAGCGGAATAATAGGAATCGCTAGATTTCGAGAAGGTTTTTGGGCGGGTCTTCCAAAACTGGGTTCTTCGACACTGAAACATTTTTCGAATAAAATTTGTTTCGAATTTACATTCGCATTTCAGGTAACATCGATTTCATTACTCGTAAAAGTTACTAATCAGTGCAATAATTTCCATACATTTAGAAGTCTGTACTGATAGTTTTATTTCATTTATTCAATTTACCCCAGTCGGCTTCAACCCGTTGTTTACAGGAGTCGGCTTGAAAACTAAACAATGTGAATAAGAAATATTTATCAACACTTTGTTTTTAAGAACAAAGTGGTAAAACATGTCAAACCTTAACATAATTTGTTGCAATATGGTACTGTTGTCTTCTTTCTTAATAAGATTTGTTAATTTTGTTTGCTAGTATATGTGATTTATATATTACATGCTTTTACTGTATACCTGTTTTAATTGTAAACTGAGTCATACAAGTCCCTTTTATGTTGATAAAGTAATGCATTGCATCAATCTGAATAAGCAGCCTTAGAACGTTCCAATAATTTCTCATCTCGTTATTTACCTGATGAACACTTATTACAGATACGATTTATTCGTATTGACTGTAAACGTAAGCCGAGCTTTATAAAGCATGAAACAAAATTGTCTTTCATAAGCTAAATAAATTCTCTCAACTGAGATCAATAGAAGTATCCTGGAGCTTGTCCGTTCTGTTTCCTGTCTGGAATCACGACGCTCGTGGGATTAATTATCTGCAATATTGTCAAGTCATGGCATGTTAAGACGATGGGGGTGACATCTCAATGAAGGGTTTTATGTTAATCTCACCATGGACCTATCATGGATGGACTGCGCTCGGATAGACTTCCTTTGATCTATGATGACCGCCGCCTCATAAAACTTCAAGACATTCAGCCTTCGCTGGGAATTCATAGCTGACCTTATTACACACACTGAAAATTCGATTGGGGGTGAGCGAAGGGAAATTTTGATAAAATTGTAGAAATAATTTGTTTCTTTCGTTTTTTGAACGTCTCCGCACATGAAATCGAGGTTGTTTTCATGGAAGGTGAAACATTCAATAAACGATTTACAAGATAATTGCAAGGAAATATGATTGCCCAATGTGCGATGTGGAGGCATTTCTCTGACATGTTTTCGACAGTATTCTCGATTTATCAAAAAAAAAAACCGAAGCAATAATATAATCTAAAATTCACAGAATCGTGTCACAATACGATGTTCTACTACTGCACATGCACTCCAGTACACGAAGTGGTTCTGAAATCTTCTGCGCATATAGAATATATATTCCTCAAAATGCATCCTACATTTGTCTTGCTTGTTTGGCGGCGGATCTCCCTCGATCAAAGAGCCAAACGCGTAAAATATTCCAATGTGCTGTCAATGAGTTAATTACACTTCTTGCTGACTCCATTCCTTACACCTCTCTGATCTCACCTCCGTGAGACTATCCTTGCCTCGTCTGTGTCTCCATGGCAGAGCTATATCCCCGTCAATCAACCCGTGAATACAACGGGGACGAGATTGGCCGCTCAGACTGGTGACCAAATTCTTACCAGGAGCAACCTCCCTGTTCTGTTCTTACCACACCTCCTATGAGTGCTGCGTGTTACGGTGATGGGTTTGATTACAAGTCTTATCTTATTGAAAAGTGATCACTCGTAAAACTCTCTCTCTCTCTCTCTCAGTATGAATGGGTAGCACGGATGAGTTTGCTGTAAATTTTGCCTGCTGAATCCAGCAGAAAGCAATGCGGAAAAATATATTTTTCAGCACAATACACAGATAACCCCGGGTTGAGGTGAAAAACGGGTTGAAGTTTCACTGTTGCGCCCCTACCCTTGGGCGGGGACAGGCTTATATTTATGAAGCAGGCCTGTGTTACAACGGAACGCATCATACATGTAGACCCAGTGAACAAGGAGCTTTATAAATGAAACATCAACTAATCATATCATGTATCCTTACTTGTATCCCATACCTATTACGCTTTTTGACCGACTTGTTTTGTGTGGTGTTTACAGGTGTAATGAATACCATATCATTTGATGTTGTTGATTTTTGTCTTGTAATATTAATTTGTATGAGCTATCGACTAATTTGTAGTATTAAGATAACTATGCTGCCTCATTCTTCTTTCAAATATTTTATCACAACAATGTTTGTTATATATGATTATATATCATGTAGCATATTTTGGGGTTTCGGATAGAAACTAGATTCTTAAATGATAGTATTTTTGCCCACATATTAATATGGTGAATATTGTATGCAAAATATACAGGAATATTGAGGATGGATAACCGAAATATATCGTACTTTCTCGTATTTTCTGTCTGATTTATGTTATCGTCTTTTAGTCGACTGTAAACATTGAATTCACAGGGCCGGCACGTACGTGACTATCTTTCTTTTATCAGAAAGCACAAGGCTGTGTAAAAACGTGTCTAATGAATACAATTTTCACCATTGCAGTACAGATTTTTTTTTTTTTGGACAAACACTATTAGTGTGACATAATGTAAAGTGTAACTACGAGAAAAAGAGGCATTGCTTCTGTATTTTTCTCACATTGTTCCATATTCATAAAAAGTTTACTGGACTCTCCAGATTTTTAATCATGAATACCTACCTGAATTCATTTTATTCCGCTTATATTCGTCTTACATTTTTCCATGTTCGTAATGATTCGACGCATTTCTCATGTGCTTCAATCTTGATACCTACCTATATGCATGTTCTTATTGAGTTTTAAATTGTTGTGTATCTACTTCGTTTCCGAAGGGTGGAAAGTTGCAAATTGCTTCTGAAAAGTAACAAATAGTTTGCATTGTAGCGGTACTCATCGATTATGCGATGATTTTAGTTTCCTTCATACTTTGCCTTGAGGTGGGAGATAGTGGGAGAGGGCACGAGGATCATGTTGTAAGGGCACGAGGACTCGAGTCCAATTACCGTTCCCATCTTTCAGCCCGTGAGGGCGTTTTCATTCTTCACTTTCGGGGGAAGATTAAGAGTGGGTCAGAGCCTTTGTCCGGTCGAAAAACAAAACAAAAGACAGCCATATCTCCGAAGAAATGCAGGAAATATGTCACCTGTAAAGATAACGCTAGGTTTTATAAAGAGGCTTCCGGGAAAATTACAGAGAGAAACATTTCGTTTCCATACACCCAGTGATACAGATTGCATGCACGATGATTTAAATTATTAGCAACAAAATTACAGGATGTACAAAATCCAGCATGTGATCGTATTTACAGGGTGTAAGTCAACATTCTTTTTTCATCAGTAAAAATAAATTAGATACAGCATGTATGTTGAGCTCCACTGATCGACATCTGGCCATGGACTGGGTATATCATTAAGGATGATTGTGTTTGCAATTAGCTCAACCTGTTTTAATGAAAGGTGTATCATGCTCTGGAAGCGTTCAAAGACCACATATTTTGTTCAGATGAAATATTTATCCATAGCTTTAAATTCGAGAAGGTCTTTTTTTTTTAAAGAAAATTTTCTTTTGCTCGATTACTAAGAGTATCTGAAATTCACTATGTATTCTTTTCTCTTTTTGAAAGTATTTCGTTTAATTGCCATTTAGACAGAGGTACCGAATTCACACACTCAGTTGGATGGGTTTTTTTTAGAATGTGACTATTTCTTCCATCGTTGATACGTGGATCAGACAGTGAACAATTTTTTACTGGCTTTTGAAACTTTTGATAATATTTACATATGTATATACCATCGTAATACCAACAACACGATGCATTCAGTAGTGGTATGTGCTGTATTTAAACTAACCAAGTGATAGAGAACTATGTAATAGTAAACTCTATCAAGGCGCCTTTAAAAGATGCAATTTTAAGTATTCACAAAAATCCATGAATACAAACTGATCATAATACAAAATGACATAAAACAGTTGCTAATAAACACTATTTAGAAAAATAGTAAAACCTCCTTTGACACCAGGGGGTGTATTCTTGTAGGATATTTGACAAAGATGTGGGGTGAAAAGGAAAAAGAAAAAGAGGAAACGTGTATGGATTTATATCATATTTTGTACACTTACTGCTCAGTATTGAACTCTTTAAGTACCAGATGTGCTTTGTTCGTAAGTTATTCACACAAACGCCATAGAACAGCAGTTTATCTGACACTGAAAGGGTTAGTCCAAACTATAGAGAGGTGAGAGTGGTGGTGTGAGTTGTGAGCTAGTCACAAAATAATTACACAGAAAAGGAAATATTTAGTGAGAAAGAGCAGATTTTTTTTTAAAAACATGGTACATGTAGTAGACTAATACCTTATTTTTAACAAATGGGCGTCATAACGTTTCAAGGTATGTATTTCCTTTTCTGTACAACAATTTTATGACTAGCTCACAACTCACACCACCACCACCACCAGAAGAAGAAGAAGAAGAAAAAGAAGAAGAAGGAGAAGAAGAAGAAGAAGAAGAAGAAGAAGAAGAAGAAGAAGAAGAAGAAGAAAAAGAAGAAGAAGGAGAAGAAGAAAAAGAAGAAGAAGAAGAAAAAAAAAGAAGAAGAAGAAGGAGAAGAAGAAGAAAAAGAAGAAGTAGAAAAAGAAGAAAAAGAAGAAGTAGAAAAAGAAGAAGAAGAAGAAGAAGAAGAAGAAGAAGAAGAAGAAAAAGAGGAAGAAGAAGAAGAAGAAAAAGAAGAAGAAGAAAAAGAAGAAGAAGAAGGAGGAGGAGTAGAATTAGACATTTAAAAATGTATATATGATAATAAGATTAGAAATAAATCAATAAAATAAAAAAAAATACAAGGATTGCAATTTGTTGTGATTGAGTGGAAAAGAAAGCATAACTTCTCGATTTTAGATTCAATTTGACAAAATATGGCTTGGTATCCACTGCTAGTGAGGAGACGAGCAAGCGATACATGCAAAGATTTTACAGCAATGATTTCTTGACGGAATCATGTCGAGTCATAATATTGTGATAAGCAGCAACGTGACATGCGATGTGACTGTTCCTATCGCTAGGGAGATTTTAGCTGAGGGGAGCGAAGTGGGACTGGGCTACCCTGCCGTGTGTTCCGGCGGCGTGAGAGGCTGGTGCTCCGGGAAAAATCTCCAGGATGTATTCAAAGTAGATGATTCTAGGCTTTAGTTTCCGGGTTATGTCAACTCCCATTCTTAACCGTTTTAATAACCCGTAGCAGAGAAAAAAACATTCGTAGTCGCTGTAATGCTCTTTATTCTATATATTCATTTGGCCGATGGAACTCAATTTAAATAATAATAAAATAAGTTTGTATTTGTGTCTATAGTCTTGATAGTTTGCAATGTTCAAATTACCTGTGAAATAATTATCGCTCGCCCAAGTGACACGTAAACCCGATTGTTATATTATGCTTCGTCGTTATCATCATATACTATCAGTATTATAGACAATCAAAAGAAATGAAAACATGCAGCCAATTAGATAAAATTGTGGGGTTTTTTTGTTGTTCTTGAGTTCCACTGCATTTGATTACAGAACATGGCAACACACCGTATTAATATATATTGAAATAAAGTGTTGCCAATTTGAGAATCTCTCCCTGCTTAGTATTTTTAAATGAACTATTGCCGATTTGATAAAGCATGCTGCACATTCATGGGAAATATATGTTATCTGATAACGCGTGCTTGAACAATTGGTGTTCAGTAATTTATGCATTTGTCCAGGGAAGTCATCTCAGAGCCCACAGGCCTGCATGTACAAGAGGACCACGTACTATACAAACCGATGATATGATGCAGAGGTAGAAATCATTAACATATGAATGCAAACATATACATTTACTACTAGATTTTAAAGTAAACATTCGACGCTTTGGAAAATTAAGAAGAATAATGTTACAATTCGAATCAAGCTGAAATTTAATCATCGTAAAGTTGAAGGATGTCATTTTGGGGAAAGAAGGTTTGTGACATTACATTTAGTTAATATTATTGTGGTAACCCTTATTGACATTAAAAAAAGGAAAGCATTGTTATATTGTTTTGATTCAATTCTAGGTTTATTCGATAAAATACATTCACATGTTTCGTGACAACGTCAAGTTGAACATGAAATTACACATAGTAAAGGAAAGGAGACATAATAACACACATTACTGAAAAAAAGAACTAATAGACAAATCATAAGAACAGTCACAATGCCATCAAAATGTATGTCAGATTTTAAATCACAGTTTGAAATTAGTATTGTGTTTTTCGCATAATGAATGGTAATAGATAAGTAGATATAAAATTTTCAAAAGCCATACGTTGAACAGGGTTTGTTATTCATGTTGTATGTTGTGTGCATAATACATAGCTGAGAAGCTAGTTTGAATACATCTTTGTTGTATAGATTCGAAGGAAATATTACAGTAAAATCATGCTGACATTTAGTCTCAAGTGTCATTCTAAAGTCTTTGCGAAGGGTGATAGCATTCATACGGCACACGCAGTCCTTTGCAGATAATGTGAAACTCATTTTCAAAACGTCGTGGTATTGACTGGTACCTTGGAAACTAATTTCTATATAGTAATGACCAGCAGTTACACGCTCTTTCTCCCATCTTCAAAGTTGCACATATAAAACTTTCATTATCTATAGATAATGTTGATGTGTAAGCTGTGATTAATATAAATATACCATCAATCAAATTTATTACGTGCTGTTCTTTCTACTATAAAGACCTACTTAAAAATGTTGATTATACAGAAGTTGAATTCTTTTCAAAGGAAACAGTGAGATATTCTCCATTGCTGATCGGCTAATAATTTCAGCGGCTGGCGGTCACAAGTGCAGTCTTTGTGAAGTACCATATTTATTAGTTCGAAAGGAAAATACATACCCTTAATGAAATAAATGTCTTATTGGAATATAGTTTAGACCAAGTATTACAATGTTATATCTTTCCATTTCACTTTTGAGAATTCAGACTTTATATTATAGTTTAACTCTATCATACTATAATGTTTAAGATAATTAGTTTGTCATCAAACTCATCATATGCTTTTTATTTTGTCTGTTTTATTTCACCCCTGGTAAAACTCCATGCAATTCGGCCACTGACCACGACTTTAGTAGTTTCCTTTGTCAATACAATGTAGCCTAATTTTAGAGTATTAAATGGATGCGCGCCCCTCTCCCTCTCCTCAAACATGGTCATTATTGGGTGTATAATCTTGGGGGTCTGTGATCATGCATGCAACTGGAAACTAGGTGAATTTGATACCAAATAATACGTCTAGGTGTGTTACTGTTGCATCTGCATCGTGTACCAATAAAGCTACACACGCTATTTTGTGTTATGCGTTTATTCATTCATTCGTTCTTTCGTCATGTAAACGTGTGTGTATGATTAATTTGTTACTTTGTTAGCATCCTCCTTTTTACCAATGAAATGTTAAGTGATCCTGTTCCGAAGAGCACGCATTTGGGATGCACTAAATAAACGAAAACTAAAACATGAAGGGAATCCATTACAGAGGTGGCGATTGAATGCATCATTTGGTATCAGCTCTATCACAATTTCCATCCCCCATACTTTGATTTATATATATATATATATACACACGTATATCGGGCAAAAAATGCAATGTGGATGCAATATGAGAATCATAACTGACTTGTGGAGATTCAGGTCTCTTCCTTCCCCAATGATGGATTATTAGCTATATGGTTAATCAAGATATATGCTTCTTTCTTTTGAGATGTTAGAGGAGCATAAATGCTCAAACTTTGATTGATATTGTAGCATGCTTGTGTCTGGCTCAACATATTGAAATATCATTATAAATTCCCATTTTGCTGCTCTCATACTGCGGCGAACCTCCAAGCGAATGAACTGACGAATGCTATTCGCCAACAAACCGCGGTGACCACAGAGTGGTCGCCAGCTATTCGTCGCATTCGCGGTCGTTCATGGGGTGTTGCGAATATCAAGAAATATGCTCTTATAATTCGCAAGGAAAGCCTATTTTGACTTTTTCGCAATATTTTCGTAACCCATTCTTATTGATTGCAAGGTAGTGGTAGTGATTGTACGACATCGGTAAAGATTTCCTAGTATTCAACTCGATATTGCCGTACGAATGCAAACAAAATTTTGAAAAATTTTCTGATTTAAGATGAGGATTTTGACTCTGTGGTGAAACATTGGGCATGGGTTTATGCCATCCGTCACTCATGACGTATACAGCCCTGTCTTTTCTAGATGGGTTCGAAGAGTATTCGCAAGATTCTCAAGGGTATTCGTAAATGCTAGTATCAATCGCGAAAGATTCGCAAGAATTTGACACATTGCTCGTGATTCGCAAAAATTGATAAGAATATTGTGCAAGCATTCGGCAACAATCGCAACATTTTCGGTCGGATTTGTCGCGAATCTAAAACCGTCATAATCGCAAAGATATTCGTCACTGTGTGAGATCCACATAAAGCTTCATCATTCATTAAAATAAAAACAGATATAGCTATGTCATTTTTTTATTTGTAAGCTCTGTATTATTATTATTGTCATTGTAGCTGCTTATGTCAATATAGTAAGCTAATATTATAAGCCTGTGCTGCTGATCAGCATTTGTTATATCTGACTAGATAAGTGAAAAAATACATATAAAGTTATCCAGTATAATAAATTGCATATGCTCGTCCTAAACATTTATAATTGGTGGGATATGTGTTCTGTTAATTCTTTATGTACCACATGTAAATTTATTCATAGGGGTAAAGTTTATCGGGCACACAGAGAGTTAAAATTCAGCCAAAAGTACATGTTTGGATGAAGTAAGGCCTAGTATTAAATCGAATTTATACGGTTTACTAGTATATCAAACAGGATTTGCATACTAGAGCGATGCGTGACATGCATGGATCTATGTAGAGTCTGACCCGACCAAGCGGACTCTTCAGACTGTCTCCTGATATCATTCACTAACCTCGGTAAGTGGTCTCCAAATGATACTAAGAAAGGCAATATTACTCAGTTACACAACCTGCACAATCCAAAGAAGACGAATTATTACCATAAGTACTTTTTACACTGTGCGTCTTCATTCTGTTATTTTTGATGATAATTATAACTTCTCTAATACAAGCTTACATTGTTTTGTGTCCCACCCCCCATTCTTAATCACTTTCATTCTCCTGTTTTGCATGCACCTTGTCCCCACCTCTTATGCGTTGATTGTGTTTGTTAAGGCGAATATACCACAAGTGCAAGCATTTAGGAATTTTCTCCTTCCTTCAAACATAAATGAATGATAACGAAATATATCGATGAATGTTGAATTATGCTTTCCATTTTATTCCAAAACTTTTTAATCATGTGACAATTGTGTGATTTTAATGTGCAGTTGTGTGAAAAATGTATGATTCATTGTTTGTTTGAAGGAAAATAAATGTTTCCAAATCAAATCAACCCAGTACGACTACTATCTCCGCTCGAGATACACCCGCAGTACGTAAACTGGGAGCCGTGCTGTGTGTCGGTATCGATATTTCCCCGCCACCCGTTCCCAATACACCCATTAGTGGAAACACGTTTTCGCTGGAAATTTGTCATGGTTTAAACAAGATTGGACTTTTTTTCTTTATTGATTTTGTTGATAATGGTTTAAAAAAAAACAAGCGTAAACATCGCATTCTACTTTGAAATTACTTTATTTATTTCAAACAACAAAATGTCCTCCTTTGTTAATATCGCTACGGTTTCGTTAAAAGCCTGGTCATTTATGCATTTTCTGGAAAGAAAATATTAACAGAGATTAACAATACAAAATTGTACACTTCCCAGTATGCATCAATCTGTAATTCCCATTTTTAACTTAAACTAGAAATTAATAGGTGTAATTCGATTTATATATGTGGAGAAACGGCAAAATTGTGAAATAAAAGCAACCTCGCATTGCGGATACAGAAAATACGCGTTGCAGCGCGGTGAGGGGTTTTCCGCCAGTTTCCCTTTCAGCTCGAAATTAGGCGGCAATCGTCACCGGGCGGGTAGAGCGGCACATAGCTGGAAATATGTAATACATCTGGTATCATTAGAACGAGCAAGGCCAGGCACAGGAGGATAGTGACTCTCTCTGTCCATCGAGGCATTTTTTTGCACAAACAATGCCCATAAAACGCATAGAGCAGCCCCTGTAATTTGTAATTTTTGTAATTTGTAATTCATCATTTTCCACAACTCATAGTAAATACAATAATACAAGCACAAACATCAAATGATTACATGAAATAGCATCGCAATACTAATGATAATGATAATATTGAGTCTGTGAAGGAGTCCCAAAAAGCAGAGCTTGTCAACTAGTTAAAGCGATGGTTCACTCCAAACGAAATTTTGACGTCATTAAGAGCAGAGATGGGAGAGGCAAGTTTATCGCATGTTTGAAGACTGAACAATCGGTGGATAATACCGCTTAATAACAGCTTTATTCGTAAATCGGATATAACCTGAAAATGTGAACATTTATAGTTCAAGTTTCATTTAAATATATTTGGAAGAGTAAAAGTGCAACCATTGGTTATTACAGGTGGTCGGCGGGTCATGATGCATTCGGTCTGAACATGTTTGATAGTTGCCAAGATTTAGAAAAACAAAAAGGGGCACAACAAGCAAATGTGAAAATAAAAGGCGCGCCGACCGCAATGTTCTTGTATTTTATTAATTGATATGTTTAGTGTGGGATTCTCTCAAATAAAAAAATAGAGTGAGCGCGCGCCTACACCCCTTCTTAGCTCCACCGCTGCTTATAGTATGGATGGGGGATTTGGAAGAGGAAACGAGAGCTTACGGCGTGTGCAAGATTGTCGCTACTGCGTCGGATTTAATCAGTCAGTTGCGAGGGCGAGCTACTCACTGTTTTCCCATGTCATTTTCCCTTTTTTTCTTCATCATGATCGCTATCGGTGAATGATATTACGAACGTTATGATTTTCTGCTGGAGATCTAGACCTCAAAGTTAACAATAATTATTTTTGCAGTATACACAGAGTGCGTATGTTACGAAAATAATCGTCATTAGAATGAGTTCCAAAAATGAGTTCCATCTTAAACACTGCTGTATGAAGTATCGGTATGAAACTCGGTGATGTATTGTATTATTAATTAAATGCTAACACATGGTGTTCAGGATCGAAGGAGTTGTCGCGTTTCACGGACACGTGGTGACATATTAATTTTGGGCAACCCCGATAATCCTGAATGTACAGCTTTCTGAAAACTGAAAGAAGAATTGGTCCTTAATTCATGTGTAATTATAAATGAGTACCAATTCATATAATAACTCTACAACAACGAAAGCAGCAATCCAGCGAAAACTGAATACGAAGCAAGCAATAAGAAGAAAGTCATGAGCATTTTAGAATATGAACCACTCGTCATCAAATCGCGTTCGACCAACGTTAGTTATGATGTCACTACATGAACACAACTAGATCGTGGATTGGCACATTACGATTGGAAGATAATTTACAACTTCCTCTTAATGATTTGTTAGACTTTTGTTAAACCGTTGTCGATCTCTGATGTTCTTCTTTTACTCAAATAGCTTCACTTCCAGGGTTTTGTTCTCCCCACAGAAGAATGTCACAATAAATACAACCAAGACAAACTTTCGACAGAGGAGTTCTACCTGATTTCTTCTTCTTTTTTCAAGTTCTTAGTAGGTTCACGTTACACTTAACACATAATATTTCGCAATTTCATGGGTATTTTGAAACTTGATGGTGTGAGGGTGAACCCACTGCTGACCAAGAACCACAACATGTGGTTTGGAGCTATAGATTTTGATTTCAACTATTTAACATAAAAAGATGCATTATATGAAAAAGCATTAATGTTCGCACAAATTTAATACATTTTGAGCATTGGTTGAAATGTATTAACTTTTAAGTGATTTTTCAAAAGCAAAATATGGGTCATTTGATTACTGGATCTTCAAATTGGCAACGCACTAAAATAGTTTAAAACATACTTATGCTCCTCAAATTGGCACAGTTATAGCTGTAAATTGTATGGTTTTGATGTTTTGTTGATTCATAGTGGAATGTATGTTCCCTTTTTGATAATAGCAATTTCATAAAACAAAATAGTGTTGCCAATTCAAAAGCCAAATAATGATCAGGTTTGTTCTAAAAATGTCCTCGTCCCGAAAGAGTTAATGGACATTGTCCTCCTTTTGTCAATAGGCTCTGGTACAAGGTGGTTGAAGGGAAAATATAAATCCATAAAATGAAGTGACCGTTACCAAAGATGCATCCGGAACTCTGGGATGGAAATGCACGGGTATTGACTCAGCAATCAATGGCGGCGCCTATTTTGGTCATTCCGTAGCTTCCGGTGAAGCTGGTGTAAAATGCATGGGGTAAACGTGACCGTTTGTTAGAAACAGATGTATTGGAGAAGCTGTATAGACGTTCCTGGGGTTATATGAGAACGAACTGGATGTTGAAATCAGCTCAAGATCCGTGTCAATAAGCAGGACAGGACAAGCGGAAGTCAGGTTGTGAAAGATATGTCCAGCCAGCACTTCAAATGCACACGTTTCTTTTGTTTTATATTTGCACGCGTTACTTTTTTTTGCACATGTTACTTATGAAATTGCAACTGAGACCTCTCTCTGTTGTAACCCATTTCCTGTTTACTAAAAGTTTATAAAACTTTCATTACTTTTCAGCTTTTACTTCCGAGATGAACAGTATTCTTAAACGGTATTTAGTTTCAAGTTCATTTTTTCACCCATTTTAAAAAGTAACAATACATCATATCCCATTATATTGATAAACAAACAATTCACTAATTCAAGATTTTATACCAGGTGTTAAAGGCTACTTTTGACATTTTGAAAAATGATTAAAAAATAAGTTAAAACTCGAATCAACCAGAATATAGACGAAATAACACAAATTTTTATATACATTTATAATCTTGGTAGGCCCAAAACATACCTTTTCAGATTAGCTCACAACTTTTCCATCACTTCCTTCTACTTCTATTCCCATTTAATCTCATATCATTGTAAATGTTGTAAATATTGTAAATGTTAACAAATGATATATATTTTCAACTTGTAATTTCTTTATTTCCCCTTTTCACACCATAAGGGGGTCTAATATCCTAAAAGAATGAAACCACGCGGTGTTACCAATAATGTACAAAAATGTACAAATACATAATATTTACATGATAGCATGAACATCATTAATACATGCAAAATACATAATATAAACTCATTAACCGTTTGTGGGCCAGACAAAATGACACTCTGTGAGATTTGTATGTATTTCTTGTGAAAAGAATGGTTTTACCTTTTTTTCACCTTGTTTTTAATGATGTTTTAATGATGTTTTTAATGATGTTCCGTCGATTGTTGTTAATTAAAACTATTGCAATATCACCATAAACTCTTTTTACAGAATATTGGGATCGCGTCTGTGAATAGCATTGAATATGTCGCCATCAGGGGTTGGGCAATGCCAATCACAAACAACGTGAATGCACCATCGTGATATTATTTTTTTGTACAAAACAAAACAATTCCACTGCGCACTGAAGTCTTCCCAGAAGCAAAGATGTCGCATAACATATAGTGGCTTACTTGTTAAGTAAGTTGAGAAAGTTGAGAGGTTTATTGGCTTATTTATGAGCTCCTGTGGGACCATCTCTTTAATCATTTTTATTCTTCTTTTCTATGTTTTGAACCTCGTTCACATTTTTCCGCTTCCTTCCCCTAGACAAGTCTTTTGACATCACGTTTTTACACCCCCATATTTGTTCAGTAATATTTCCTCCTCGTATTGCATTATGTGTTTAATTGCTCGGCATGTTTCGTCTCGTCATTGAGTTTTTGAGGGTTTTTTTCTTTCTCTTCTTCATTTGCGTGACAGGCTTGCATGTTTTTTCCATAATCAGTTGATTATTAGAAAATATTATTAACTTTCCTTCACACGAACATATTGTTTGTATTTTATAGAGAAGCTTTTTGTCGGAATTTCAGTTAGAAAACAAGTGGTGGCTCACAGCCTGTAGTATTCATGGCATGTTCAAACTTTTATCTAAATTTAAGTATGATGAATCAGCAGTTATAATGTTGTTTTAAGACATCTCAAGATCGACCGTGCTATCTTTATTAGGCCTACTAGGTACGATCCACTTAAATTTTTTATTGTTTCATCATCATGGTTCATTCATTCTTATTTCATGAATAAATGGTAGGCCTCCAATATATTCAAAGGGGTATCTAACTAAGTGGCATTTGCTTGCCAACGTAGTGAATTTGGTTTTTCGCCAGGTTTCGTAAAAAAAAAATTGCTAAAGGGGGTATCACACTAGGCGGCGAATGCTTGCGAACGTGGCGAATTTGGGATTTCGTCAGGGTTCGTAAAAGGTTCGTAATAGGTTGCAAGAAAGTTCGCAAATAGTATTCGTTGTCGCAAGCATTTTTTCTTGTGGCCAGGAAATGTTGAACATGTTCAAAATTTCATTGCGAACCAATTTTCCCGCCAACAGTTGCTAGCGTTCGCAAAACAGTCATAAGCATTTTCAAACGGTTGTTAGACGGTGTCGCTGAACTTCCGTTTCGCCAATTTTAGCGACCACATAATCATATAGTTCATGTATAAAATTAATTGAGAGAAATTTGCCATTCAGTTCGTCAGGCCGAGGAAACAAGGTATGCCTACTATCAGGAGAGCAAAGACCCCTCGGGGACAGAAAAGGTCCATGCACAGGAAGATGTTCGCCAAGATTCGTCAAAACAGTTGGCGTATCAAAAATTCGCTACATTCGTAAGCATTTAACGCCTAGTGAGATAACCCCTTAAATGACTGGCAAATAGTCGCTAATCTTTGCAAAAATGGTCGCTCATAGTCGCCAACTGCCTTTCGCAAACATTCGCTCAAAAGTTGCTAATTGGCGCTGAATATCGCTAAACGTCCCTAAAGCTCGCTAATAGTAGTGGGATAGAAAAACTGGCGCAACCAACAATCGCAAGGCTCGTAAGCATTCACAGCTCAGTGAGAAATAGTATTAATTTACCGAATGAAAGAAGGCGAGGATCTTACGAGCTCGTACTTGTGGCGGATTCGCACGAACAACAAAAGAGTATCGTTAGCCTTCTTTGCATTCTTCTTTTTTTCTCTCCTTCTCATGCACTTTTTCTTCAATATCGCCTTCATTTTTCTGCGCTTTCTACTTGTTCGTTTCTTATCTTCCCATTTTCTTCATCGTCGTCCTCCTCTACGTCTCATTCTTCTCCTATCTAATATATCAAATCTTCCTTGCAAGAATTCCCTCTCTATTGTTATCCCCTCTTTTCCCCCATATCAATTTCTTCCTCTACTTTCCTCCAAGGTCATGTGATTTCTCGCCTCCTATACATCTCGTTCTCTTGGGAGTCGCCTCGTTTTCTCGATTGGCTCCGCCATGCGCCCTGCTTCAGTGTGTACTTGTTCTCAATGCCGTTCCATTATGTTCAGTTTAACCAGGGGTGTATGTATCGAAGTTGCTTCATACACCCTTGGCTTCGTCTTGCCATGCCGCATCTGTTTTAAGTTTGATGAATTTCATATCTCTCCCCCCCCCCCCCACCCCTCCCTCTCTCCCTCTCTCTCTCTCTCTCTCTCTCTCTCTCTCTCTCTCCCTCTCTCTATCCCTCTCTCTCTCTCTCTCTCTCTCTCTCTCTCACACACACACACACACACACACACACACACACACACGCTCACCTCACTCACTCTCCATGGCGAACCTTACCAGTACCAGTGAAACAGTGAAAAAAAGACATATCAGTCTCTGTCTGTCTCTCTCTCTCTATTATATTTATGTGTGTCTCTTTCTGTCTTTCTGCCTCTCTCTCTCACTCTCTCTCTCTCTCTCTCTCTCTCTCTCTGTCTCTCTATCCCTCTGTTTGTCTCTGTCTCTCTGTCTTTCAGTCTCTCTCTCTCTCTCTCTCTCTCTCTCTCTCTCTCTCTCTTTCTCTCTATCTATCTATTTCCCCCTCGCCCTCCTTCTCTCTTCTACAACTCCCAATGGCACAATGTAGTATAAATTATGTTGTTGTTTTTTCCACATCTTTACTCGACAACAAATCAGATGTCCCACAGGGTGGATTCGAACCCCATCACAATCTTGACAGTATCATCTCCACCCATCCGGCGGTTCATCCTTCTTAAAAATTTCCTGAGCCGTAATCCCGAATACCATCATTTATTCATTCGTTTGGTGTCCTTCTCAAAGCCCCTGCGTTAAACTCGGAAATATTAATGTTGAAGTTAAATTATTGAATGGTGCTGCATCGCGGAAATATAATGTGATAAACACTGTTAAGCGTGAAGGACAGACTAAGACATGACGATAGCTCGATGATGTGTTTTAAATGTACTACAGAAAGAATTAAGAAGAAGAAAATCTGTGAAAGGTGAGACAGAGGCGAGAATTCGTTCTTACCTTTAAGGTGCTTTGGCATCAAACATTGAAGTAATCAACATGCTGCGTGATAAGAGGGCCAGCCCTCTGAATTTACAATGAATCCCTTGCGTATCGGCAATATCATCATTATTATGACATTATATCACATATTCATGTCTATATTAAAATGTGTTGTGCGGTGTCTTTCTCTGCATAAACTTGGTTTTGTATAGAGTTTTTCTGTATACAATTTTTCCTGGTAAACTTGTTTATGAATACGCTTGTTTTGAATTCAGTTCGGTTGAGTTCCTTTTATTCAATCACAATGGCACACTTCACCCATAGGCTGTTCCTCAGGGGGGACTTGCAAGTTGAATACATTACACCTAATACATGAGAACATATACAATATCAAATATCAATATCAATATTTGTTAAGTTAACACTTAACAAATATACGAACAAATAAAAACATAACCAATAAACAACAATGATTGTACATATACGAAGTCATTTATAATGTAATATTAATAACGAAAAAAGGCGACAGAAATTCTTGACATGGCAGGTCCCGGAGTGGTCTTACGTCACGTAGCCAGACCACAATGCCCGGGAGCGTAGCGTGTAGGGAGTTTGTCACTCGTTAGCCATGGGTTCGAGTCGGTATCAAACCGTACAGCACAGACATTAAGAGTGCCATATGAAACGAAATTATCAATAATGCCCATTAAAAGTTGAAGTTTATAACCTCGTTACTATGGTGATGTGTGAATTGGACCATATATTAACGTTTGCTTTAGGCATAATTCTGATGATGCTTATGACACTCCGATAATTACTTCAAACCGCTCTGTATTCATCGTAGTTTTATTGGTAGTATTAACTTAAAAGTAGCTCCTATAGGCAGTATGATAATAGTAATGTGCTTTCTAGAAAAATTCAATTCAATTAGTTATCCTTATTAATTGTTCATAGTCATTCACAGTCGCAATTGGAATTTCTCACCCATAACGTGATTGACCGATTGGCAGTGTTTTTTTTTTTTTTTACTTTTGTCACTTTTCAGAATACTAACCGACTTAGTTACGACAGTTTTAGACTTGAGACTTGAGATTCTTTATGAATACCGCATTTTGCTTGGCCTATTGCCTCAAGGTTGTGTTGTTTAACTCTTTAGGCGCCATTTTTGCATTATTGCCCACCCAATAACAGATTAATCAAATAGAGAAGCGATTTGCTTGACACATAAATGATTAACCGTGGAGCCCTATAGCCTCTGTATCAACGGCTCTGTAGTAAAGTGATGTCTGCACATGGCCATGTTCCCTAGAGGCAGGCCTCCATTGTGGTAAGAATATATATGAGTCAGCAAAGTACCTTATCGACTTTCAAAACGTAATGCTCCTCCAATAAGCGAGTTCGTAGTTGCAATATGCGCATGAGCAGATTATTGCGGGTACGAATGACCTCGGGTCAATCGTAAAACTCACGGAGTAAAATGAAAATTCGGTTACAGTTCGATATTCCGAAGGTTCGTTTATTCCAAAGGTTCGTAATTCCGAAACACTTTAATTGCCTATACCTCGATGCTCGTTAGTCCGAAAACGAAAAAGGTTTGTTAATCCGATCATTTGTCGCGTAACGTTTGGAATAACGAACCTTCGGAATAACGAGTGCTTCCCGAAAATTCATGAGATATTCCACCACGATTCTATTCATTATCATGCAGATATGACAACAGTTATTCAGCTTTGAGAGGCAGTAAAAGAACATTCCACCATGTGTACCTGTTTGTATTGTTGTTTTGGGGTACACTGTAAATTGTATTTACACCCATCATCAACACAGCTTAATGAATATATCCCAGTCTGCAGTCTAGTAGTATTCATTCTGTGGATTGTCCGACCATGGTGCAACCACGAACTGGTATATTGTCTCTGTATACTAAAATAGCAACAAGAACGTGGGATGATAACATACTTGGGCCCATTTTCGTTATTTCCTAGATAGTTCATTCCTCATTGTGTGCTCTTATCTATCAGTCGATACTGTGTCTGTAGAATGGGTATATTTCCATCACCTGGTGCATGCGTGGACGTTACGGCACTTTGAAATTTGCGAGTGTGACGAGCGGAACCCAAGGTGGTCACAACGTCCCATACTCATGCGCATGGTACTTTGTGATACCATATTCTATAACTCTCACCTCCCTGATATGAATACAACTACAATAGCGTGCGGTGTGAACATTAACAACAAAGGTTTCGACAAAAATGTGTAAGACGGCGTCATTTTGACTGTGCCGAGGAAGAAAGAGAGGGCGTGGGCTTTTTTTCTTCTCCTATTGGGCACATGGTTGAACAACCTTACCTCAAACAAACATATTTCACTGACTGCGTGGTCCAACATTCAGACATCATTTGGTTTGATCTCTTCTTTTGCCTGTGCTAGTTATCTGGGAATTTCCAGCCCATTGTGTCGTTCCAGAAATAGTAACAACACGTGACGCGTGTGATGAAAAGCGCGGTAAGTTTTTTTTTTTTTTGTTATGAACGATGGTAAGCAAACAATGGAGAACGCACGAAATGGCGAATGAATGAATGTATTACGTCAATGATCATGATGTTCCGGATTCGCTATTCTACATCAGCTTATCATCATCATCCCACCCCTTTATCGTTGTCACCTCCCCCCCCCCCCCTCTCTCTCTCTCTCTCTCTCTCTCTCTCTCTCTCTCCCTGTCTCTCTCTCTCTTTCTCTCTATTTCTCACTCACTCTCCCTCTCCCTCTCTCACACTCCCTGTCTCTCCCTCTCTCTATGTATTTCCTCCTCTGTCTCCATAGCCTCTTGTTTTTATGACTCTATCTGGTGCTTTATCCCCCCTCTCGTTCTCTCTGTCTGTCTCTCTGTTTCTGTATCTGTCTCGCTCTTTCTCTCCATCTCTCTCACTCTCTCCCTCCCCCTCTCTCTATCTCACTCTCTTAGGCTCTGTCTCTGTCTCAGTATCTGTTTCTATTGTCGTCTCCATTCTCTCTCCCACCCCCACCCCCACCTCCCCCCCCCCCACACACACACACATACACACAAACACACCCTCTCTCTCTCTCTCTCTCTCTCTCTCTCTGTGTCTAGACAATGCCCTTTTCTCTTCACCTTTTTCCAAGTTCCCGCCCCTCCACTTACATACCGGAGGTAAGTCATATCAAAGTGCGAAGACCAAGTACCGCCTTATCTGTTTACCCATGTCGAGGGTCGCCTAAGGAAGCTTTTTTTTTCTCAACATCACACATTCGCGGAAAATGTTTAAAAATAGGTTTCCGCTATAAACATTATGACGTGCTCCATATCTATAACCTACAAGTACAACAGAAGAATCTGTTTTCCCGCCCGTTCGCTGGGTCTTCATTCTGTCGTTGGGTCTTGGCTTCCTAATGGACACCGCATACGACACGATGAGACCAGTCATACGGACAATGCGACTGACTGAATTCAAGGACCCGGCCATGGGATTTGTACAAGAAAGTGACGTCACATTTCCCGTCGTATCGTGGCAAAATCGTGTCATGGCCTTAAGGGGAAAAAGCGAATCCGTGGTACAAATTGTGTATTCCGATTCACACTCATTGCGTCTCCAACAGGTTGCGATTTGTAAACTTCCAGTGCAAAACGACAAAACATTTTGACACTGAAAGCTTTGACATTGATTTGTCAGAAGTAATGCGTACCATCTGATTGACCATTTGTGCGCGAGACAAAATCCTGTTCTATGTGTTTTGCGTGTATCATTGTGTGTGAGAAAGGATCAATGGTGTATAAAGAGTCAAATTGGTTGTCTTAGGTAAGTATGATTATATTTGATATATTTGATATTGTATTTGTATTGTATTATTGTATTTGAGAAAACATTTTATTCCTGCAACTATTTAATTTCTTTACTAACACAGTGCACTTGATTACCACGTTACTAAATGCATGCTTTCGTGTACAGGGATGTTTTTTTTTTCAAGACATGACTTTGTATATCCATTCTAAGTAACACGGTCACGTGATCCAAACAAACAATTGGGCTATTAGGCCAAGAGAAATTATCTCAAGGAATAGTCAAATAAATATGATTCTTATCATTATCATTATCATATTCGATAACGCAAAAATAATTAGTGTGCTTGTTAACACGATGTATGTTTAGCCATGTGATGTACGTGTGATTAAAGAGAATATACTGTACTGGGAAGACAAAAAGTCTTCAAATAGGTGATCGTGAGTTATCTTCTTCCCAATGGTCTTAAATTCATGTATTGTCCATTTTAACTTGCTTAAAACTTGCTTAAAGTTATTTGCCCTCTAATCCACATTTGCAGTAATTAGTAATTGAATCACAACTCCTCATGATGTTCGGGCCGAACATTTTGAAGATTTGTGATTTCTTCATTAATTTCTCCAATTAATGTGGATCATTTGAGGACAAATAACTTTCAGCAAGCTTCTAAAATGGACAATACATGAATTTAAGACCATTAGTAAGAAGATTACTCACGATCACCTATTTGAAGAATTTTTGTCTTCCCAGTACAGTATATTCCCTTTAAGTGTAGTCTGGTTTCTAGGCGGTCGGACATTATTTTGAAACTATTTATTGTAGAGCCCTGATTAGAAATGGTCTACAGCCGGAAGCTAGAATAGACCGACTACACCGATTCCCCGTTTGCGGTCGTATGAGGGCGGACTGCAAGACAACACAACAGTGCTCCTGCATGTTTGATACGAGTGCAAAGCGGCAAATGATCCGATTAATTTGCGATTTACCCATTGAGAAGGATAACTGGACTACAGTTGTTATATCGTGACTTTATTCAGGTTCAAGAGAGTATCAAACATACATACAGAGACTAGGTCCACGGTTTCATTCCAAACGGATGGCAGGTCAAACTGCTTACATGGGTTACAAAGGAAAGCTATTAGAAACATGCAGTGTCACAACATAATGAAATTGAATGATAATACAAGGCAATATCGATACCCGAAATAGTATAAATATATTGGAGGTTTTACCAGTCAAGCGGTCATAAACATCATTACATATCTAATATTTGTATAAATAAGGCGAATTACATACTGGAATCCTACGGTAATTGTATTGTCACTGTATATAACCTAAAATGGCTATGAATGATAGTACAAGGCAGTATATGGCCGATTTTACAATAATTTACAATAATTATGAACACCGATTTAAATAGAAGATTATGTACGTGTAAATATATACATTTATCATATCAACTTAATCCTAAGCATCTTGCATTAAATACGAAAGATAGTAACCTGGTCGTTCCTTGGGGTCATTCATTCCTCCCCACATTCACGTCACAGCTTAGCACTTCTGAATGTGATATAAGGCGAAGGAGTTTATCAACTTATTATGAAAATATGCAAAAAGCTACTCTAGTTGATAAAGAGAGTCCGCCCTTAAGTTAACTTTATTTTGATTCAAGCAGAAAAATGAAAGGAACATATTAGTGAAGGTTTAAAATTTGTCAAAGGATAAGAAGGTTACGATCTTTTAATGTTTTGATTTCGTGACGTCACGTGCGAGATGCTCTCCCTTATCATGTTGAACATTAATTATTTTGAAAATGTCAATTTTCTCAAAAGGATATGCATCAATTTTGTGTATTGTTATTAGACACGCGTGTTACACAAATACCTCTGTGAAAATGAATCATTCCTTTATTAAAAAAAAAAGAGAAATCAATCTATGGAATCATACAGCACACATGTTATGGGAGAGCACGAAGCACGTGACGTCATAGAATTAAAGATCGTAACTTTCTTATTCTTTGACGGATTCTTGTTAATCATTCATGTTTCGTTCATGTTTATGCTTTATGAAAGACAATTTTACTTCAGGATGGCCTATCCCATTAATATGAATATTTTTTTAGATACTGTTTGTATGATGTTATCAGTAAGTAGTGTTGGATTTTTTTTAATGTGTTTAATGTTTCATGTTGTGTTGATGTCATGTGAACAAAATGACTTTCCATATTCCATGAAAGTTCCCTGACTCTGTCAACATTTGAGAAAGAGTAGCTATATAAACCTTCCCTGGAATCGACAAAGCGTAATATTCGTTTTTGAGGAAATAATCTTCGATAATTCATCGAGCTTTCTTTCTTCGTACCACGAAAATAGTCAAATCTCAGTGAAATCTAGTTAGATTTTCATTTATTCTCCGGGAGTTATGGTACCTCTGACCTTAAGATTTCACAGTTGGTATCCCAAAGAAACGTGCTAAATACGTGTGCAAACTCTCATGAAGTTTTCAGATGTTTTTAAAAGGGACGGGCCATCTTTAAGCATAACGGACAGTAGAAAATGTACCGTCGAGACCACTAGGTTTGAAATTGTGTGGGCAGGGCAGGGTGATCAGTGGTAGTGTTCGCCACTAGCCCGTTTAACATTTGTCAGATTAGCGAACCTCTCATTCAATTGGTATGTGGAGACACCTATAGATTGAATACCTTGACAAGTGAGCACGACTTTCAGAGAGAGAGGGGAGAGAGAAAGAGAGAGAGAGAGAGAGAGAGAGAGAGAGAGAGAGAGAGAGAGAGAGAGAGGGGGAGGGAGGGGAGAGAGAGAGAGAGAGAGGAGAGAGAGAGAGAGAGAGAGAGAGAGAGAGAGAGAAAGAGAGAAAGAGAGAGAGAGAGGTAGGGAGAGAGAGAGAGAGCGAGAGAGAGAGAGAGAGAGAGAGAGAGAGAGAGAGAGAGAGAGAGAGAGAGAGGTGAATGGACGATGTTGTTCTGGCAATAATCTGATCAGTCGTGCATGCGGCTCTGCGGCTTTTCTGTCCGGTCGTCTAAAAAGAGTACGTGACCGTCATACAGAATGGTTGCTCCTGTCATTATTGTCCATGCACTAAAATGCGATAATCCCTGCTTAAACCGTCAGCGGACAACTTAACAACCCACAGTTACAGGACTTATAGTTCTTACGAGTCTGTTATTATACATAACAACATATTTGCTGTTGTCTGGTCGTCAACAAATCTACTCATACATTGTCGTTTTTCATTTCAATTTCAATTTATTCATATTTCTGTTCAATACATGTAAAATAAAAGCAATAATTCATCAGCATAGTCAGTCTTTGACATAAACAAAACTAGTATAATGATGCAAAATATTACATAATGGTCAATATCAAACATACAGTGGATATAGGTAAAGAAATATGAATGGGGCCTATTTAAAGCAAGCTTGTAAATCGTATAGACCCCAAAATAATGTGGATTAAAAGAACACTTCGGAGTACGGATAAACAAATTGAGCAAAGAAATGAACAAAAGAAATCATAAACAACTCAAGAAACAACATGAAAACAAATCGAGAACAAAAATAAAAAATCAAAAGGCGTACGATTAATCCAGCAATACAACAGAAAAGTGTGCGAGCGAGGAATAGACAAACAAAACCAAACAAATCAGGAGAAGTCAGGATGAAATACGATACATCCAACATCCAAATACATCCAACCTAAGGTGAAATTCATCACAAAACAGGGATATCGATAAAGGCGGCGAGATACAAAATGTAGCGCTTTGTATGTCACGTGTACGTGTATATTGTCATCAACGATGCACACAAACCCCATACAGTAGCGATGTGCCTGGCATACAAAGGGTTACAAGGAATCCTGACGTCACTTCATTCAGGGCAGGCTCCACATCCAGTGGACTTTGGAACAATAATAACAGGCAACGCCTCAGATAAGGAATGTAATTCTTACATAGTAGTAATTTATACTTCCTTTACTGTATATAGGCCTATTTGAAAATTCATACTTGTGCTCTCCGATGTCACACACCCTTTACCGATTTGGTCAATCCAGAGATAAATGATAATATTACATAAGTCACAAATAGTAACACATTCACGTCGTACATTGCAAGTAACGAAATAAAAGCATCCCAATGTCACTCGTGTCTTCCCCGTCTGTACGTCAGGCCGACGTAAAAACCCGGGCCTTCAGCGGGAAATCCCCTTCTTTTCTTCCCGCCATATTTCGTCGTGTACGATGCGCAGCCGACCGTGGTATCGTTCGCGTTGGCGCCGAATATTTTAAAGAGTAACGTGAATTCGATTTCGTTGCTACCATCATGATATCGCTATTTTATTAATCGTTCCACGGTCGGGCCCTTCCATCGTCCTTCATAAAAAAAAAATATGAATGATACATCGTGCAGAGAGCAATGATATCAAAGCGACGCAAATTGACGAATATCATGTTGCATGTTAATAATTATGATTTACGCTAATGTCAAGCGAATCCAATTGCTAGGGCTATAGGCACGCATGGAAACATCATAGCGTCTAGTCATTGGGAAGCGGCGAAGTTCACTGAATTACCTGTAATGACGATAATTCATGTTGCTGTGGAATCTAAATATGTGTTGTGTGTTTAACATGGGACGATATTTCGTCACTGCATGAGCTTTTCTTAAAGTGTTACACCTGTTTCTGCTTGTGCAAGATGAACATGGGATTTCTAAATGACTTATCACACGCTATACAAACGACGCAATTCAGATTTTGGTTTATACCACGCGGGGTCCCGGTAATCGCGTCCATTCTTCAGAATTGCATGCACGTCATTTTCTTGTTCAAAGCTAATCGTAGCCTACTTATGAGTTTTCTAGGAAACTAACCGCAGCTTCCGGGAGGGCGGGAGCTCACGGACGGTACCACTGGACTTCTCCGGCGTTTGTGGCTCAAGTTACGCTCAATATCAGAAAGGGCGCAGAAGCGTCTACTAGGCTTGCTGGTTGAAGTGTCTTGATCATGTCAGCTGACCAGACGAAAGGAAACTTTATGGTCCGGGGCAGGGAGGTGTAGAGAGTATATACAAGTAGCGAATTGGAACAATGAAGTAGGTAAATAATGGGGGGAAAAGAAACATTATCTGGCATAATCGTTCATGATTTGTGGCTGGTCATTTTCTTAGTCGAAATCCATCGTACGATGCATTTGATCATGCCATATAAATGTTGTATCGTATAATTTAGCATCGTGCGATTCTTTTCTTCGACCTTTCTTGTGCTTCTTCTACGTCTTTTCTTCATCTCATTTAACGAGTATTGTTGTTATTCTCATTAATAGTAGATGTAGTATCGCTCTTCTTGTTTTCTTCTCCTCTTTTTGAAACAGTTTTTTTGTTCTGCCTATTTTCCCCCTCACATTATCATGGTTACTGGCATTATAATCATGTCAAGCAGAAGTAGTAATATTATTCTTCTCTCTTCTTTTCCTTCTTATCATTACCATTTTATTACTGTAATATCATTATTATTAGTTGTTTTTGTCGATATAACTTTTCATATCAGTCATCCGTATCGAGAGTAACAAGAATAAAGAATAGTGGAAGTTGTAGTAGCACTACTACTACTACTACTGCTACTACTACTACATCTATTACTACTACTACTACTACTACTACTACTACTACTACTACTACTACTACTACTACTACTACTACTAGAAGTAGTAGTAGTAGTAGGAGGAGGAGAAGTAGAAGAAGACGTCGTAGTAATAGAAGTAGAAGTAGTAGAAGTAGCAACAATAATAGTTGTAGTAATAGTGGTAGTAGTAGTAGTAGCAGTAGTAGTAGTAGTAGTAGTAGTAGTAGTAGTAGTAGTAGTAGTAGTAGTAGTAGGAGTAGTAGGAGTAGTAGTAGTAGTAATTGTAGTAGTCATGACAGTAGTAAAAGTAGAAGTTGTTATATTAGTATAGTGGCAGTACTAAGACAACTAGTAGAAGTAGTAGTAGTAGTTGTAGTAGTAGTAGTAGTAGTAGTAGTAGTAGTAGTAGTAGTAGATGTAGTAGGAGTAGTTGTTGAATTGAATCCGAAAATAAAATGGAGTTCGTTGGTCCGAGGTCCGAGGACGAAACAAGCATATTATATCGAGGATGATGTGTGTGCTTCAATCATTGTATTTTATACATAATATTTTCATTATTGTGTTTCATCTCAGAAAGTTGGAAAACGATTGGCACTTATCAATATCTTATCAATAATTCAACCACGTAAACTCTATACTTTTCTTGCATGTGTTTGTGTTGTACATAACGGGTTAGCTCCCCCCCCCCCCCCCCCCCCGCCTAGATGCATGGGGGTCCACCTAAATAGGATGCCGGCAGTGGCGTAACCAGGTGGAACGCACGAGGTGTGCGCCCCAGCCCCTAGATCTAGAGCAACGTAATATTCATATTGATAAATGTACTTATCAAATGGCCTTAAAGTCTTTTCAAAACGTCTGCACGTGAATAACAAGCAAACTTTAGACAAACACAAGCTGCAAATTAGATCAACAAAAGGAAGTACAGACGGGGTGGAAAATCGTTATCATTTTGCATGTAGAGACTGTGGACATACCGTAATAACAATTATGATAGAATGACCGAATCGTGGTACAACACCCTCCCGTCCCGGCCCGCCTAGCGCTTTGAAAAACCCCGCTCGACTGTGCTTCAGCTGCGTGTGTTAAACAAAGTATTATGAATCAAAGATGTCAAATATGTTGTTAACACCTAGTATCATTTCATGTACATGTACGCTCTGCTAGGTTGGTACCTTCTTGTTGTATTCGAAATCATGTATATTAACTACTGCGCAGTACTCTGCTGAAAGTCTTTTTATGTTGTTGCCTTTTTTCAATTTTTTCAATCTCAACGGTGTACGCATTGTATATATATTGTTAGTGGTAGTATACTTATGATCGAATTTGTGGATAGAAAACATTTGTGTTAATCCTTCAAGAATGAGCGCCATCCCTTTGAACATCATAACTTGTTTTCACAACGGATAAATAGGTTGCAATCATCTATAATCTTGAGCAATTCCACATTTACCGATGTGTAGGTTTCTTACAATATCTGTTCACGGTCTTAGTTCGATGCGTGCTATCTTTCTAGTTGATTTACTTGATGAGTTATGTTCGTTTTAACAAGCTTTATTCATAATGGAAAACATATCATAGTATTCAGAATATATATTCATGAGTAACGTGTCGTTTTTGTGTTCCTACAGATCGACATCATAGTCGGTTTGGAATCCCTCAGTTTCCCGCTGCCGGTGGGCTGAACGTCGCGTCGGTAAGTGCTGAAAACAACTTTTACTCTTTCGCTGTCAGACACCACTCAGCCAAATATCAATCATGCAATAGTGTGTTTTACTAGGACGCAATAGCGCATCATTTCCATGAATAAATAATTATTCAATAAGTATTCAGTTATGTAATTCGACTATTATCGATTATTCTATTACATTACTTCATATTATATTGCATTTGGATGTACATATTGTACAAAATGTTTAATTGTTTGTTTTAGTTTGTCTCGTCATGTGTGATGTAAGGTCTCTATAAAAGTATATTTACGTACAGGTATTTTTATGGATGTGAATGAATATATGGAATGACAAATGGAGGGTTATTCTGGAGCGGTTTACCTCATTTACTTTAACGAAGCAACCGATTTATTAAACTATCAGATCCGTATGAAATCACTAAGCCTACACTTTCTCCACAAAAAAGAACCAATATTAACAAAGTGGTACAATTCTGACTTTTTTTTTGCAGCATGAAAACATGTTTCTTGAACGGCTCTGGTTATCAAAATACAACAGAAGACAATGAAGAGACAATCATATAAGATAATGTTTGGGATTGTTTTATTCTTCTTGGTTAAAGCGATGTTTCGTATAAGAAAAGAAAATGTCTTGGTACAAACGACTGTGTGTCATGGGATTACATGTAAATTGATTTTTGTAAAACCATGGAAACGTAATTCTGTAAATAATGGGTTTCAATAAAAAGATAAATGCCTTCTTTAAACAAAACAAAACATGAAGGTTATATTTTACATGAATCCAAGCACGACGATAGCAGATTCCGAAATATGTTTTCAAAACCTCCAACAATCTGATATCATACCGTTGGTATCTCTTAAATCACAATAAAAAAAATCTTCATCCTATGGTACAGAAAACGGTGCACTTTTAACAAAATAGAATGAATAAACCCTAATTAGTATTTATGACAAATTAAACACTAATTAATATTCTATAATAATTAATTAATAATTAATTATAATTAATTAATAATTAATATTCTATGAAGCCTCTGTTGGTGCGGGTAGGTAGGTTTTATTGCACTGTGAAGATTCCCATGAACCAGTATGATTTAGCAAGGACTAGCTTGGCAAGGAGCGTTTTAAAAGCATTATTTTTGATGATACATTCGACACTGGTAAATTCCGTAATATAACTATAAATCTTATACATTCTCAATAATATAAAATATGTGATATTATCATCAATTGCGTTGACACTGGGACATGCAGGTGGTGGAGAAGTTGGTGGTGGTTGGGGTGGGGTGTGTGTGTATTATGCTATTTATATATTCACATATTTTCAAGTGCTATATGACGGATATTAGTATTCTTTACATTAATCATCCTCATTATTCGTATATCCGCATGTTAGTTTCGAGAGAACAAGAAGGCAACAATAGTACGTGCCAAGAATGAATGCTTCATTTTAATCGTGAAAATATACCTACAATAAAGCTGAAAATAACGCGGAGGTAATATATAGGGGTTGAAAGGGAGAAGGGGGAGAGAGAGAGAGAGAGAGAGAGGATGGAAGAGAGAGGGGTGAAAGAAAGGATGAGAGAGAGAAGGGGAAGAGGGAAAGAAGGAGGGGCAGACGATCATATAGCTAGAGAGGCTGGATGGTGGGAGAGTTGAGTTATGGCCGACTTTCAGAAAGGCAAGTTGCCCATTTCCTCCGAGAAAAGGAAATGACCCGAATTTCTGTCGCTCTCACTTCACTGGAAGAAATATATGAGTTAGAACATTATTATCTCTACCATTGTTGATGTTTACTCTTCCTTTCGACGAATCGAGCGTTGTTACAGTGAAACAACAAACAATACGTGGGATGCATTAACACTTCATTTTCTTCCAGTACCTAGGAGACAAATCCATAATTACTTCGTTGAAATTGTACCAACGGAACGATATTCACATATGAAACAATTTTATTTAGAACAGTGCAGCTTGTGTACTTTCTTTAAGAGAATCCCCTTCAAATTACCTTTGGTTCACCCTCGGGTCATTTTCGGTTATCTGTGGATTATCTACGGGTCATCTTCGGATCATATTTGAATCATCTTCGGGTCATCATTTTATCATCTTCGAATCGGTTTATCGTTGGGTCACATTCGATTCATCTTCGGTTCATCGTCGAATCATCTTTGAATAATCTTCGGATCGTCTTCGGATCATCCTCACTTTATCTTCGGATCATCTTCGGGTCATCTTCGGATCAACCTCACACCCGAACTGTGCATGCCGTTTGAACTTCCGGGGTTGTCTTGGCTATTATGTAACCCCTACTCCTGTCCCCGAGCACGGTGGGAAGCGTACTTCTCGAGTGCGCGGTCACAGTTCATACTGGCCAGCACAATCCCAGAAGTAGAACGGGTTAAATCATCGCGTCTGAACCGCACCATCTCAACAGACGTATTCGCGTTCCACTTGGCAGTGGTCAAACTCGCGTAGACTGGCAAAGTACTATAGAGGAATATTTATTACGTCCTCGCGTGTGAATCACGTCATTTCAGCGAGTGACTCTTTCTTCAGCGAGACCGGGTGTCCATACTCACAGAGACCAGTAAATTTCTTCGAGGAGAATGGATTAAAAAGTCTTGTGTGAACCATACCATGTCAGCAAGTATGTTCCGTTTTCAGCATTTAACCGATGTTCACATTGACGTAGATTAAATAAAATCTTAAATAAGATTAGATAGTGTTGTGTGAAGCTAACGATCTCGGCAAATATTTTTCTTTCAATGTGACTAGTGTGTACACTCAGATAGGGAAGCAGATCGAGTAGTCGAACAGTGCATTAATCGTTGCATGTGAACTACTAGTATCATCTCAGCGAAATGTCCTTTTCCCTGCGAGGCTAGGATCATACTCACACTCACATAGACCACGTAGCAACGTACCAAGAGAATGGATTAAATCGCGTAGTGTGAAGCGAACCACCACATGCAGCAATCGGTAAGATGTGGTATAAGCGCATCCTGGCAACGTTCATACTCAGCACAACAGCATACGGTACACCCGAGGGTACAATTTAGTGTGAACCAATCTAAAAGAAGCTTACTCCCCAGTTTGAATCAGACCTTATACGGGCATGAACCAGCAATGAGCCTTAAATACATTTATATTTTATATCAGTGATTCCTGGAAAGGAATAAATGAACGGAGGAAGATAAAATTCAGTAGTTTATATGTTTACCAGTTGGGCCTATGTTTGCAATAAATCGTTTCGCAAGCAGTAAATCACGAAGACCGTATTAAAAATACTATGGCGCCTTTCCTGTGGTCTGTCACGAAAAATATCGTCCTCTTTCATAGTTTTTAGTCTGCTTTAATTTCCCCCAATTCTAACATTTCTTTCGATATCCTTACCCAGGAGGATCTTTTACCTGCTGATGACGCACGAGGATTGTGATGTATAATGAAAGAAAAGCCGTAGCGCATAATGCTGAGGTCGTGAAAGGTCGACACAGGGTACAGAGGAAGGGCTATTCATCACAGTTATACTAAGTGGGATGATCATAAGTTAATATTCTGAATGCAGAGAGCGTCGAATCACGGATTCCGCTTTCCTACTTTCGGTGCTCAAATTACTAATAGGCTTTACGGTAAGGGGGCTTCAGTGGAAGGTTGGGTAGGGGGAGGGGGTATGTACCGGGCCTACCCGTTTGTTTTAGCTATAAATTGCATTTCAAGCAATTCGATGTGTTCACTGCCTTGATTTATGATGATTTGAATTTTGTTAAAATGGTTACATTTATGACAAGTCAACTAGATCACGTGTTTGAACTGTTCCCACTATTCTTGGGAAAGGGTAGAGAGATACGAGAGAGAGAGAGAGAGAGAGAGAGAGAGAGAGAGAGAGAGAGAGAGAGAGAGAGAGAGTGTGTGTGTGTGTGTGCGTGCGTGTGTGTGTGTGTGTGGGTGGGTGGGTGGGTGAGAGAGAGAGAGGGGGAGGAGAGGGGAGAGAGAGAGAGGGGGGGGGAGGGGAGATCGCTCCCCAAGAAGCCTGAACTCTTAATCTGCCACATGTGCTTTTTTTCACGAATAATACATACAAATACCATTGAGCAGCAGTTGTGCCGGATCCTAAGGATTAAAGGACCCTGCGCGCAGCCCCTGATCCGCGAGCAGCTGGGTTTTTGAGGGGTATCATTACGTGGATTTGAAAGAGCTCCTTCTTCAACTCTGATTAACAATCGTAATGCCCCGCAAAATCCCAAATGTTTGCGAGTTCTTTCGTCGAATTCCAAGGAAATGTGAAGAGTTTGACCATCGGGAACCAACGTCAAATTGTTAATTAGCGAATCCTGGCGGTGCTTGTCTGTTTATACTGAACTGTGGAAGTGGCGTGGTTCCTCCGACTCTCGACCTAGCAGGCTTAGGGTTCAAACCCACCAACTGCCACTTGTGTTTTTCAGCAACACATCCTAATGGAAATAGATGCCCTGGTACCTAGGAATGAAATAGGGACCTGGTAGGATGCTTTGATCATGTAACTTGGTAAAAAAAATGCAGGGACCTCATGAAAAGCAGTGTTCTCACTGATAAGGCTCCACTGGGCATATAAGACCATTATGTTGTATTTTAAATTCATTGCACCATTCTGTACTTGATGGTTATTGGTTGGTACGTGTACTACAGTGTATGTATTTTGGTAGCCGTAGTGTTGGTTGTTGTTTATAAAATTGTGGATATGTACATGTAATATTAAATTCTTGTGCAATAGTTGGCCGTTTATATAGGTGTCGTGAATATATCATTCACCAACACATTTCTGTAGCAGGAATCTCACAAATACTACATGTAGTGCATTAATTGAAGGATATGTGTTTCTTACATGGACATATGTATTAATGCTAGTGAAAATAATGGTGTTCGAATGAATTTCTTTCTTTGACTTCATTTTTCAAAATATTTTGCATCTATCATTGTTAAAATGGACAATCAAATGGCTAACAAAAAAAATACAGATAAAACTTTGGATATTTGTTTCATACAAATTTAATGATATATTTATTTTACATTCATAGTGGAAAACACAACATTTCTTTAAACATGATGACACGAATATTATTTATAAAGCATTAAACAAACACAAAGAACGAGACACATCATAGATTTTATTGTCTGGTAATGGATGAAATGCACAACATAAAGTTTGTACACGTCTGCAACGGAAGAGAAATATGATATGACATTGACTGTTTGCAAGGTATTTGCTCTAAAACATGTTCACAAAATGTCGGAGAATGGAACACTAACGGCAAGGATGCTGGAAAATGAACTCACCAACTCAACACTCAAAATATAATTAATAAAACTTCTCTTATCAGTGGAGCTCAAAAGCTCTGGACATATTTTGGATATGGTAATATAGTCTTTCTGATCACTCACAGACAATAATTTACATATTAACACAACATAATGAATTTGATTCAGGTGGAAGTTTACATATAACGTAGAGAATAGTTTTAAAGTACTGTTGCATTTCTGAACTGAAATAATTTTCATTGAAATGCCTCACTAACAGAATGAGAACTGTCAAATTTCACAATGATTACACTATGACAATTACACAAACCATCTCCAAAATAAATCTACATAATATTGATAATGGGACTTTTAAGGATGACAGATATATTAATGCATTTATTCAATCATTTAAAATGTTTCCAAATCCTTTCAAATCATTTCAAATTTGTATAAGTTTTATATGGCTTACCTGTCTTCTGCACAACTCATTCATAGAGCGGCCTGTCTTTTTTTTAAAACTCAATGGCACATAATTGTTTTTTAAATAGTCGTTATTCATGTTTTACTAATGTGCAGTGAGTTTAACAAAAAAATAACACATTCATTGCTTTTATTCTTGTCCATTCACAAACAATAAAATATTTCACATCAGAAATGGATATTAAAATTCAAACACCACAACAATAACATTATTAAAAGGTCTCCATGAATGATGGAACTGAAAGTTGGAACTATTCGTACATGTAGCTTATCAATGTGTCGTTACCATGACATTTGTGTTCTGGGTTTCACAGCGGCAGAACAGGTAGGACAAATAAACTGCATAGTTTCTCACACCTATTTTACTCCGACATGTAAAGGAAGTAACAAATGCACAATATGAATTGTACTCCTGTTTCGTATTGGAGAGTAAATGATCTGACGGCTGCAGATTAACCCTAGACTCTCTTCTTTTTATCTCCCCTTTGGAAAGCTGCAAGTCTGGCCCTCTTTAAGAGGGTAACCACGTAAGATTTAAATTGTACTTTAACAGAAAAATTACACAGGGGCTCTGGGCGATAAAGCCCCCATAATGCAAAAAAAAAGCCCCCCATGAATAGCAGAAGAGCCCCCATGAAAAATATCATTTCCTCATGAGGTAAAATGTAAATCATAGCTCAGCATGTTCTCTTAAATATATCAGGGCCTGGAGGCCAGACTGCACTGATCACTACCATGTTTATCTTTACAATTAAAGCAAAACAAGTTAAGGGACTGAGAACAGACTGGCATTGATCACTACCCTTTTCATCTCCACTAAGCCAGATGAGTCAAGGGTCTGAGAACAGACTAGCATTGATCACTACCCTTTTCATCTCCACTGAGCCAGATGAGTCAAGGGTCTGAGAACAGACTAGCATTGATCACTACCCTTTTCATCTCCACTAAGCCAGATGAGTCAAGGGTCTGAGAACAGACTAGCATTGATCACTACCCTTTTCATCTCCACTAAGCCAGATGAGTTCAAGGGTCTGAGAACAGACTAGCATTGATCACTACCCTTTTCATCTCCACTAAGCCAGATAAGTCAAGGGTCTGAGAACAGACTAGCATTGATCACTACCCTTTTCATCTCCACTAAGCCAGATGAGTTCAAGGGTCTGAGAACAGACTAGCATTGATCACTACCCTTTTCATCTCCACTAAGCCAGATGAGTTCAAGGGTCTGAGAACAGACTAGCATTGATCACTTCCCTTTTCATCTCCACTAAGCCAGATGAGTTCAAGGGTCTGAGAACAGACTAGCACTAATCGCTACCCTTTTTATCTCCACTAAGCCAGATGAGTCAAGGGTCTGAGAACAGACTAGCATTGATCACTTCCCTTTTCATCTCCACTAAGCCAGATGAGTCAAGGGTCTGAGAACAGACTAGCATTGATCACTACCCTTTTCATCTCCACTAAGCCAGATGAGTCAAGGGTCTGAGAACAGACTAGCATTGATCACTACCCTTTTTATCTCCACTAAGCCAGATGAGTCAAGGGTCTGAGAACAGACTAGCATTGATCACTTCCCTTTTCATCTCCACTAAGCCAGATGAGTCAAGGGTCTGAGAACAGACTAGCATTGATCACTACACTTTTCATCTTCAGTAAGCGAAACACCAGGGCCTCGCTTCAAGGATGTCCGTCTCCATGGCAAAGAGAGCAACAAATGTAAATTTTGCGGAGAATTTCCATTCATAGAGAACATGGAGGTCGTGGGGTCACCACCCAACCATGGCCTTCATCACGCACCCATCAATCCCCTACACGCACCCCAGGGAGACACAAGTTGTATTTTTAATTCCATTTCCTGGTTGGTAGTATTTCTCTGTATCGATTCCTCAGGGAGGAGTACAACATTTCATTCATCATCATCTTTAAAGGGAATATACTGTACCGGGAAGCCAAAAAGCCTTCAAAAGGTGATCGTGAGCAATCTTCTTACCAATAGTTATTTGCCCTCACATGATCCACATTTGAGGCAAGTTTTTCAGCAAGTTCCTAAAATGGACAATACATGAATTTAAGACTCGTGGCAAGAGGATTGCTCACGATCACCTCTTGAAGGCTTTTTGTCTTCCCAGTACAGTATATTCCCTTTAATATAGAACTTCTTATGGCTATAGATCATGCTGCTATAACTACGTCATGTATCACATTTCAATCATTAAATACCAATGCGGTCAGCCGTGTCACTGGAATTAATAAACCCTCTGGTAGGCCTAATCAGTTTGTTCTTATGGCATGCCGTTAATGCTAAATCGTTTCAGCATGAACATACCTTTAGAGTTCAAATGCAGACATGGTTACCCATAGAAATGTAGGTCACTTCTATTCACCTCTGGGAAGGTTCTTTTCGAATACAGCAGAGAAGCATGTTGCGCGATCATTTTTCTGCATAAAAACAGGAGATATGGAGTACCAATGGGGTGCGGTCGTATCCATTTTCATGCAAGTTTCCTGTTTAATAGAGCATTGTTCAAGTGAGAAGTTCATTGGTCTGACATCATTAAGCAGGCTAGTGTCAGGCATTCTCTGGTCTGATTACCGCAGCTCGTTTTTCCCACATTGTAAGGATGTAAAACCCGTTGTCTTGACGACACGGCATCATACTCCAGTACTCTATCTCATCTCGCCTCTGCAGCGCTAAAGACCTTTGCGAAGACTGTTTAATCTTGCACTGCAGATGAAGGTTTGTTCAGCCTGGACCATCAGGTAGAGTTTGAGCTCAGGAGACAGGAAGACATCACTATCCCACTGCGATCTGCTGATGCTCTGTTACCACGTCGATGACTCCTCAAACAGCTTAGCGGGCTTTTTCGCTGCTGCCTCTGTACATGGAAGATACAAACATAATACTACATGGAATCCTCTGCGCATCGTGGATCAGCAAAATCATTTTGGTGTTGGCTCTGAACACTACATACATAATGACATAAAAGTTGTGATAATCATAAATCTCTTTACTATACCATCTCAAAGTCACACAAAACTTGAAAAACAAGTAGGATAGCAAGCATGTTGCCACCTTGAAGATTTAGCAATCATTGCATGTTTATGGCACTTTCAATAATCATTTATAATACCAGTGAATGACAGAATTAGGTTCATTTTGTGCAGAAATTGATTTATTTAAAAAGGGGACATTTTTATGATGCGTGGCAGTCTATTTGATACTGCAACTGAAACGTAACGGGTCCAGAAACAGTATCCACCAGACATTGATGGTGTCAAACAAAAGAAGAAAGAAACTCCACCACCCCCGCCCCAACTCTCAAGAAATACAATACATGTACAATACCATATCGTCTACCAGGTATTTAAAGCACAGGCATCATGAGAGTGCAATTTATGCTGGTGGGGTTCAAATCTAACGGGGCTTCAGCATAGTGGGATTAGGTGGGTAGCGGAAGACGTACATTTCTCTTTCTTGTCTACAAACGTGGAAATATTTGCGGTGCACTGACTTGATCCAATTTCGCTAGATTACTGTATATGCCCAGTCGTGTGTGGAAGGACCTGTGTATGTGGAATGGCTGGGTCTGGCTATGGAGTGTGCACAGATTCAGGGATCAAATTAAACATCCTTCATCTTGTGCTCACAAAGACAATTGAAGTACAGGGGCCATATTCATGAAACTATACTAAGCCTAGTAAGTTACCAAAAGGCCCGAATTCGCTTACTGCGGCTAGTTTAGTCGTTTTTGGCATTTATGGAACTTGACTAGCAGTAGTGACTTTCCCAGTTAGTTGCCAAACTGAATGTAGGTGTTTCCTAACAGTGTTTAATTACCAGCTATGTCTAGCTTGGAAAAATTGGTATTTACAAACCTTACTAGTGCTAGTTTCATTCAAAATTCCTTCCTAAATCTAGAGTTGATACAGGGCTACTCTAAGTCACTGGTAAGCAACTCTATTATTCTCTCACTGACTGCTGATGTGCCAATGTGGTGAAAAGAACTGATAAACTGGAGGAACTTATGTGTGAAATGAGTAGAAAACATGTGTTTCAGGATAATAGGAAGAAGGGGAACCAAACAGACATATAGTCAGTGATCTTTCAATGTGTGCAAAGTGTGTGAATAGCTGCCCAAGTACCTTTTTATTAAAACACAAAAATGATCATTCAATGTCCTACTCCAAATACAAAGGAACACATTACTTGTCACACTCTGCATGGCATTTACACTCACCACAAAAACACACTAACAACCTACTTCTTTGTTTGATAGATTCTCTCAACTGAACACTGGCTCACAGTGCATAATTTTCGCAACTGAATACATATAATCATATTCTAATGTCACTGCATTTGTTTGATCAAGTACATAATCATCACGATATAATCCAAGGATATTGTATTTTGACCATGTTCCCTCAGATCACTGCTTGATGAATATCTGAAGTATTTGTTTGTATTCATCTTTCATAATTCATTATGTTATAAGTATGATGTTTTTATGTCAATATTGGGGTAAAGCGCATACAGATAATTTTATTATAGGTCCTATACCAAAATAACATTTTTGTTCTTGTTAGTGTTTCCATCCTTATGCTTTGCATCAATGATATATTTGAATTTGTCATATTTCTTGTTTGCCAAAAAGAAAGTTACTTCTTGAGAATAGTTTGCCTTCCATTGTCTTTTGGTGGCCTACTTTCTAGGGTGTGGAATGCATGGACACAAGTTAGTATGTAAACATCTGCATCTGACAATAATGTCTTATCCTTCTCCCCTGCCTGCGCTCTGCGAGGGAGTACACAAATTAGAAGGCTTAATAGTCTTTATTGCCAGACACAGATGTTCACAGCCTCAGCTGTATCCATGCACTCCGCAGCCTAGAAACTATAGGCTAGTGTTTTGCTAGCCGTGTTCAAAAGTTGAAAAAAAAATTGGCTGTACATAAACTACAGAACCATGTTTACATGGTGGCCTTGTTCCTATTGTTCATGCAGTTATGGACATGATTCTGCATACACTACTTCAACAATGTTATTGTTATAACACATCTAGTTTTGGATGAAAATTGTCCTAGCATGAAAATAGGAAACAACATTCTTAGTAAGGTTTCATGAATAACAATTTAGTTGGCTACTCCAGAGTAGGCTACTTGGCATTCCAGTTTCCAACCAGTTATTTGTTTTCACATAATATGTTTCTTACTATCATGTCACTTTTCTATTCAACCATGGACTATCTATGAATAATGAATAAGGAAGATCCCCATATCCTTGCAAAAAAGTTCTTGTTGCAATTTGGGGTAATTTCAAACAGCACTTGAAGTAAAAGTTGTTACATTTTCCACTCATCACTCTTATAAAACCTCAATCTCACAAAGAACTTGAATTAAAAGTTGTGATATTTACCACTCTCTTCACTGTGTGCCCTCTCCAGCTTGGACTCGACTGCTCCTGATGTGCCAGCGCTGGGGGGAGTCACGCTCCTTCTAGAGACAAAGGGGACAGCACTGGGGATTGGAGGGGGAATGGGGGAGTGAAGGGGGGAATGAGGGGGAGAGGATGGGGGAGTGGAGGGGGAGTGGAGGGAGGAGTGGAGGGGGGAATGAGGGGGAGTGGAGGGGGAGTGGAGGGGGAAGGGGGAGTGGAAGGGGGACCGAGGGGGAGTGGAGGGGGAAGGGGGGAGTGGAGGGGGAAGGGGGAGTGGAGGGGGAAGGGGGGAGTGGAGGGGGAAGGGGGAGTGGAGGGGGAACCAAGGGGGAGTGGAGGGGGGAATGAGGGGGAGTGGAGGGGGAATGGGGGGAGTGGAGGGGGAATGGGGGGAGTGGAGGGGGGAATGAGGGGAGTGGAGGGGGGAATGAGGGGGAGTGGAGGGGGAATGAGAGGGGGGGAAGGGGGGAGTGGAGGGGGAAGGAGGAGTGGAGGGAGGAATGGGGATGATGGATGGTGAATGGGGGGAATAGGGGAATTGGAGGTGGGAATGGGGGGAGTGGGGAGGTGGAGGGGGGGATTGGGGAGGTGGAGGGGGGAATGAGGGGGAGTGGAGGGGGAGGGGGAGTGGAGGGGGGAACCGAGGGGGAGTGGATGGAGGAATGGGGATGATGGAAGGTGAATGGGGGGGAGGGGGGAGAAGAGGGGGGAATGGGAGGAGTGGAGGGGGAGTGGAGGGGGAGGGGGGAGTGGAGGGGGGAACGAGGGGGAGTGGAGGGAGGAATGGTAATGATGGATGGTGAATGGGGGGGAGGAGGGGAGAAGAGGGGGGAATGGGAGGAGTGGAGGGGGAATGGGGGAGTGGAGGGGGAATGGGGGGGTGGATGAGGGGGAGTAGAGGGGAATAGGCGGGATGGAGGAGGCAGGGAGGGGTGGGAGAGGGGTGCATGGATAGGAAATTTGAAACTTAGTCAAACATGAAACATATTTATTGATAAATACTGTTAGAAATATCATGATTTTATATATTTTCATATGGGATTCACTACTTACAAGCCTTGGTTCTTCTTGGACCCCTTCACAACAAATATTGTTTGCATGAATTAATTGTTTTAATCATGTTTTGTCTGGTTTTTCTTGTTGCGTTTTTGTACCTGAATCTACACTTTTGTTGTTGTGTGTTTTTTTGTGGAAAAATACCCTGACTGTTGAATCTTGAATCTATGTATGTATGAGAACTCACTTGGGGTCCATTTGCTTGGACTTCTTTGCACTGCTTGCCATGAAGCTTGCGATCTCCGCGTCAAACTCGTCTGGCTTGTCGGGGGACAGCGATCTCTTCTTCGCACGGGGACTGTCCGTGCTAGGCGGGGCCACCTCAACTCGAGAGGGCGCTGTTTGGTAGGCAGGAAAGGGCAGGAAGTCTCCGCTCATGTATTGTGACTTCTTGTATTCTGCGTACGACATAACCTGGTAGGCAGAGCTCTTCTCAATGTTGGCCAGGACTGTGAAGAATCACGGAAGATTGGAAAATGGTAGTAATTTTAAGAACACTGTGACCCACAACACTGGATAAAGTCTTCTCAATCTTGGCTATAACTTTGAGGTATCACAGAAGATTGGGAAGTGAAAGTAATTCAAATAAATCTGTGATCCACCATGGTGGATAAACTCTTCTTAATCTTAGCTAGAACTTTGAGGAATCATGGATTGGAAACTGATAGTAATTTGAGAAAACTGTGATCCAAAAAACCTGGATAAACTCTCCTCAATGAATCTCCATCAAAGAATCTGAACCATTGGGTCTCAAACTACAGAGACGCGCTCATATTTGTTTGTATGCTTCTCGCCAGACACACCTGGTGAGTCAGATGCTAGTCTTCTTTCAGACATTTGTGTCCAAACAGGGTCACAACATATCTCAGCCTGCAGACTAATCACATGGAGGTCTGTCATGCTGCGTTTATAAATGTTTGCTTTGCCCAGAATCCGTGTTCAAAACACAGTTTTAAAATCATGTTTCTAGAAGAGCATCACGGGTGCATTGATCGGATTATCATTTGGGCAAGAGAGACAAGCCGTCTTCACCACACGTGCCATTGCGCAGCTCATTCTGCGTAGTTTGTTCCTTTGTGCGTATTCTACGCAACGCTCTGTGACGTTAGTGATAGGGCTCGCGTATTCTGCGCAACGCTCTGTGACGCTAAAAATAGGGCTCACATATCATGTGCAATGCATTGTGATGTCACATAAGCATTGTTTCAAACCACGGTTATTTACAGTATTTTGTGCATTTCAAAGCATCCTTTAAATCTCTGGCTAGAAACACGTTTTTGAATCAAGTTGTTTGAAACTGTGTTTCTAGCCTGAACAAAATCTTACAAAGGCACCCTTCATCTTACCCTGTGGTGCTCGTTCTTTCTTGCTCAAGCCCACGAGGGCGGAGTTCTCATCTATCCAGCCAATCATGATGGAACCAAATGGTGAGAAGAGGTCGTATAGGTCTGCAGCCTTCCACTCATCTGGGAAGCGCACATGGAAGATGTGTTCTCTCGATGGCTGCACTGCATTGTGGGGGAAAAATGAAGAAAATTAACCATCATTCCTTTGTTTTATAGAAAAATAGCAAATATTAACAGAAATTCAACTGTGTGCAGTTGAGTATGCTTTGTCATCCTGCACAGGAATTAAAGTGTCTCCACAATTTCTCATAATAACATTTGCTGATTGTATAAACTTGAAGGAATGTTGGTAAGGGTAAAAACGGTAATATTTTGGAATTTCACCTTTAACTTTGACTTTGACCTTTGAATTTATCTTTCCCAAAACCTAATCTATTAATTGTCCCGTTATATATTATGCTTCTACTAAGTCTGATGAAATTCTGCCCTTTTTTCATTTATTTACTGAGAAAGGAGATAATCTAGAGCTGAACAAGACAACAAACAAACAATCCACAGACATAATCTTATGGGCCTCAGACAACCAAATGGATTAACTTTCAAAGATTAAAACAAGCCTTCCATTACTAGCTTTCAAATGTATGTATTTATTATAAATAAAATCTGTTTGTTTCGTCCACATGGATTCTAAGAATATGGGTTTTGGACGTTTGGGGGGATCTGTTTACACCCAACAGCCACATTTGTACATGTATGGGCTACGAATGTTTGCTCAAGTAACCTCAGGAAATGGGACAGTCCAAATACATGAGGTTCATGCATGCTCCCTGCGACCTTGAAAGACATCAAAGTCATTCATGTAGACATTACACTCCTCTGGCTAAAAAAAGGCAGGGGACATCAGTCAGTCGGGTCTCATTTGCCGAAATGTCTACTTTGAAGATAAAAGACCCATTCTATAATCGGATGAGCTGAAGTAGATTTGATGATTGCAAACTAAGGTCTGAAACCACAAGGCCTGAAACCACAAGAATTGTCTACTAATCATTACAAATTTCACACAACTAACATTCTTACATACAAACAGATAAAAGCATTTTTGGTTTGTTTTGTTCGAAAATATTTTCAATATCATGTGACATGCCTGTAATGAACCTTTTTTTTATGGGATTTGTCCAATCGCAACCCACAGACTCTGTTGCGCGGAATGTTACAAGCCCTGATCACATGATACGCAATCTTGTACACAAATGTGCACCATCTCCACTCCCTGGGGAGTGTTCCTTGCTCGCTGTCTGATATCGGCGCTGGGTCAAGATCATGCACATGTAAATTCATTCACCCCCTACAAAGTAACCATTTACACTCCTGGATGGAGTGCGGCAATGCTGTTAGATTTTGTTGCTGGAGGACATAGTATACAAATAGAGACTGCTCTGTGGTACATGGTTAAAGGCACTAGGTGATCTCAAAGCAATACTAATGTATTAGCACAAGGATACAGCCTGAGGGATAAAAGTATTGCTTTGAGATCACAGCAGGCCTATACATGTAGTTTAACCATAGACCTATCATGGATGGACTGCACTCTGACAGACTTTGAGGTTGTTTCCATGGAAAGTGGAACACTCAATAAACGATTTACAAGATATTGGTAAGGAAATATAACTGCCCAATGTGCGATATGGAGGCATTTCTCTGACATGTTTTCTACAGTATTCTCAATTTATCACAAAAACAAAGCAACAATGTAATTTGAAATTCACAGAACCGTATAATCATAAGATGTACTATTACTGCACATGCTCTTCAGTACATGAAGTGGTTCTGAAATATTCTGCACATACAGAATATATATTCCTCTAAACGCATCCAAAATTTGTCTTGCTTGTTCGGCAACGGACCTCCATCAAAGAGCCAAACGCGTCAAATATTCTACTGTGCTATCAATGAACGCGATTGGTGTAAGAATAAATTACTCTTCGTGATGACTCCAGTTCTAACACCTTTCTGGTTTATGCATTAGAAATATCAGAGCAGTATGTACCAAATAAAATAATGATGAATAACTAAGATATTTCAAGCCCGCAACCATTAAACAAGATTTCTCTAGAGCAGAACTCTACCCTATTTTCATCAATCAACATCGCATGTTAGCGTTGACTTTAGATTACACTGGGTAATCTACATGTACCACGCTAATTAATTGGTCATTGTATTTACATTGCCAAGGGCGCGCAAACATAAAGACTTGTGATGTCATGTTAAACAGCTTGCCTCACACTGCTGTTTTGCAACTTCATTCCAGGAATTGGCACACTAATACACTGAAGTCTATGGGTATTGCAACATAATCACGCATATGAGTTGAACCTGGGACCTTCAGATCTTCCACAATATGACACCCCCTCTTAATACAACACTTAGAATTCATTTTTAGACCAAACTCAAGTGGTATAAGTCTTTCAGGAAGTAAGAAATATTATTCCCAATCCACATACAACGTCAATTGGAAATGTGTGATTGTTGCGGGTCTTACATCATGGCTATTGTACATCTACTCTGTGTGCGAAAAGATGGGTTGCTTTGGCACGCGATCCTGTATCATGCATCATTTACACCCTTTGAATTATGATAGCATACTCTTCAAGGCATGTTCATAATGATGCGGTATGCTGCGACCCCTTGCAATGTCTGTTCAAGGAGTTTCATCCCCTCCTTGGAGGTGGTGGCAGCATACAAATTGCTACACGTACACTACAGCTCGAAGGAATTGGCATAGGGAAAGGGAAAGGGAAGGAGCCGCACTTTTAAACCGCAATATATTTTGTCCAGTTCAGCATGAAACATGATGCTTTTTACGCTAAAGCATCGTGTTTCATGCTGAGCTGGACAAAATATACCACGGCTCCTTCCCTTTCCCATTCCCTATGCCAATTCCTTTGAGCTGTAGTGTACATGGCACACAGGGGTTAAAGTACATTTTGTACAGTTGTAAGCAGCAATGTGTGATTGCCTCTAAAGAGATGTATGACCTCCTACCGCCAACACCGTTACCAAAGTTACCATTCTTACTCTTACGTTCCTAACGCCTTACAGGATTCCATACTCAATACATTGGCTGAGAGATGTCGTCATTCACTGCTTAATAAAGAGATTCCCCTTGTTGCATATTGCTCTTTAACTATTGTCATTTATCTATGATCATAGCTACCATGGCAACACTTAACAATGCTTAGAGCACGTAGACATTTTTTTCCCCATGCCTTCTTCTGCAATTATTTTGTTGTGGATACAATAAAGAAATGAAGGCATTTTATCAATATTTCAACAAATTGTTCACAAAAGTGTATGTCTAAATCCTCACAACGATTTTTCATCCTTGTATTCTTGATATAATATTATGCTAGACATTGATCATAAGGCAAAGGGTATCCCATTTTTAGACAAAACCAAATGCTTTACAACATTTCCTGAAGAACGCGAACACCATGTACATCTTGATACATCAAGTTTGTGAAAAATGAAACTTATGTGATACATGATTAACATTATGTGTGGATACTTTCTACTTGGTAGTTTGCCTCACAACCACATTTACTTTCAAATGCAAAATAACAATTGCACTATCTTCTATTTGCTCTTATAATCACTTCTCATCACAAACTTTACAAGAAATGTCCCCTCGAAGAGCACTGATTTGTCAAATTGTGAATATAACAATCGCACTGTCAGTGTATAGGCCTAAAAGCACTTGGCTTTATTCTCAAAGGACCTATCCAAAATAATCCCAATTTAAAAAATGTTAAAAGTCAATATAAGCCTGTTAAAAATAATATTTTTCAGTTCCTTCACTTACAGAAGTTCTACCATGATATATTATTTTATGTTAACACTCTTTTTTCTGTTAAGTCAGATAGAGGTTACGCCACCTTTATTCAGACACACACTGAACAAAACACACATTCAGACAACCTTCGACCCAAAAAATATTAAGACATACTTTGAACAAAAAAATATTCTGAATTCACACTCCTCTTCAGACCGTGACCGACAGATTAACGGCACAGACAGCCTGGGTGTGTCCATATTAACCCCAATGTTGGCACAATAGCTTATTCTTTCTAGTGTAGAAGTTTCTTTTGATGAGCAGAGTGCTATTATTGCCATGAAAAGGTACTTGTATGCATGTCTCATTTAGCAATGGAATCTCAAAATTGTGTTTATTTCCTGTTCACTATATCAGTCTGTTAGTCTACCACAAAGAATGTTTGGTAGTTGACAATGTTGTATTAAAGCAGGTATCAAAAGAAAACCTTATGGAGCCCACTTTACATCAAGTGTTTGATTTGGCATTGATCAAGGCTTGTGAAACTGGCCCATCCTTTAAAACACATGCCATATTATGGCAGACCTTTAAGTTCAGTCAAAATAATGATTTATCGAGCATACAGTGTTTAATTTGGCATGGATCCAGGCTTCAGAAAAGTACCCCTCCATTTAAACTACCTTAAAGGCAGACTTTTTCAGTCGTAAGAACATCTCATTTAGCAGTCTTGAATTTGGCATTCATCTAGCAGTCTTTGAAAAAAACTAACATGTAGTTTAAACCATCACATTAATATTTTCCTTATGTTTTTGGAGATATAACACTAAACATGCCTCAGGCCTCTTTTCTTGAAAAAGATCAAACTGTTTCTCTTTGCTTCATTTTAGAATGGAGATTTGATGAAGATGGTAAAGCTTATATAAGAATATAAGAAGCAGGGGGACAAATAAACGGGGGCTCGGGGAAAAATCACCCCAAAATGCTTACAAGAGCCCTGGAAAATGTTAAAAGAGCCCCCCAAATTCCCATAGACACAATGTACAACTCTAGCCAAATGCCAATGTGCTCAAAAAGTACCCCCAAAAAATATTGAATTGTTTTTTTCCCTGATAAGAAGAGGAAGAAGAAGGAAAGCAAAGAAAATAATGACACCAATAATAAAACAAATAAGAAATGTCACGGGAATAAAAACATGAAAAAAGACAACAAACTTCAAAATGATAGCAACAAATAATATTCTTCGTGTCCTCTGCACTGATTCCTACTTTCAATATAGTGGGAACAAAGGTAAAGAGATGTTTTCCAATGCAACATAAATTAATGATGAGGGTTATATCAAATGTGAAGTGAACGCGAAAAGGCTAGATAAAGCAACACATGGATGAATAGGGAAGCCTTTCACATTTGATATCAATGTGAGAACACTTCTGGAATTACACAGTGGATTGTGATTTAGCCTGGTACATTCTTGACAAATTATTGGACATAAGGGCAGTCATTCCAGTGATCCCCATGAAATTTGGATATCTGACACACACAAATTGGTCATAATATGCAAAAGATATCCAAACCATAGGCGAAAAATTCATATTTTCTGATACTCCACTTGGAAAGATTGGTAAAATGGGGGGGGGGGGGGGGGGGCAGTGTAAATTAGATCCCATTTATTTTCTTCCAATTTCTTCCTTTGAAGTACCGGCCTCTTGACAGAGTATTTTTGTACTTAGTGTGGTGCTTATTTGCTATGTTCTACGCTGGTAGTGTGGGAATGGTGTGGAAACATAGCACATACAGCATATGAAGATAAGACTGTGTGAGTGGCTTGTAAGTTTGTGAAAATGATGAGAGTTTCTGCCTTCATGTGTACATGAAACAAAACAAGAACTGGTTAATGTTAAATTGAGTTGTATGGAAACTAAGCAAACATGGTAGTGAGAGATAGTACGGAGGTGAAAAAAGGAACTCACGGTCTAGTCCATCGAGATTCAAGTAGGGGATGTCTGCAATCCTGTGGATAAACATCCTGTTATCAGAGAGGAAGAGAAAACAGAAAAAAAAACTTGACAGTGCCAGTTCGTACTATATAGCATAGTTTTTCACACATCTACTTTTTAATGTACTTGATGGTAAACCTCTCTCTCTCTCTCTCTCTCTCTCTCTCTCTCTTCCTTTCTCTTTCTCTTTATCTCTATCTTATCTTTTTTCTTATCCTCTTTGCCCCTCTCTATCTCTCTCTCCATATTTCACCCCCCCCCCCTCTCTCTCTCTCTCTCTCTTTCTCTCGCTCTTTCTCTCTCTCTCTCCCCTCTCTATCTCTCTCTCTCTCTCTCTCATCCCATAAACATGTTCTCACAAAAAGGTTCCCTTGCTACATCAACTAAAAAAAAAACACTTTTTGACACTTTTTCAAAATGATTAAAAACCAGTTAAAACTTATATCAAGCTGAAATTTACACGAGGAGTTAACTGATGTCAATAACTGTTAAAACACATGTAGCTCACACAGAGTTAAATCATGATAATACAATAATGCCATGGTTCACATTCACAATTAACAACAGGCACCGCAGAAGATGGTAGTCCCATTCTCCGATCGGTGCTTCGAGTGAGTATCTTTTGTGGCTCTATGTAGCCGTAAAGAATAGCTCTGACGCAGGTAGCTCGACATTCTCTAAACCATGCCTTTGTAAAAACCCAGATATGTTAATCTCAAATAGATCCACTGCCAACCATTAATCAGGCACATACGTAGTTCGGCTGTGCCTATTGTGCCTGGGATTCCCCACACACAGTGGGTATGTTCGAGAATGTACAATAGTGGGGGTGTGCACTTTTCAGCTTTCTATTTGACTGGTTTGCCAATGTGGTACCTGCACAAAAGCGTGTTCACACGGGAGAGTTTTAAGTTTTCAATTTTCTATTTGACTGGTTTGCCAATGTGGTGACTGCACAAAAGCGTGTTCACACGGGAGAGGTTTATCAGTTTTCAATTTTCTATTTGACTGGTTTGCAAATGTGGTGACTGCACAAAAGCGTGTTCACACGAGAGGTTAAACAGTTTTCAATTTTCTATTTGACTGGTTTGCAAATGTGGTGACTGCACAAAAGCGTGTTCACACGAGAGGTTAAACAGTTTTCAATTTTCTATTTGACTGGTTTGCAAATGTGGTACCTGCACAAAAGTACGTTCACACGCGAGAGGTTCGAGAGGTTTAACAGTTTTCAATTTTCTATTTGACTGGTTTGCAAATGTGGTGACTGCACAAAAGCATGTTCACACGGAAGAGGTTTAACAGTTTTCAATTTTCTATTTGACTGGTTTGCAAATGTGGTACCTGCACGGGTAAGGTTTGCCACTGCTGTTCACTGCCTGCAGTTTGACGGCAGTGTTTCCCCACCGTGGCAAGGCAAGAAACTCATTGAATTTCTCCTTGTGTGAGCCAAGGTGGTCTAACTTTCATCTTGGAGAACCCAATAAAGGGCCAATATGGCAACCATCTGAATAGGCCTTAGAGACAGAGTGTCCACTTTGCAGGTAAAAAATAACAAGTTTTAAAGCAAAATTACAGCGATCGCTACATTTTGAGGATGTTTTGGGCGGGTCATCCTAAACCTATAGCATAGAGACAAGAGAATGTCATAACGCATTACTATGCATTTAGTAATTTTAGTGGGAAAGGTATGAATACATTGCAAAAACGGTTTATGGTATTGTAACATGTTTCTGTACCCCTGTAGCCATGATTGTGACATTCCGCACAAATCGCAATGTAGTCCATACCCTGATACACCGTTACAATATGTAGATAGAATATATATTTGTAATCCACCTGGGACAATAAATACAAGCTTCCCCCCCCCCCCCCCCACGCCCAACTGCACTAACCCATTTCCATTTTAAAATAATATTTAAAAAGAGAGAGATGAAAGACATATTGCAATTTTTTTTGGGGGGGGGAGGACAGAAAACAAATTTTGGATGAACACAACCATTTTACATCTTCATTTATCAAATATCTGTTAACAAATACTCTCCATAAGGCACTATCATCATTTTCAAGTAATACCCCCCCCCCCCCATATGGCAGTAATGTGTGCAGATGTAGAAATATTGAGGGGTAGATGCAGCTCCCAGTAGAACCAAAGCATAACAAGTTTGATGAGAATCAAACTAATAAGAAAATGATGGATGTTTCAATAATATGAAGATCACCATTTACTGGAGGCAAATTTACAACTTCCTCATGAGGCTGTGATGTTATAAGATAACTTTCCATCCATTAGTTTGCATTATTCCATTTATTTCAAGATACTGATTTCCTGGCATTCTTGGCGACAAATTGAGTAATCCTGGATATTATGATAAAATTAGAAGCCAGGGAGAGAAATGAGGAAGGAACATAGAAAAACATTTGAAGTCGAGTGTGTGTGTGAGTGTGAGTGTCTGTGTGTGTAAGTGCAAGTGTGTGCAGGTGTGTACAGTATAGGTGTATGTACGATAAGGGGGAAATGTATGTCAACAGAGAAAGAGAGGGACAGAGACAGACAGAGACAGATAGAGACAGACAGACAAACAGAGAGAAAGGCAGAATAAGATAATGAAACAGAGAAATTTACTTGAAGTTCAGAGAGTATCTATTGACTTTCCACTTCTTCGGCATGTTCAAGTATTTTGACTCCAAACAAATCAAGCTTTGCAGGAGCACAAAACTCCTTCAATAAATGTTAAAACAACCGCTACAAATAATATGAAATTTGCTGTTCAACAGCAAGACACAAAAGCCTTCCCAGAATGCCACACCCTGTTTGCACACAGAGCCAATGGTTAACCAATGCTCCTGGCCTTGGCTACGGTGCGCACATCCCACATGTATCAATGCCACTATCAATGAATGGGCCGACTATAAAAATAGCTCTGGGTATTCCCAGTTATCAGCCAGGTATTCCAGCAAGCACTAGAATCAAATCTCACACCTTATCTTGCCCAGGCGGGTGTTTGCAGACTAGAGCCATTGTGGGTTTACACATATTTGATCAACCACTGCTTGTTTCGATTTCAAACTCTGGAGTGTTCACAGTTAGTAAGAAGTATCACACAGCTACTGTACTGATGACATATCATCTTTTTGTTCATGACACGCTACATATTTGTGGAGTATATTAAAAGGAGAAAAAACTCAATACATACATACAAGAGACAAATCTCAGCCCTGTCTTTTTTAGAATTGTGAATGATCGCAACTTCACTTGCGATTGGTAATGCTGTACATTAGAAGTAGGGAATTGGACTTTCAACCAATTCAGATCAATGACTACTTTTTACACAATGGGGTTCAAGGCCCTGTTTCACAAAGAGTTGCAATAAATTATCTAATGAAAAGATAAATTGTATAATAGATCTTCATCTCAGAGAATTGCAATAAGTCGAGCATTACAATAAAATGGATATTGATTGGAACTTGTATGGATCTATTGTAATTATAAGGCTGTTTGCAAACTTGTAAGTTGTAACTGTCAAAGAAAAATAGTCAGGCTTGCTTTCCATGAGGAAATCTGCCTACATTTCACATGCAAGATTATTAAAATGAAAAACAAAAATGTACATGGTATGGTATGGTATAAAAAAAAAATTATGGTGGTATAAGAACAATTTTTTTTTTTCAATTTGTAATGAACGCCCTACTTCCTGCTTGAGTTCAATATCTAAAAATATCTCAGAATGCGGAGATAATTTGGCTTACAGCCAGTTATGAATATTCACCATGCCATCATTAATGGGTTCAAGCTTCAATATCTTTCACAAATCAATCGAGACGAATGGTCTTGATAGAGCCAAACTGAGCAAAAATTATTCCAATTTGAAGAGCAAAAGTGTGATTTCAACTTTTTCCAAAGTGTGCCAATACATGACCTTTATTTTGCTTTAAAAAATCATCACGAGTGTAACACTTATCACTAACTGCCATGTGATGTCATGTGACATACCTTTTATTATTTGTAATTGTTGATGTCACAAGTTTTAGCCCCAAACCAAATATTTGTGGCTATTCAGAACCCTCTCAGAAAGCTCATTTACAAAAGTCCAGCCCGTTGCCTTTATGGCAGACTGGTGAATGCCAATGAGTCAGAGTGAAAAGATCCTCAGGGATATGTTTCTGGTACATTGTGACTGCACCAGAAATGGCCTGGTGGTGAAGTCTCTGCACTCCATGGCAACACTAGATTGTAGGTTAGAATCCCTCTCGATCCAAGATTTGTACTTAAAGGGGACCACCAGGCATTACAAAATCAATGTTTTGCTGTTTTAATACTAGAATTGAATATCAATTATACTGTTGTGGGCTTTGGTATGTTTCTGTAATTTAAAAACAATGCAATTAATTACTACAGCAAACGGAACATTGGCTATCTCGATATTTGCACACGCCAATTATTGTACCTAAGTGATTAATCGCACAACGGAAATGATAGTGAGCGGCGCGCACACAAACTTTTTTTTTTGAGAGAGAGATTTTCTTTGCTGGCTGTGATATATCGCAATTGCAATCGATTAGAGTATCCTTAGATGGCATCGTTATCGGAACTGCTCAGAGAGAGCTATTGAAACGTGATATCAAAAATGATTCTCTAGCAATGTAGAAATAAACACAGGATCTCAAACTTGTTTTGTATGTTCATTTGAGATACATGGATATCTTTGATGTAAGAGAGCTAAATCTCTGCCCGGTGGTACCCTTTCAAGACAGGGTGTCCTTTTGCAGGTTACAAATATCCCTCCCGCTGATACATGTAGAACTGGAAATTGACTTTTAAGTAAAATTAAAGAGATCGCAAGATTTTGAAGACTTTTTGGTCGGGTTGTCCGAAACCTATAGCCTAGAGAACAGAGACCACTGTGTGCCAAGTTTCATGACTTTTACAAATGGGACACCCTGTCTTGATACCTTTTATGCATTTACAGATCAAGCATTCTGTTTTACCTCAGTGTTGGCCAAATATCTATTCTTGTCAATACAGTGAAACCATTTTTCTGTGTAGAAAGACCATTAGTCCATAAAGACCACATATTTTGCCCCCTAGAGGAATGTTTCCTATTGAAGCTTCTGTACATAAAGACCCAATACTTAAAGACTGCATTTGAGGTCTCCCTTGAGTTGTCTGAATATACAGGTTTCACTGTATACATGTAATTTTCTTTCATCAGCTGCTGAGTCGCATCATGTTTTCCGTGAAACCGCCGGTGAAGTGTCTTAGCAGAATTGCACTATCTCGCTCAAAATATCATAACAAATAACAAATAACAAAATCTCAACCTGATGTTAGCAGGAATGATTGTTCTGATTTATAATTACAATTTTTAGGGGTTTCATATCATAAAACATTATGGAAATCAGGATGAAACATAGCACTAAAGAAAAAAAAAAATACGCCTCAACAAACTTTAATACTTGCACAAACGTATGGGTCATGAGCCCAGTATCTCGTTAGCTTTCGACAATGATAAGCCTACATTTGCGGTAAATACACACACGCAGTACATCACCTGACACTTGGTGTAAACTGCATTTGCGCATTGTTCATTCGTAGATGTAAAACTCCAGCATTTTCGTAAAAAATGTGAGGTTTCTTTGCTCAAAATTTGACAGAAATCCTGATTGCTCTAACGTGAAACTTCGTGGAGAGTGAGACTGGGGTCTAGACTCTAGTAACATGTCAATCATTTGAAGATTCATTTTGTCGCAGACTTGTGTCAATTAAAAATGAAAACCTCTTCACTCGTTCAATCAAATCACAAAAATATTCATTAAAAAAAAAGTAGTCCATCATATTGATTGAAAATTCATATATGATATGTCTACATCCATGGTGAAAGTTACATGAATTTAGATGGAAAAATATGGAGATATACGAAGATAAATTTTCAGAGATTTTATTTCTCCATTCCACACATAAGTGTTTTGTCCGTTGAAAATTCAAAGTGATACGCCGCTTTTCATCGTTTTAATTCTAGTGCTACGCCAAGACTGATATAAGGAATGTTAGTTCCATGATGTACTGCAGAGCCACATTCAGATTTTGCTTGCAGTCATGTCCGCTTCCAGTCAGGTGTACTAGGCTATTAGACTGGAAGTGGACACACCCGCACACAGAAATCTGGATGTTGTAGAGTGGTGCATTATGGGATGGCTTTCCCCAATGTGCAGTATGTAGATTTGACCAACATAGGGGCGGAGGGGCGGAGGGGGGGGGGGGGAAGGGGGGTTGAGGGGTTCTTACTTGTTGAGGAATGGCTCGATGAGATTGGATGACGGAGACACTCTGGGCTTGGGTGGGGCAAGGAAAGTCCCGAGGTAGTTGGCCATTGTTGCGAAGCACAGCCCGGTCACGTACGCATCGTACGCAGCTTCGTGGAATTTCTCATTGCACGTGTAGTCTGTGAAACCAGATGGTATCACTGCACGGGTCGTGAATAAGAAGAAGCAATTATTTGTTTTTATGTTCTTGTTAATATAGGTTCTCGCAATTAAGAGAGTCAAGAAATTCCCGAAAATAAAACCCCAGTGAAATTAACAGCTCATACGGTTTATAATATGGGATTACTGTACCGATTGCTGGTTTATGAAAGGGCTCCTCTCCACAGGTGAATTGCAAGTCACTAAGACCACATGATGTGAAGAACTCCTGCAGAGGGAGAGGGGTGAGAGAAGAAGAATCAAGGATGGGAGAAGGGAATGAAGGAAGGGATAAAGGTGTATGATAAAGGTATGGAGGAAACTCACAAATGGATGAGGGAATGAGAGAATCAAGAATCATGGATGGGAAATGGGAAGGGATAAAGGTGTATGATAGAGGTATGGAGGATAGAAACTTAGAAAAGGTGAGAGAAAGGGAATGAGAGAATGAAGAATCAAGGATGGGAAAAGGGAGTATGGGTAAGGGTGTATGATAAAGATATAGAGGAGAGAAACTTAGAAAGGGAGGGAGAAAGGGAAGGAGAGAATGAGGGGAATGCAGAGAGGAGTGAAAGAAGGACATGAAGGAAGACACAGGAAGGAGAGGGGAGGGAGAAAGGCAAAAGAAAATATTGAAATGTCAGACGATACTCTTACTTCTCCTTTATTCTTTTAAATAACCAGTTATAACCATATCATTCTGCAATGTTAGCTATATGGAAATATAAGCTATACAGTGTTTATATCTCAACTCATTTGTATGCAATTTCTTAAAATCATTTCCATTATCATTGTTGCTTTTGGTGATGGATGTTCCTTAGCTACTTTATTATTATTTTCTTCTTTGGAGCTGAATTCTTTGTTCAATAATTTGATATTTTGTGTCATCTTGTACAATATATTACTACTTTGCTATGTTTATGTCCACATATCCTTGTGCAACAGTGAATTACTTCACTTTTGTGGACTCTGACCCACACACTGTCTCTTTATGTTGTCTGTATTCTATTGTAATGTGTCCTTTGTTTTGCTTTCCATTTTTTTCCTTGTTATGTAGTTGTTATATGTAATGTTATTTTGATGGTCAAATAAATAAATAAATAACAACAACAACAACAACAACAACAATAATACTACTACTACTACTACTACTACTACTACTACTACTAATAATAATAATAATAATAATAATAATAATAATAATAATAATAATGATAATAATAATAATAATAATAAAAAGGAAGAATATAGACGAAGTGAGGGCTTCAAAGAAACTTGACCACTTAACTCATTGTAAGATCTTCCACATTGTACTGACACACTGCAACTCCAGATGTGCACAGTGCTTATCTATGTGCTTTCTATTATTGACACAGCGCTCCTTGCCACTATGGAAAATCAACATCTTAAAATCTATTAATATCTGAAGTACACGTTTCGCAGAACACTTTGAATCAAATGGTATCAGTCTGTCACGTAGACCCTCCAATTTGGCTGACAATCTCAGAGAGAAGGTTCAAAGTCCATTGCACACTTGACATTGAAAATACTAGTATGGTGCATAGTCTCCTACACACTTGACTTGTTGAAACCAACTTCATTTCACGGTGAACTATCCCTTTAAATAAAGATTTTCAGCATGCTGCCATTTTGAAGAGTCAGTGATGATACGTGTATCATGCTTATTGTGCTTTGAAGAATTCTCACAAACATGATAAAGATCACTATTAATGGCAAAAATTGGGTCACCTTGTTGATATATTTATACTCTTTCATTTGATGCATGTGTTATAATTCTTAATACTCAATTTCAAAAGTTATAGCACTAGCTTTACATTTTGGGTGTTTGGGCCCTACTGGGTCAAAGATTTGATGGAGAGTGGAATTAGTCATAATGTGTCTACACTTGTTTGTTTTTTCATCCATTTTTAGGATTAACATTATTCTTCCCCCTCCCTGTAAAAATCTATCAAAGGATGAGAAAATTATGATCTGTTAAACTTTTGATTATGTGACGTCACATGCGAGGTGCTCCCCCATATGTTGTCCATAAATTGCTCTTTTTCTGTTTTTAACAGCGTAATTATTTTTTTTTTTGTACAGGTATGTGTGTAAAAACATATTCCTAACGATGTATCAGATGCATAGGTAAAAGGATGCATATATTTTTTAGAAAATGCACATTTGCTAAACAAAATTGTACACAACAAATGGGAGAGCACTTCGCACATTATAAAAAAATTAAAAGATCAGAACACTCTTATCCTTTGATGGATTTTTATCAAACCTTCACTAATATGCTTCCTTCATGTGTCTCTTTTTATTGAAACCAACTTAATTTCAGGGTGACCTATCCCCGTGACCACAGCACAACCCACTTAGGCTTGTTTGACACCCTCTACTACAATGTAAATATGCTTTTATGGAATCATAAGCACACATTTGTATGTACAGTACGTATAACAAGCACGATACAATACATGAGCAACACATTCTGCTTATTATGTCAGCATTTTACTCAAAGTAGACAAAGACAAGCTAACACTCTGCCCTACATGTATTTTAATCTCATATTGGACTTTAATAGAACAAAAGTCCAATTCTACGCTTATCGTTTGATACGCTTCCTTCCCATGATTCAATCACGTACACAAATATGTACATTCATAATAAAAACATACACCAATCGGCAATCGAAATGAGGATATGCCGACTGTAGAACTTCCTGATCAGATCAACACAATTATTTCATTTTTTACCAATGAGGGCAGCAAACAACATAGCCTTGTACTATAAGAAGATGACATAAAACATCTCAACGCAATGGTCATAAATCAACTGCTTGCAGAAAACACAAATATAATGTAGAATCTGTTACATTTTCCAAACATATTATTCATTATTTTAGGTTGTGAGTATACCATCAAAGAGAGGGTAACCCACTTGCGAAAGTTGTGAAACTCAGCAGGAATCAGTATACACTCTCCACTACTTATAACATGTATGAAATTTCAGTCAGCGCTTCGCATACCTTTTCAGGAAAAGTAAAAACTATCCCTGTCCACGTTTGAGATGAAGCGACCATGATCTACATTCATATAAAAACATATTGCAACATTTAGCACTGCACCGCTTACCTCCACGCATCACTGTGTGGTGAGAAAAGCTATCATCTGCGCTTTTGTGTATTTGCGAACTCCAGGCTACAGAAACCACTAGGATTTGACAGACCCCTCCAAAACCTATTCAAAATCTGGCAATCCATGTAATTTAGCTCAAAGTCGGTTTTCAGTTCTGCTACTGGGAGGGAAGTTCTTATACAGTATTTTCTACAAAAATTCTGTGGTTTCTTACAAAACTTCACTTTTTGGACATGCAAAAGACCTACCCAGTCTTTAATATTTAAGGCAGTTCTTTTCTGTGACAAGTAAGAAGAGGAGAGAACATGAGAATGGAAGCAGACTAAATCAGAAAGCTTTTCAAGTCAGATTTTGGGCCTTACTACTACCATTCCTTATCTGAAACATTTGGCAAAGTATTAAAAGAATACTTCACATTGAAGTTAAGTTGATTTTAATAAAAGCAAAAATATGAAAAAACAACAGATTCATGAAGGTTTGACCAAAATCCGTCAAAGGATAAGAAAGTTATTATCTTTGAACATTTCAATTTTGTCATTGTTGTCATGGGAGGTGCTCTCCTATATGTTGTGTGCTCTATGATTCCATCAATTTCTCTTTTCTGCTTTTGATGAAGGAATAGTTTTTTTTTGTAGAGGTATGTGTGTAAAAACTTGTTTCTAATAATGTATCAAATGCACACAAAAAATAATGCATATCCCCTGAATGAGAAACTTGACATTTAAAAAAAAAAAATAGTACACAACATATGGGAGAGCATCTTGCATGTGACATCACAAAATCAATACTTTCAACAATCACAACTTTTTTTTATCCTTTGACAAATTTTCATCAAACCTTCACTAACATGTTTCTTTCATGATTCTGCTCATATCAAAACCAACTTCATTTCAGGGTGAACTATCCCTTTAAAAGCATGAAATAAATGAAAGTTCCAGAATTGTGCTTCATTAACGTTGGAGTAAACATGAGAAGCGAGACTGACCTTAAATGGCTGAGTGCTGGCCATTACTTTAGTGTCCAGTAACCGAGAAAACACACAGCTGACCATTGACTTGAATTCTGTCAAGTTCTGCAAATAAATAATAGCAAATAAGCGTGTAATTTATGATTAATGTCATTAATGATTGTTGTCATTACCCATTTATTATGAAAAACAAAATCTAAATGAACATGCAATCAATACTGGATATGCCCTAAGCAAATCTTTTGGTTTGCTGATATTCAACCTGATGAAGTTAGAAAAATTGTTTAAAATTTGTAATGAGAAAAAAAGGGGAAAGAGATCTACTCACATCACCATGTATGTACATCATCTCTTCCTTTCTATAATGTTCACATTTGCACAAAATGGTGTGGTTGGTCACCTACTAAAATATACCTAGATAAAGAAATATGACAGTGTTAAGGCTAAATTTCCCAGTAATTTCTTGGAATCACATACAACATGGATTTGGACAAAAGTGACATTCCACGCATTTGAGCCACACATGAAAACAATTCTCCCTATCGCATATAGTTCTCTGAATCTGAACGCGTGTGGCGCTCTAATTTTTTTATCTTTAATTCTTGGGATATGAACTTCCGGTTTTAAACCAATTCTACCTCCTAAATATGGCTGCCCATGAACACTTTATAGCCATCGTCTTGCTTGTGTCTTTTCATTCTTTCATTAGTCCATCCACAATCTATGTTGAGGTAGGCAAAAACATGGCCGTGAGTGATTGATGGTATTTTTTTCAAGTCCTTCGACAACCCTTCCATTTAGGTCACGAACGGAGCCATTGGCCATCCGCACACACCGGCACTCGCGTTCCATCTCGGCGGGGTCGCATTCCTCTCTCAAGGGGTAAACATTCACAGCTTTCTTGCGAGAGTTTTGAGTGCATTCCTTTGCCGGTCATAGGTCTTTTGCTAAGAAAGTCCTTAAATCGTGACACAGACATTCTTCGAAATTGTTTGTCAGGTCGATCCATGTTTGCTTTTGCATGAAGATGAATTCATATTACAAGATTTGCAAGGGTCGAAATTACAGATTCGGTGCGATATTGCATGAATTGAATACGTACCAAACCCTTACCAGAAGTATACATCCCAAGAGCAATCGATCAGATATCGGTATCGTGAGGTGATATCGCTTGACATCAGCTATATGCGATAGGGAGAATTCTGGTGACGACTCTGCCCTTCAGTGGGAGTGACCTATCCAATGCAGAGTTTCTCATGTAAAGGAGACACCAAACATGGCATTTAATGAAACCCTAATTCATGGAAGACTGTTGATAATGACTTACATCTGGGAGTGGTCCTGTGAACTGGTGCATGATGTGCAGGACGTCTAGGAGCATGTTGTGACCGACTACCACCTTCCCAGACTCAGAGAGCAGCCTGATGACCCGACAGATACCTGACGCCTCGTCAACCTCATTCTGTCATTGTCATACAAAGGAGATTAAATGGTCATTGTCACTGTGTGAGTTGGTCGTGGTATCTACTGGTTCAAAAAGAAGTTTGAGCTAAAATATTGAGCCATTTACCTGATGCTTCATCCATCTCGTTCTGTTACAGACAGGGAATTTAAAAGTTAAACACATTGACTGGTGTTGCTGTTACTCATACTTGTTACTTATACTTATACTGTTACTTATAATTGGTCCCATTTTGGACTAAGTACCACAAATATGTAGTTTAGGACTGTAACTTTGGATATTAGGTACTAAAAGTAATACAAGATGGATCACATGAAAGAGCATACATTTCTGCACAAGATGAATCCATTGTTGTCTTTTAGTGATATACCCTTGTAATGATTTTTCAAAGTGAAAAATGGGGCAAATGGTCACTAAAGCATCAAATTGCCAACACGCTCAACAGGTTGAAATCATGCCTTTGCTCTTCAAATTGGCACAATTATTGCTGTACATAGAATGGTTATGACATTTTGTTGATTTACAATGCCTTGTTTCCTACGTTTTGAGATAAACATTTGATTAAAAAAAAGGGTTGCCAATTTGAAAGCCAATAATGATCGATTTTGTTTTAAAAAGGCCTTCATTCCAAACAAGTTAAGAAATGAGTTTGAGTTAAGAAATCAAGGCATATGAACATAAACAACCTGTTACAAAACTAACCAATGGATTAGTTCACACAGCACATTCTTACTTATCATTTCTCTTCCATCTTCCTCCTCTCCTTCTTTTTGTTTTTTCATCCTTGTCTTCACCCCTCTTCTCCTCCTTCCCCTCCCATCCCCTCTCTATTCCCCTTCTATCTCTATTGTTCTTCCTCTTTGAGTTCTTCCTTCCTCTCTCCTCCTCCTTTATATTTATACAGTGATATGAAAATGCTACTTTTAA